>OU744327.1:22691949-23249449 GCA_916610235.2 Lasioglossum morio | reverse complement strand
GTCACAAGTGACACCATCACCACTTTTTCGCCCACTTTTGGGCACGTTTCTGCTTATAACTTTTGATTGAATAGACTTTTTCGAATGCGGTTTTCTCTAAAACATTTCTGCGAGAGAGAGAAAGAGAGAGAGGGTCAGAGAGAGGGGGGGAGAGAGGGGGGGTGAGAGGGAGAGGGGGGGGAGAGGGGGCACGTTTCTACTTATAACTTTTGATTGAATGGACTTTTTCGAATGCGGTTTTCTCTGAAAACTTCCTGAGAGAGAGAGAAAGAGAGAGCGAGAGAGAGAGTCAGAGAGAGAGGGGGGAGAGAGGGAGAGAGAGAGGGGGGAGAGGGGGCACATTTCTGCTTATAACTTTTGATTGAATGGACTTTTTCGAATGCGGTTTTCTCCAAAACCTTCCTGCGAGAGAGAGAAAGAGAGAGAGCGTCAGAGAGAGGGGGGGGGAGAGGGAGATAGAGGGGGGAGAGGGGGCACGTTTCTACTTATAACTTTTGATTGAATGGACTTTTTCGAATGCGGTTTTCTCTGAAACCTTCCTGAGAGAGAGAAAGAGAGAGAGAGAGAGAGTCAAAGAGAGAGGGGGGAGAGAGGGAGAGAGTGAGGGGGGGGAGAGAGGACACATTTCTGCTTATAACTTTTGATTGAATGGACTTTTTCGAATGCGGTTTTCTCTAAAACCTTCCTGCGAGAGAGAGAAAGAGAGAGATAGTCAGAGAGAGAGGGGGGAGAGGGGGGGAGGGGGCACGTTTCTACTTATAACTTTTGATTGAATGGACTTTTTCGAATGCGGTTTTCTGTGAAAACTCCCAGAGAGAGAGAAAGAGAGAGAGAGTCAGAGAGAGAGAGAGAGAGAGAGAGCAAAAGAGAGAGAGAGTGAGTCAGACAGAGAGAGAGAGAGAGAGAGAGATAGAATTCACATTCACATTCCAATTGACATTGACGTTGACATTGACATTGACATTGACATTGACATTGACATTGACATTGACATTGACATTGACATTGACATTGACATTGACATTGACATTGACATTGACATTGACATTGACATTGACATTGACATTGACATTGACATTGACATTCACATTCACATTGTCATTCACATTGACATTGAATTTCACATTGACATTCACATTGACATTGACATTGACATTGACATTCACATTCACATTGTCATTCACATTGACATTGACATTCACATTGACATTCACATTGACATTGACATTGACATTGACATTGACATTGAGATTGACATTGACATTCACATTCACATTCACATTCACATTCACATTGACATTGACATTGACATTCACCTTGACATTCACATTGACATTGACATTGACATTGACATTGACATTCACATTGTCATTCACATTGACATTGAATTTCACATTGACATTCACATTGACATTGACATTGACATTGACATTCACATTCACATTGTCATTCACATTGACATTGACATTCACATTGACATTGACATTGACATTGACATTGACATTGACATTGACATTGACATTGACATTGACATTGACATTGAGATTGAGATTGACATTGACATTCACATTCACATTCACATTCACGTTCACATTGACATTGACATTGACATTCACCTTGACATTCACATTGACATTGACATTGACATTGAGATTGAGATTGACATTGACATTCACATTCACATTCACATTCACATTCACATTCACATTGACATTGACATTGACATTCACATTCACATTCACATTGACATTCACATTGACATTCACATTGACATTGACATTGACATTGACATTGACATTGACATTGATATTGACATTGACATTGACATTGACATTGACATTGACATTGACATTGTCATTGACATTGACATTGACATTGACATTGACATTGACATTGACATTGACATTGACATTGACATTGACATTGACATTGACATTGACTTTGACATTGACATTGACATTGACATTGACATTGACTTTGACATTGACATTGACATTGACATTGACATTGACATTCACATTGACATACACATTGAAATTGACATTCACATTCACATTCACATTCACATTCACATTCACATTCACATTGACTTTCACAAATACATTCACATTGACACTGTCACTGTCACTGACACCGACAGTAACTTATCAACGAATGGACTTTTTCGAATGGGATTTGCTCTAAAACCTTCCTGAGACAGAGTGAGGGAGGGATAGAGAGAGAGAAAGAGAGAGAGAGAGGTAGAACTACAGAGCAACGCGAAATGGAATTGGACGAAATAGATTATTACAAACACCTTCAGCACGTACATGCTTTTAAAAAATAATGCATTGCAATGAGAAATGTTGATATCACAGAAAACCAATTGAAATAAAGCATTTCTTTGTTTTCATTATGTACATTAACATCGATCTCGCAATCAACATCGAAATGTAAATAAAACACTTCGAAATTTAAGGTGATTTCAAAGTTAATACAAGAAAATAAATCATTTGGTTGATATGAAATTCTGTCCATGCGAAAGTCCAGTCGTTCAGAAGTTGTGACATCATTGGTACGCGCACTGTGCGCCGCCCGCAAGGGCAACCCGCCCGGAGGGCCTAGCTACGAGGGCGTGCCGGAGGCACGCCGCGAGCAGCTAGTATATAATAAAATCGTGTCTGTCTGTATGTTTGTAACGGCATCACTTGAGAACGGCTAAACGTACAAATGTGCGGTTTGGACCATTAGACGCGGCGTTTCTTGGATTAGGTTTTAGAGTAAAGATCATTCGTAAAAGTCTATTGGTTCAAAAGTTGTGACGTCACAAGTGACACCATCACCACTTTTTCGCCCACTTTTGGGCACGTTTCTGCTTATAACTTTTGATTGAATAGACTTTTTCGAATGCGGTTTTCTCTAAAACATTTCTGCGAGAGAGAGAAAGAGAGAGAGGGTCAGAGAGAGGGGGGGAGAGAGGGGGGGGTGAGAGGGAGAGAGAGGGGGGAGAGGGGGCACGTTTCCGCTATAACTTTTGATTGAATGGACTTTTACGAATGCGGTTTTCTCTAAAACATTCCTGAAAGAGAGAAAGAGAGAGAGAGACAGAGAGAGAGGGGGAGAGGGTGAGACAGAGGGGGGTGGGAGAGAGGACACATTTCCGCTATAACTTTTGATTGAATGGACTTTTTCGAATGCGGTTTTCTCCAAAACCTTCCTGAGTGAGAGAGAAAAAGAGAGAGAGATTCAGAGAGACAGGGGGGAGAGAGGGGGGAGAGAGGTTGAGAGAGAGAGGGGGGAGAGGGCACGTTTCTGCTTATAACTTTTAATTGAATGGACTTTTTCGAATGCGGTTTTCTCTGAAACCTTCCTGCGAGAGAGAGAAAGAGAGAGAGTGTCAGAGTGGGGGGGGGGTGAGGGAGAGAGAGGGGGGGAGAGAGGACACATTTCCGCTATAACTTTTGATTGAATGGACTTTTTCGAATGCGATTTTCTCTAAAACCTTCCTGAGAGAGAGAGAAAGAGAGAGAGAGAGAGAGTCAGAGAGAGGGGGTGGAGAGAGGGAGAGAGAGGGGGGGAGAGGGCACGTTTCTGCTTATAACTTTTGATTGAATGGACTTTTTCGAATGCGGTTTTCTCTAAAACCTTCCTGCGAGAGAGAGAAAGAGAGAGAGTGTCAGAGTGGGGGGGGGTGAGGGAGAGAGAGGGGGGAGGGGGCACTTTCTACTTATAACTTTTGATTGAATGGACTTTTTCGAATGCGGTTTTCTCTGAAAACTTCCTGAGAGAGAGAAAGAGAGAGAGAGAGAGAGTGTGTCAGAGAGAGAGAGTGTCAGAGAGAGAGAGAGAGAGAGAGAGCAAAAGAGAGAGAGAGAGAGAAATAGAATTCCCAGTCACATTCCAATTGACATTGACATTCACATTGACATTGACATTGACATTGACATTGACATTGACATTGGCATTGACATTGACATTGACATTGACATTGACATTGACATTGACATTGACATTGACATTGACATTCACATTCACATTCACATTGACATTCACATTGACATTGTCATTGACATTGACATTGACATTGACATTGACATTCACATTCACATTCACATTCACATTCACATTCACATTCACATTCACATTCACATTCACATTCACATTCACATTCACATTCACATTCACATTGACATTGACATTCACATTCACATTGACATTGACATTCACATTCACATTCACATTCACATTCACATTCACATTCACATTCACATTCACATTCACATTCACATTCACATTCACATTCACATTCACATTCACATTCACATTCACATTCACATTCACATTCACATTCACATTCACATTCACATTCACATTCACATTCACATTCACATTGACATTGACATTGACATTCACATTGACATTCACATTGACATTGACATTCACATTGACATTCACATTCACATTCACATTGACATTCACATTGACATTCACATTGATATTCACATTGACATTGACATTGACATTGACATTGACATTGACATTGACATTGACATTGACATTGACATTGACATTGACATTGACATTGACATTGACATTGACATTGACATTGACATTGACATTGCTATTGACATTGACATTGACATTGACATTGACATTGACATTGACATTGACATTGACATTGACATTGACATTGACATTGACATTGACATTGACATTGACATTGACATTCACATTCACATTGACATTCACATTTACAATCACATTGAAATTCACATTGACATTCACATTGACATTCACATTGACATTGACATTGACATTGACATTGACATTGACATTGACATTGACATTGACATTCACATTCACATTGACATTCACATTCACATTCACATTGATATTGACATTGGCATTGACATTGGCATTGACATTGACATTGACATTGACATTGACATTGACATTGACATTGACATTGACATTGACATTGACATTGACATTGACATTGACATTGACATTGACATTGACATTGACATTCACATTGACATTCACATTGACATTCACATTCACATTGACATTGACATTCACATTGACATTCACATTCACATTGACATTCACATTGACATTCACATTGACATTCACATTGACATTGACATTGACATTGACATTGACATTGACATTGACATTGACATTCACATTCACATTCACATTCACATTGACATTCACATTGACTTTCACAAATACATTCACATTGACACTGTCACTGTCACTGACACCGACAGTAACTTATCAACGAATGGACTTTTTCGAATGGGATTTGCTCTAAAACGTTTCAGAGACAGAGTGAGGGAGGGATAGAGAGAGAGAAAGAGAGAGAGAGAGGTAAACTACAGAGCAACGCGAAATGGAATTGGACGTAATAGATTATGACAAACACCTTGAGCACGTACATGCTTTTAAAAAATAATGCATTGCAATGAGAAATGTTGATATCACAGAAAACCAATTGAAATAAAGCATTTCTTTGTTTTGATTGTGTACATTAACATCGATCTCGCAATCGAAATAGAAATGTAAGTAAAACATCTTGAGACCTATTGTGATTTCAAAGTTAATACACGAAAATAAATCATTTGGTTGACATGAAATTCTGTCCATGCAAAAGTCAGGTCGTTCAAAAGTTGTGATGACATTGGTGCGCGCATTGTGCACCACCAACAAGGGGGGGGGGGCCCGCCCGGAGGGCCTAGCTACGAGGGCGTGCCGAAGGCACGCCACGAGCAGCTAGTATTACATAAAAATTCATTTTATATTAAGACAAAATATTTTTTCATAATATGAAATAAATATTTCCTGAATATTTAGAAAAAAATATTTCTTTCATAATATAAAATAAATATTTCCTGAATATTTAGGAAAAAATATTTTTTTCATAATATAAAATAAATATTTCCTGAATATTTAGAAAAAAATATTTTTTTCGTAATATGAAATAAATATTTTCTGAATATTTTTAAAAAAATATTTTTTTCGTAATATGAAATAAATATTGTATGTATATTTAAATATTAAAAAAAGATTGAATCTCTTTTTAATATTATATGAATATGTATACAATATTTTGTGCTACTAGGGTTGTTAGTTAATTTTTCGTATTCTTTGACTTTCAAAGTTTGAAATGTATTCTCTAATGGAATATCACAAATATGGAGAGCGATAAACGTCCCTATACAATTGTATCTTTCCATGCTCGCATAAATCTATGATCGAATGTGTATTCGTAGCGCGAATGTCTCCTGAGGTCCTGAAAGACGATCGTTATCGTAGGAGCCGGGCGTGTGCCAGCTTACGTGACAAGGTAATTTCCGTAGTGAAATTCGTTTCACCTAGCTTGCCTTATAGTCTTGTTCGATCTTTTTTTTTTGCGTGAAAATCGCGGTGAAAGCCCGCTTTTGAAGCTTCAATGAACATGTTAATAGATCAGTATGTGAGAGTCTAAAACGAGCTGCAAGCAATGATTATTTGGGAGTGTGTCATTCGTTCGTTAGAGTTCGTTACACCAATAACTATGTATACTATGGATTTTATTGTACATATACAATAAAGTCCCAGTCTAACAAGAAGAAGGCAAGGCCTTTGGGTCACCGATTTAGTTGAGACTTTGTATACTTATAGATCTCGATCTCCCTTTTACGAATGTATACCATTATAGGGGCAAACACTCAATAATTGTTGAGATATTCATAAACAAAGTTCTATTAGTGCTTAAATACGCTATTGTAGAGAAATTATACAACGAATAGTGTCCTGGTGTAGTAACAACGTATATGTTATATACTAGCTCATTCATTGCAAATATGTACATAACCAATAGATTAAGTTAGTCTTAAGCTAGTCCTTAAATAGTTATAAGCTTAACCAAAGACTGACAAGGGGGTTTTTAATAAACACCTTTCCCCCAATTTCACTCCCTGTATCCGGTAAATCACTTAAATTTTAATAACCTAGTTGTAATATAGCTCCTAAGTAAGACTGCCACCGTCCAAAGATCTGTAAGACTAAGAGATTCGCACGCGAGCGAACAACCAGTCAAACACTGCAATATTGTGTGGTTCTTTTTATTATGTTTGTTGAACCTGTTAAAAACTGATTATATTACTTATTCGATAAACATGTTTTAAAAAAAGAAAAAAACGTACTAGACTCACACCCGGTGGCTGGGCTAGGGTTCGATTCTCGTCTGGGGAAAAATATTTCTTTACTTATTTATTTGTATTATTTATTCGCTGTGTAACATTGACTTATTTGTAAGAAATTATACAATTATTTCAGACTTCAAAGACTACGGTGAAATTTCTGAAATCGAGGTCACCTTTAGTTTTACAAATAGGGGGACACATTTTTCTTTAGACATTTAGATGACATCGAGACGAATTCAAAACACATATTACATGATATTTTTACTAACATATACTCGATTTACAGTAGTGGAAATGTGAAATATTTAGCTTTATCATCAGATTGACAATGAAAAAACTTTATCATAATTTTTTCAGAGAACGGTTGAGTTTTGACCAATGGTTCCCGTTGCACTTTTCATCCTTGTGACAAGTAGAATAAGACGTAATTAAAAGAAATTGTTGACAGTCTGACCTTGCAATTAATTTTGCAATAGCTTTTTTACATCAATTTCAATCAAAACGAGGGTATAGAATTTCCCAATGTGTTTACAAGCTGTTTTGTCGGAATCGAATGAAGTTATCGAATTAATTCTTTTCAAATAAAATGACCTAAGAGGGCTAATATTTCAGTATGCACTGAATGTTTATGAGATAAATTTTTGGTGGAGAAAGGGAACTCCCAAAATTTTTTACAATGGAAAGTGTTATCGATTTTTTGTTATTGTGATACCTCTGATTTAACCCAATAGCATTTACTGGAACGTATTTTTTATCGCGCATCGTTACAGAGGAATTATGAACAATGCATAACGAACAATTTGTTGCGAATTGAAACGTTGAAGAAACGAACAATGTCATAATATTATCACATACTACATTTACATAAGGGTGGACCTTAGTTGCACTTGGTGAAAATTTTTTTACTAATTTTACTAATTTAAAAAATAGAGAAATTAACGTTCGACATAAATATGTTATATTTAATATATAAATTAATTAATCATTTAATCATATAAAGGCGAAGAAAAGAAACTAAGAGGTATTACGTATTGAGTTTAGATAGTTTTTAATATATACACAAGGCAACAAATACATTTAATACAATAAATACAACTAAAGACATTTTACAAAGATTTCATTAATGTAGTCTTTTTTGCGTCTGGATTAGCGCTTTCTGTAGTCCGACACATTTTGCATTATATGTAAATTGTTTTACGTTTTCATTTCACGCTAGTAGATCGTTAAAATCTTGCATAAGATTGACTCCTCGTTCTGCCGAATTATTAACTACAGTTAAATTTTTTACTATATTTAAGCCTGCGTTATAACTGGGATCACTTTCCCATTCTGAGGGATCCTTACTAAAAAAATTACGGTAAATATATAGTTTAGAGGATTCAACTCGGACGACCTTGATCTTTACATATGTTGTCAAGGACAACATTCTGAATAACTTTTGTCGTTATATGTATCCGTCGCTCGATCATAGTTTTCGAGAAAATTGCAAAAAACTACTGATAGTACTGAATTGAATTTTCCGTATTGCGTACGTATATATTTCCGATTTTCGTATGGGTGGTCGCCCCTCCACAAACTCCACAAACATACTAACCTTTTTTTTTTTTTTAATTGGGGGAAATCGGATTAGTGGATAACCATCCTTGCCGCCGAAGGCAAGGATGACCAATGTCGGTCTCGGTATAATCGTTACCGACTAAAAACCCCAATAGTCGTCCCTAGACATTTACTGCAGGGACGACCAGGCTCCTCGTCTCCCTTCCCATGGGTCTTAACCTTTTTTTTTTTTAAGTGCGAAAATGCGTTACGCATACCCTGGCCCCCCTGGGGGGCCAGGATTATGTGGGGCTGTCCAGAGGACGCTCCGGCCAGCCTCTACCCACTAAAACCGCACTCCCACGTAAGCTAATGTAAGGGGGGGAGCAGGATCTCCGAGAACTCAACTGACCACCCCCTTAGCTAACATGCATCCCAGGGGGAGTTGTTAGCTCCCCCTACCCTACTCTATAAGACCCCGGAGGGACCCGCCCGGTGTCCCCATCCCTGAAGCCTTCGAGTTGGGTTTCCCGAACCCCAGTTCGGTCCACCCATAGCTCCCGGAGCCTTCGTGCGCTGCTCGGAGCAGCAGCAATGTGTGACCCACCGCCGCCGCCCGGCCAGGGCAAGAAGGCGCCGACATCAGCAAGGAAGGGTCATCGGAAGCGCACTCGCACCAGTGTTCCGATTGAGGCCTCAATTTCTCGCGCATGCGCGACCAAAACAGTAGCGTATCTCCAATGACGCAGCAGACCCGCCAGGGCCCTGTCGCCCTGAGGCAGTTATATTGCCGGGAGTGTACCGGTGTTATTGGCGGGACGAGTGTTCTGTCTTAAAACTTAATTGCTAACGTTTTAAGGGTATCTTAACCCCTTGCCTTTTCAATGTATACACTAATAATTTTTTAAAAGTCTGCGGGGTGCTCAAGCTACCCGATTTCATCGAAAAGGTTACGTTACTGAGGCTGAAATTGCTGCGCAAGCGCGAGAAATTGAGGCCTCAATCGGAACACTGACTCGCACGCCCAGACCCTCCCCACCCCACCCCCCACGCGCCACCCCACCGGAGCCCGTCTCCGGTAGATGGCCGACACCCCCTACAAGGGACCGGGTAAAGGCCCCTTCGGGGTGCCGGTCCATCTCGGGGGGGAGAGACTACCTCCCCCCCAGGGGCAGGGGTCAGCTCACTCCCCCGGCCCTTACTTCGACAATTTTTGTCGTTTTCCTTTATATTTCATATCATCATCATCGTTTGTGTCTTTTCGTCGCCAGCTCTTTCAGAGACAGGTCGACGACACATGGGTCTTAACCTAACTTAACCTAACCTAATCCAATTTGCACTATCATATTCGTAATCAGCACGTCAAAATACGTAAAAATCTAGAGTATAATTTAGAAACACTGAGTGTGTATTAAGCACTGAGTGGGTGGGTGTGTGTGGTGTCAAGCCGGCTCCTTCCGCCCCCATGTTTGTTTATCATCTCTACAGCGTCAAAACGTAAACAAACGCCACACCGGGACAGGCTTACGTTGCTGTGGAGCGTGTAGAAATACGAAAAATTCAATACAGACAAAAATTGAAATATCTCGAAAACTAAAAGCGTCCCCCCGATATTGGAAAAGGAAAAAGTTGTTCAAAATGTGTTGCTGCATAACATATTTAAATTTCATCAAACTCGGAGGACGTGGACCTGTTGTAAATATTTACCATAAATTTTTGTACACCGAACAACGGCGTCTATTTTATCTCGACGAGGTCAACTTTCGTTTAATTTCGAAATTGACCAGTTGAGCATGGACCAACCAGTGACGATCTCAACAAATCGTAAGACAAATGGTTATTGGCACTTTTGGTACAGTTATTGGCAAAACATGCATCAGTTATTGGCACAACATGTATCAGTTATTGGCACTGAAGAACTGAATAGGAATTATTAACTAAATAAAGATAAACAATGAAAATAGTTTGTACTGCATGTAAGTTTAAATTCTGCATAATATATAATTTACGTCTGAACTAATATCATCAGCTTAATATGTAGAAATAACTTAAGAGACGAAGATAATGCTCAAAGAAAAAACAGAAAAATATTTTAAGGTTCACATGAGTCATTCGATTCAACTCTTCCTTTTGTGGTGAATCTTCCTCTTGTGTGAATTTCAAAGAATTTTATTTTTGTTTATTTAAGAGAAGATCTTTATATGATGTACATGGTGGAACAATAATTTCGAATACGAACTTGTAGACCGAGGAAACTTTCTTGCCGCCGTTTTTTTGCCGATACCATTTTGAACTGCCTCTATAACTTGAAGTAAATCAGCTTCAGTGTATTTTTTAGAATAAGTGCCTTTGGCGGAAACTTTAAGCATGATTATTTCCTGAAACAGATAAAAATTGCTAACAGCTTCAAATAATGACTACGAAATTCTCGTCACATATAAGAATATGAGTGATTTGCACATGTAGGTAAATAAATAGTACAACGATGGACTCTCTGATGTCCATTGCAATGATTGGCACCTTATTATCCTATAGTGATCGGCCCCTTCAATGTACAATGATTGGCACTGCTAAGAATTGATAAGACTTCTTTCAACGAATTAAAGTCATATTTTAAATTTGTTTTAAATATTCAAAGCATTAATCTTTCGAATATAAAAAAATCCAAAACTGTATATCTAGTAATTGGCATAGGTGCCAATTAATTAAACTTACATAGAAATAAATGAACCCTTCGTTGGCACCTGAAAATTTGAGGTTATATCTGATAAATACTAAGAAGTAAACGTTAAATAGGTTATTTAATTTATAATTAATCATATACGTGTAAAGAAAATATACTTTCTTCAAGATTCGAATTTAGCTGGAAGGTCGAGTAATGACCGTCTTACCCGGTAGAGCAGGAAAACAAAAGAGAGTGATAGAACGTGAAAATATAGTTAGGATTTTATTGACACTCGAAACAACTAACTTTAATGTCGTTTCTTTGTTTTCAGGTAAGGATATTGTAAATTGTACATAGTTTAAATAAGAGATACGTCAAATAGTGAAATAAAACTTTGTTTTCAGAGCAACCCAATAAAGTTTTGTTAACGTGTCAACCCTAACCTCATAGAGGGAAATATATGTATATCATTATATACGCATTTATTACATCTGTAGTACAGTCCGAAATTAATTTATACATTAGGGTGGACCTTATTTTTCGACCAAAGAATTTTTTCCAAGGCACCCCCTAGAATCGTGACAACTGTTGAGAAAATGATCTGGAAAAAATTTGGGGCCGATTGGATCATGGAAAACCGAAGCTCATCGAATTTGAAAATTTTTTTTTTTTAAATGTCGATATAAATATACGATGTAATATATCGTTGAATTTGTCTTTTTTTTCTCTGTAAGAAACCATATATAGTATAATCAGTTGTTAATAGAAAAAACATCCGTGACCTTGAATACTTTAAAAAATGACCATGAAAACATTTTTTTTTCTCTGATGCTATATTCACCTCCTTATATACTACAACTTTTGTTTGAAGAGTTTTTTCATATATACATAACTGACAGAGATATAATAGAGTTTATTTTAAACGTTCGTAAGTAATCTTGTAGAGAAAAGATGAACCAAAGTATCCAGGTGTTTAAGATACATTTTAAATTTTATCTGAAATATATAATAGTTGTATTTCTGATAATACTACAGGTTCTTAAATAGTTAATTCGTATATTTTTTAGAATTTTAGTTTTGAATGCCTTCCAAGTATAACTGTTCCGTCGTAAAGAACCGTAGTCCTTCAGAAAATTCGTATATCCTTTGTAAAGAATAGCAGCACAGAGATTTACCTTTCGCACCATTTTATGATACGGTCGTGTTCAAACGTAAAGAATTGTATTCATTCGCAAAGAACCGTTGCACCCTGATCCTCCGTCAAACCTTTATTTTATGACTAGCTCGCGACTATAAGGACCTTTTTGAAAATTAAGCAAACTAGCTATTTGGTTACCATCCTAGATGTGGCTCAAACATTTTATTTTTATGTATCTTGTAAACTTGCAACGCAAACTTGGTCCCCGTTAACGATTATCCTCGGCCATCAAAAAACGGTCATTAGAAACATCCGCACCTGGTAAGTACGGTTTCAAGTACGGTCTTCATTGGAAAATCCAAAATCCAGCAAACCAATCAGGGTATCTTCTTGCTTATGACAATCGGTAAAAAGCCGCCCTCTCGATACCATCAGTTCAGTTCAAGTACTCGAACAAATTCGTGAACCGACGCGTCCGCGAGCAAACAGTTAAGAGAACAGTACGTTCTGGTTTTGAACCGTGTCATAAAATGGTGCGAAAGGCAAATCTCTGTGCTGCTATTATTTACAAAGGATATACGAACTTTCTGAAGGACTACGGTTCTTTACGACGGAACAGTTATACTTGGAAGGCATTCAAAACTAAAATTCTAAAAAATATACGAATTAACTATTTAAGAACCTGTAGTATTATCAGAAATACAACTATTATATATTTCAGATAAAATTTAAAATGTATCTTAAACACCTGGATACTTTGGTTCATCTTTTCTCTACAAGATTACTTACGAACGTTTAAAATAAACTCTATTATATCTCTGTCAGTTATGTATATATGAAAAAACTCTTCAAACAAAAGTTGTAGTATATAAGGAGGTGAATATAGCATCAGAGAAAAAAAAATTTTTTCAAGGTCATTTTTTCAAGTTTTCAAGGTCACGGATGTTTTTTCTATTAACAACTGATTATGCTATATATGAATTCTTACAGAGAAAAAAAAGACAAATTCAACGATATATTACATCGTATATTTATATCAACATTTAAAAAAAAAAATTTTCAAATTCGTTGAGCTTCGGTTTTCCATGATCCAATCGGCCCCAAATTTTTTCCAGATCATTTTCTCAACAGTTGTCACAATTCTGGGGGGTGCCTTGGAAAAAATGTTGCAAAATCATTTTCATCAAGTATAGCTAAGGTCCACCCTATTATACATCGGTGAAGTATACTTACTCTTAACGAA
Source organism: Lasioglossum morio (assembly GCA_916610235.2). Classification (NCBI taxonomy): domain Eukaryota; kingdom Metazoa; phylum Arthropoda; class Insecta; order Hymenoptera; family Halictidae; genus Lasioglossum; species Lasioglossum morio. The sequence goes on along the minus strand of OU744327.1, from coordinate 23,235,698 downwards.
AATTTTAACGAAACACTATTTACTGCACTGTGGTCATCCGTCGGTCTTACGGATTGTCCTCCAGCGTTGCTAACAGTCATATGTGGAACTCTGTTATAAAATCTTACAACGTTGCTTTGAAATATAAATCAAAAGTGCCTATAACTAGTGCCTACAACTTACCCTATTCCATTTTCTTCTGATAGGAGCGAGGTACGCTTCTGAAGGGACTCTCTCTCGAAACGCGCCGTGCTGAACGGCGCACGCGCGGTGTGTGTGTGTGCAATGAGTTGAGCGTATGAGTGCCACGAGTTTGATACGATGATGATCGGACGTTGTAATAAGTGTATTAATATATTAGTTCTTATAAGTGTACATAGTTAGAATAAACACTTGTATGTTTATTCGGAATCCACGCCCAACATCTTTATCCTTCGTCAATGTAAATTGATCTCTAAACTAGAGGGGGGTTGTTGCTCGCTCGCTTCGCGAGCTTCGCGAGTAGGGTTGTGTAGCTCGCGGGTAGGACTGCTCTTGCGGGAGGGTTAGTGGTACGCATTGCTAGTGGGGCCTACAGCTATTAATGCCTTTTTTTATTTTGTGTGTGACTCTCCACGAGCCACACAAAGAACTTCCCGACTCGTTAGTTGCAGTATATTATTATCATTATTTAGTGTACGTTTTAAGATTATATGTTTTCAGGGAAAGTAATTATAACACTGTATTGGTCATATAGAGTATGCCCAACCACATGACGTATGTAGTCTTTTGAATTTTTCAAGAAAAAAAAATTTTTTTTTATAAAAACTTCCCTATAAATCGGGAAGTTGATAAGAATATTTTTAAACAATTGTATAGCTTTCGCCATCCATAGAGCATGATGAAATGCTCCTGGTGCTCGAAAAGTAAACTTTGGAACGATTTCATTAAGAAAAATTATTACTAATTCAAGAAACTCTCGATAGTCCTCGCGTGGTTGTTTCTTCTTCAAATTGTAGGTTGCAAACTGTATTATTTCGGATGCATCGTCGAGTGACCCTTTGAAACCGCTTAAATAAAGGAATGTTAGGTCTAGATTTAAACATTGTTTCTTCAAAAACTCCCCACAAAACTATTTCATAGATGTGATGTCGGCAAGGGAAATATACAGTTAATAGTTACAGCTGGTCTTTATTACCTGTTTTTTGTATTCGAGTGACCTCCTAACCAAGTCGCGATATTCTTTATAGCTATGTATCTCTATGGAATTAAATTAAACGAATTCTTACATATTCCTGCCTTCGAATACTCGCGGTAATGTAACTACAATAATAGTTCATAATACTTAGGATGGCGCTGGTTTCGATTATTAAGTAGACAGGCTAATTAATGTGCAATAATCTTAATTCGTACAAAGTACATTTGCACTTGTATGCATGTGAGGAATTATGATAATTTTCGAGGTATAAAATATTTAATTTGAATTTTCAGTATACTCTTCACATTTAGCACGCAGTTACTTCTATTTCAAAACTTCACGCTCGACGCGGCACGCCTTCCCACGCCTTCCCGACGTCCGATTCATCTAGAACTTTGGATATAACATTTTTTCATGAAATGGAAAAATATTAGGGGTGGAGGGGGGTATGCGTGTATGGTCGAAAAAGAACGTCCACCCTAATGTACATACATACAGAGCTAGTAGCTAGATTGCTTACCTTGCCCGTAAACATATTCGCAAAATCCAATTTCAATTGTTCGCTACAACTCTGTAACTATGCCAAAATGTCAATAATATTTTCCATTAAAAAAAATGTTGGGGGCCCCCTTTCTCCCGCAAAAAAAACCCTAAAAATTTTAATCCATAGTACAATATCAGCCCTCCTTGACCAGTTAATTAAAAAGAAATTAAGTCGATATTTTCATTAAATTCCAAGAATACACCTTTTGCAAGGCTGTATCTGGTACACCTTGTATACTTTTTATACACCCTGTACATTCGAAAGCGCGGTCGTTTTTACATTAGGTGCTATTAAAACTCGTTCCAATTCCTCATTTCTACCCATAAGAGTATCTGCTATCTGGCTTCTTCTGTACGGCCACAATTATTTCCTTTAATTAATGCCATTCTCAAACAAACCGATGCCCTTTCCCTAACGGTGTACGATCGTTTCCGTGTGGCTGACGATCAGCATTATCGGAATAGTTAGTGCTTTCCCCGGCAGCCAGCACAGTTCGAGTTAATCGATGGGAGTCTCAATAAGGAGCTAGACGTATATGTGCATGTGTGTGCATATGTGTGCATGTTCGTGTGCGCGATCATGTATGCATATAGTTTTATCATCGAGTGCCTCGATTGAATAGTCATTGAAAACGTCGATGACAGCACGCCTAAATGCGTCTAAAATGGGTTGAACTAATCCCTTGAAAAACTACGATTAAAACACAAAGATTTGGCATCGGAGATATTAGAATTGCAGACATATGTATATTCGAAAATTATTTCGCAGATTTTTTACGGGACAATCCCTAGAATTGTGTCAATGGACGAATAAAATAATCTGTGCTTTGACATTGATCGAATAACGGCAAAAGCTGCCGCATCGAGTTTGCAAATTTTTTAATTTTGTAACTCGCTTTTCTCTGCTGTAGTATATTATTAGTATATATTTTTGTATATCATTGAATTTGTCTTTTCACGCACTACAACAATATAGAAACAAATTGATTTCATGCAAAAAATTCGTGACCTTGAAATCTCAAAAATTGACCTTAAAAAAATGTGTTTTTTCTTTACACTATATTTAATTTAGTAAACAGTATAACTTTTGTCGAAGAAATTTTTTTATATTTTTATAAGTAGCAAAGATATATATGCATATGCTTATACATAATACATTATTAATACATATATAATATACATTATCTTTTTCTCTATACATATAAACAAAAATTAAATGCTGTTTGTTGGAAAGTGCATCCCTTGAGAATGGCTGGACCGATTTGCTAATTTTGTTTGAAAAATTTTCGTAATAGACTGAATAAGGTTTTTAGGGAAAGAAAAATTGAAAAAGACGCCCAGAAAAATGGAAAATTCGATCAGGAAAATATGAAAGTGCTTTTTTCTATGAGATTTTTGTATGAACTCAAGACTATAATGATTGACGATTCGAACGATGGGTATGCGTAATTCTTTTTTTGTTTTGTTCGTTATGGTTCTGGAAAGGTTTTCAGGAAAAGAAAATTCGAGACAATTACAAAATCATAATTTCTGAAACTTTTCACTAATTCATACTATAACATAATACATATATACATTCTAGATATAATACAGTACATCGTACAAAAAGCTATTAAAATTATTTTTAGTAGCGTTAGCCTTTTTTGACAAAACCGTGGAAAAGAATACGAAATTACGAATGGTGGAGGCAACTTAACTCATGGAAGCCGATAAATCATTTTAAAAATATGAAATAACTATTGAAGACTTAAAAAACTATGCTGATAAAGGAATTGAACATTTTATTTCCCACGAAACACTAAGATTTTTAGAAAGATTCTCAATTCCTATAGAATTTTTAAAAAAGATCCCGATTCATGGGAAGATGACGAGGATTTCAAATCTAGATTAAACGTTGTACAAAACTTAAAAATTATTAACGCCACTGCTGAGCGAGATATTAAACTTATTTAGGACAATAATCAGTTATATATTATCACAAAATGAAGAGGAGACACAATATATTTTACAAATTATTTCCGAAAATTGGAAACAATTTCCAGATCTATCGAAACAGTCATTAAGTGACACAAAAAATATTTCAACGAAATTTTTTAAAGTTATCTATTTTGATTGCTATAAAAATACATTTAATAGCTGTTTGTATGATATACTGTATTATATATATATATATTATACATAATGTATATTGCATTAACAATGTATTATGTATAAACATATGTTTATATATCTTTGCTACTTATAAAAATATAAAAAAATTTCTTTAACTAAAGTCGTACTCTTTTAATAAATTATATATAATACAAAGAAGAAACGATTTTTTAAGGTCAATTTTCGAGATTTCAAGGTCACGAATTTTTGTGTTTGAAATCAATATTACATTTTGTTTCTATATTGTTATAGTGCGCAAAAAGCTAAATTCAACGATATATAAAAATACATACTAATAATATACTGCAGAGGAGAAAAGCGAGTTACTAAATTAAAAAATTTCCAAAGTCGATGCGACAGCATTTCCCGTTATCCGATCAATTTCAAATTTTGCACAGATTATTTTTTCGTCCAGTGGCACAATTCTAGGGGGTTGTCCCATGAAATATTCGTTTGTCGAAAAATAAGGTCCACCCTAATATACATCAATTGTTTCAATCTATAGCAGAAATAGTATTTGAAAGCGATCGATTATTAAAATTAACTTTTATTAAACTCTCTAATTGCGACTGTAGTCAACACATGATGAAACACTTCCATGAAACACGATCATTGTCGATGTGTATTGTCACAGGGAATAGTAAATATTGATGATTTTTCTGTAAACTAAATATGTTCCAACTCATATGTATATACTAACTTTTTTATTAGTATATTACATATTTCGATACGCAAATCTAAGGGACTGTCGTGAAGGTTGGAACACATTTCATTTTTTATCTATAAAATTCCATAGAATGAGAATTACGCAAAATATTTATGCGTTGGCAAGGTATCTACAGTTGCCAGCTAAATTTTCGCTGCAGAAAGTATGATAGCGTTAACGGATATAGAGTAATTGCCTTTTTGAAGAGAATGTTTTCGGCAAATCAAAATTTTTCCGTATAAGTTGGGGCACCCCAAAAACTCTGAAAAGTAAGTATCGAAATGAAGTCTTATATCGAATGTTGAATGAGTACTAGCTGTGTTGTATACCAACGATAAAATTCTCTCTAGCATTAGTAATCACTCATGTAATCTAAGCGTTTCAGTTCTCTATATTTTCTCTCTATCGTCTCTCTATCTTCAGTTCGACACTCTATCTATCATTACTCATCCTTGAACTTCATCCCTATGACTCATCCCTATGATTCATTCCTTACTGACCATCAGCCCAAAACAACCCCCACCTTACAGAACCAAACCTATATCTTCTGCTCATGTCTTCTTCTCGTGAGCATTCTTTCATCAGTCTCTTTTCGCTTCTGATCAGTCTTCACCAAGTCTTGTCTAGACAACTAAGATCTTTCTGTATACGTCTCAGTAGTTTGTATTTCGTTCAGAAATTGTACTTAATAAATAAACATATATTAAGTAACCGGCATACAACAGCTGACCTGACAGACGTTGTCCTGTCCACATTTCTATAAATTCGTTTGGAATAGAAATAAACTAACTGGCGGATGTTGATAATGTCGATAATGCGAACAGACGTCGATAATGTGAATTTCTATTGAAAGATTGAGTAAAAGCTGTGACATTCGTTTTGTTATTGTATTGAAATACAATTCAGAAAGGACGTTTTCCCGAAATTTCCATTTTTCCGGACAACTTATCCAATTTTTCTTTCCCTAAAACCTTATTCGGACTATCACGAACATATAAAAAAACATTAGCCAAATCGGTCCATCCATGATTTTTATTTTACACCTCAAGTATCTTTGTTGTTTTTAACGATACGTCAATTGTCTGCAGGACAACGTTGAATGGTTCAATGGGGCTGAAATGATATGAAAATATTTTTGTTTTTATGTGATTCTTTTTAGAGGTACAAGGTCACCTTCATTGTGTTTTTTAATGGAAGCACCCTTTTTTAAACACCTACAATGATAGTTCCTTTCATTAGAAATTCAGTGGCTGTAATTACTCAAGATCATTCAAGGTCACGGACAGACACAATATATAAAAATTTTCTAAACTATTTATTTATTTTTGAAAGTTTTATACGTTTTTCTGTCCGTGACCTTGAATGACCTTGAGTAATTATAGTCACTAAATTCCTAATGAAAAGGACTACCATTGTAGGTGTTTAAAAAAGGGTGCTTCCATTTCAAGAAATGAAGGTGATCCAGATATGTCTAAAAAGAATGACATAAAAACAAAAATATTTTTCATATCATGTGAGCCCCACTGAACCATTCACCTTTGTCCTTCAGACAAATTGCAATATTGTAAAACTAAATTGTAAAATGAAATTTTAACTTTTAAAAAGGGTCCTTCTAAAAAGGGTCCTTCTAAAAAGGGTCTAAAGTGCTTCAATAAAAAAAATTGACGTATCTTTAAAAACAACACAGATTTTTGAGGTGGCAACGTTAAGTGACTCACTCTGTACAAATTCGTTTGTTAGAGTATGATTTTACATAGAAGAAAACATTGTCTACATAATAATAACGGGCTCAATCGTCTGAATCGCTTTCAAAATGTTTGCATGTGAAATAACTTGCACGCGTATTAGCGCAATTCAAATGCACAGCTCTCTTGCAGGTATTGAATTCGATGGAATTTGAGCGACTCAACTTCCTTGGCATGTTCTTCATGCAGATAATACAAAAATCGATACCTTGTGAAGTAGATGAATCCGAAGAATCAGGTAAAAATGACAATTCCTGCTTCGCTTGTTTTGCTGCGGACAGTTATAATTTTTTTTGGATAGAGCAATTTGCGCTACCAATTTATTCTGTGTCACTTTTTTTCTTTACCGGCGAGTATTTGCTTCGCAGCACCGTTATTTGCTTGTTTTTCGTTCAATGCCGAAAGATCATCCGGCGAAGTCGAAATAGCGCTTTTCATCGGCTGTCGTCCACGATTGGACTTTTTGGCAGTGTCGAAACAGTTCTTTCCTTAACAATTTGATTATTTTACAGAAAAACACTTAAAACATGATTTCCATCCTTAAAAATAATGTTTACATGCAGAACAAAGAAAACAAGTGTGTGTCACACTTTTTTCGGCACGATCGTCCCAGTCTTTACAAAAAACATTTTGAAACACCAAAAAAACAAATTCACATAGCGATAAGTGCATAATTCTTTTCGCAATCAGACATTTTTAAGCAATGATTGATGAAAATTTTTCAGTTGAAAACAAACCAATAAGAAACACAATAAAACTTTTCAGCCCTTAGCGCTCGAGATGAATCAGAGTCATCACTAAAAACTGTTGTACCATTATTCAAAATATTGTTTACATTATTAAATATTTTGGTATCTAAACTTTGGTATCTAAAATTGGTGAACATTTAAGTATTGTACGAGGTATTATATAAATTTTATACGCATAAAATAAAAAAATTGTATAGTGCAAAGAGTTAAAAAGAATTTTACCATGTTTTTATTAGCTAGTTTTCGTGTTTGTCTGTTCGGTGACAAATTTTGCAATTGATTTTAAACTAATTTTGCGATGAGCTAGAGACTTGAAATTTGAAACATAGCTCAGAACTGAATGACAATGCAATATAAAATTTTTTTTTTAATTCTATCTGTGTAGGAGAAATAACAATTAAATATTTACCGTAACCCCCCCCCCCCTCCCCGCGAAACGCTACGTCATCGCGTTCAGCGATCCCCACTTCACGCGACAACGCTCTCTACTTTACTATGCGTACATCATCGCTTTGTTTAACCAATAAAAGAACCGTTACACCGTTACCGCTTGCATTTGTTTTCAATATGTCGCGGTCGCAATACTGTCTGTTTAGTACATGTCTCCGTCCTAATTTCATAACGTGGTAGAAATGTTAAAAATCGATTGAAAAATTTCACATACACAAGACTTAAAAGCAGAAAATAATTATGTAAATAAAAATAAATGTTTAAAAAATGCCAAGTTTTTAAACGATCTAAAAACTATAAAATAATGTTTCGTACAATTCCCAACCCCGCACAGATACTCCTACAAAGGGTCTAGCCTAATAAGCATGGGCCAGCGGCCCCGCTCCGATTTTCCTGATGTCTGTCTTAACTATTTACGTTTTATGTTTAAAAAAACATTGTGTAAAATTTCAAATGTCTACCCCCACCGATAGGGGTGATATTGGGGTAAATTCCCCGCACTTAAATGCAATTTGCTCTAAAACGAGAAAAGATATCGACATGGGATAAACGGCAAACGAAAGATATCGATACACTCTATATTTCAGATTTTTTCAGAATATTTTTCTAATTATTTCTAGTTGAAAATAATTAATTAATTTTTTGGGAATTTTTTTAACTATCTTCCCCTAGGTTGACACCCACCAAAAAATTCTAAAATATTGCTATGATGCTAAGCTATTTTGTATAAAAATTTCAGAAGTGTCCGATTGGTGGAACACTGTCAAAAAAAATAAAGTATACCGGCGAATGCTCGGTTTGATCAGTAACGGCGCGGCGCTGCGACCGAATCCCCTTGCGGTGGCTAGTGATGGCAGCGAACGGGAACTCAGCGCATCTACGGAAAAGCTGATACGTGTAAAAATGTGATTAAATCTTCTAATATATGATTACAGTTGGAAGTCTAAACAATTATATTTTAGGAAATAGCTTACATTGAAGAAGAAAAATATGTGTAAAGCTAGTTTGTTGCTATCAAGTAACAGAAAGAAGAACATTTTCACAAGAATGTTGTATGGTCACGGTGTTAGAGGTTCTGCTCGATACAGGCAACAGAATTCAATACCACGAGCTACCCGCCCCCGGCAGACTACACACACTCGACTTCGACAGCGACCACAAAGCAACATTAATGCTAATCTCACTTCATCACAATAACCAAATAACAATAGAAGAACCACCTGAAAACATCATATACAACTGCAGTAAAACAGACTGGAACAAATTCCAAACAGAATTACTAAACACAGACGACACCAGTGATGCCAGAATCGTGGTACCGTGGTACTAAGCCGTCGCGCGAGACCCCCCCACTATGACCTACTGTTGCCCCTATTCTCCTTCTCCAACGCGCTCGCGCGCTATACGCCCAGCGTACCTCTACTATGTCCGTGTGCGCTGCTTGTGCGCTTGCGCCAGCCACAATCTATTTTTAGCTCTTTCCATGTGTATTGCTTTACGGAAACGAAACTGAAAATCAGCCGTCGATCCGTCGAGCGTATGAATCGCAATCTGGAGCTACCCTTCGAGTCCCCGTGCAGCGATTTTTATTTTTATTTTTTATTACTTTTTTAATTACATTGTTTAACGTTCCATATTACTAAAAATGTAAAAAGTATGTTAAAAATATGTATCTATTTTACGAAATAATTATACACAAGTATATTTGTTTTCCTATAATAAAAAATACAGTCCAAATTACAATTACAATAGAATTTCATAACATATTGAGGTAATAAAAAATCATCTTTTTTCGCAATTCCTTTTCAAGCAATTTCATTGATTCTCTCGAATGTCCATGTCCATTTCCTTCCGAGACAGTGGCGTTTCTAGGTGTAAATAAAGTCGTCCAAGGCCTGCGGAGTTAAAAAGAAAACGATTAATACAAATTTTAATTATAATAGAATTTCATAAAATATTGAAATTATTGCAACTCATCTTTTTTCGCAATGATGCTCTAATTTCATTGCTTCTCTCGAATGTCCACTTCCTTCCGAAACAGTGGCGTTTCTGGGTGTAAATGAAGCCGCCCAAGTCCTGCGGAGTTAAAAAGAAAACGATTAATACAAATTTTAATTATAATAGAATTTCATAAAATATTGAAATTATTGCAACTCATCTTTTTTCGCAATGATGCTCTAATTTCATTGCTTCTCCCGAATGTCCATGTCCATTTCCTTCCGAGACAGTGGCGTTTCTGGGTGTAAATGAAATCGCCCGAGTCCTGCGGAGTTAAAAAGAAAACGATTAATACAAATTTTAATTAAATAATATGTACATATGTACGTGTTACAAAATACTTATATTTTTAACTGCTCGAAGTCGGCCAGAATTGAACACAAAATTGCGGCTACATTGAAAAATTAAAAATGTACCCGCCGCCAGAAGGCAAAACTAGTAAAAGAAAAAGGCAACCCTTACAAGTTCGAAGGCGCGTGCAGCGTCAACTGTTGAAAGTTTTCTGCAGGCGCCGAACTTGCATATAAATGCTTCCCTGACATGAGAGATAAATGTCTATCATCGATAGACATGGTGCGACTAGACTCCTGCCTAGCTTTAAGGGATGTGCGCACCACACACATGGAATTTAGGAGGTCAGTTCCTAATTTATTCCGTTTTTTAGTTTTTATGTCAGGGAGCAACGAAAAAATCCTCTCTGCTTCGGCATTGGAGTGTGGCAGACATCGGACAGCGTTTAACAAAGATGTTAAATGTGGGAACATGGGACAGTGGTCCGATTTCTTTTGCATGCCGATGTCCATCCACATGCCGTCGAAGGATAGCAGTGCCCAACGGTCTTTTTGAGATTGGGATGTGCCGAAATACAAAATGTCCCACTCATTTTGCAAAGCTTCGGCACTAAAATTTCCCAATTTTTGGGCTACTGCTGCGACATTGCGGAAAGAAGAACTCCTGTCGCTATCAAACAATGCAATTGACGGTTTGAAGACCGTCAATTGCGAAAGAAATTTGTCGTCATGGGGAAGACGATTTCTAATTTCATTGCTTATAGTTATATAAAACTGTAAGCAATTTTTCCGGAAGGAGTGCAACTCTACTTCGGACATCCCATGACGTAATGCCTCGTCCAAGTACTCTTCGGTGTCGGGTCCAAGACGCACTTCATTAAGTGGAACTTGGTTTGATTTTAATGAAAAATCAATTCCCCGAACATATTTCAGTTGTTTTAAAATGGGTCTTTTCAGAAAATTCTGAAGGAAGATACGAAGCAGCCTTGCAGAAGAGGGCTGCAACTCCTGAACCAGGGTCTCTCTGCTTTGGAACGAGGCATCAAACACGTTCAGAGTATTCAGGACATATTCCATAAAATGAAAATATCCTTTAATATCGGATCTGCTGAGCTGGGAAGAAAAATGCTCAGCAGTTACCGACCTTTCCGAAAATGAATACTCTGAAAAGAATCGACAAATATCATCCCAAGTGTCGAGAAACCTTTTGACACACTGGTACCTTGCCAGCCAGCGTGTCTCAGATAATTTGAGAATTTTTGCAGGAGAGTTTTCATAACTCTCTTGAAATTGCCGAAAAATAGCTGCCCGTTTGGGGCTTTTATTAATAAAGGATGCGACTCCGCGAAGTAAGTCGTCGCATTCCTTTGGAATACTACCGCAAGCAGCATTTGCCGCCAACGCTGCGGAATGGCAAACGCACGGCACAGTGATAACGTTTGGATTTTTATCGAGCAATTTGCTCTTAAATGAAGAATGACACCCCGTCATGACGGAAGCGTTGTCGCAGCTAAGAGCAGCAACGTTCCTTAGCGGAATTTGCATTTTCAGCAAATAATTTTCAAAAGATTTGAAAATATTTTCCGCTGAACAGTCGCTAGCGTCAAGATGAATTAGCTGCAACAGCTCCGTCGTTACAGACAAACGACATGGCTCAACATACCTGACCGCTAATGTGAGCCATTTGTCGTTTGTGGAATCAGACGTTTCATCCTCGTAAATAGAAAATTTGTTGTGCCGTACGTTATCTGCAATACGTTCGGTTTCCCGAACGCAAAGCACATTTGAAATTATTTTTCCGCACTTCGTGCGGCCTACTCTCATACCCTGCAAGACGGCAGGGTTTTTACCTATATCTTGCATGAGAGCAAGAAATTTCGGAGCCACTGAAATCGCGATATTGTTTTCGGCAAAGAAAGCCGCATATCGGATCTCAGCGGTTCTTACATCATTTAAGAGGGAACTCGATGATGTCCCTTCCTGGAGAAACTCTTCAGGTTGGTTGTATTCTACATCGGGCTCATTAAGCAAAGGGGTGTTATTAAGAAGCAATTGCTCCATGTTAATTTTAAGAGCCCGTGTGGACGAATGTTTGCGAATTTCTGTAAGTCCGCAACCGAAGATCTTGTTGCAGACTCTACAGACGCATTTTGATTCGTCCGAAGGAAGTTCTTCCAACCATACCCTCAGAGTTTCGTCAGCATCGAACCAATGACGCTGGAATCTTTTTTTTGATCTTTTGGCGGGTACACGTTCCATTTTCAATGTAGCAACAATGACCTTAAAATAAAATATGTCACACTAACAAATAAAAACATATAAAAACAAAACTTAAGAAATTGGAAGAAACTACACTAAAACTCGCGCACAATATTCCAAGTTTAAAGGCCACTTCTTCAAGAACCTGTCGCCTGACGCCTGTCGAAACTACACTATTGCATTTGTCTCTTTAAACTCGCGTCTTTTGTCAATCTCGCGTTGTGCTATTCGACGCGCGCATCAGATACGTATCCAGTAACGCTGATTTTCCATTGTTTTGGACGATTCATTTCACGCATGTGCGTGATAAAGGCGGGATAAATGATTTATTATATCAATAAATATCTAAGGTCGTAATCATAGTAAAGCATCAAGCATAAAAGATAGCATTTAGGTGACAACGGCGAGGAGAGCATAGAAGAAAAGTATTCCCATCCTTGTCTGCCTACGTTCGCCGCTGCCACCACGCGCTCCAATGTTCGCCGCTACCATCGCAGCTCTATAAATTTTACATACTTATATATGAATTTTTCAAGAATGTATAATGTTAGGTCGGAAAGAAAGTTCTTGCGGTTTTTGTTATTTTGATTTTACTTAAAAAAATATTTCAATTGTTAATTGTACTTGTTGCTGCATACAAAATGGAATGTGTTTATTTACACCTAGAAATGCCACTATCTCGGAAGGAAATGGACATGGACATTCGAGAGAATCAATGAAATTAGAGCATCATTGCGAAAAAAGATGATTTTTTATTACCTCAATATTTTATGAAATTCTATTATAATTATAATTTTGACTGTATTGTTTTTATTATAGGAAGACAAATAAACTTGTGTATAATAATTCCGTTTTGTCAATTATAAATAATGCATAGAATTTAGCTGATGTTTTCGGTGCACAGTTCGGCGCAAATTATACAGACGCAAATTTCTCTAGAAAATGGTCCATACCTGGATCGAAACGTTGCGCTTGTTAGTAATATTGGATCGAACCCGTGCGCCGAAAACATCAGCTAACTTCTAAACTTATGTATGCTTGTAAAATGAATTTATATTATACAATTTATTTCATTATTTATTTGACAAGTAATAAATCTACAAACTGTTTCATAAACTAAAAAATACTTTCTACATTTTCGTATTCTCCGATGAGTTCAAATAAATACCATCATTCGGTTCTCATATTCCAATTTTTATTAATGCAATTGTTACAGTAGTAAAACGTTTCTATGTAAAATAAATACATATTTTTAACATACTTTTTACATTTTTAGTAATATGGAAGGTTAAACAATGTAATTAAAAAAGTAATAAAAAATAAAAATAAAAATCGCTGCACGGGGACTCGAAGGGTAGCTCCAGATTGCGATTCATACGCTCGACGGATCGACGGCTGATTTTCAGTTTCGTTTCCGTAAAGCAATACACATGGAAAGAGCTAAAAATAGATTGTGGCTGGCGCAAGCGCACAAGCAGCGCACACGGACATAGTAGAGGTACGCTGGGCGTGTAGCGCGCGAGCGCGTTGGAGAAGGAGAATAGGGGCAACAGTAGGTCATAGTGGGGGGGTCTCGCGCGACGGCTTAGTACCACGGTACCACGATTCTGGCATCACTGGACGACACAGCTTTACCAAACACGATAAACCTAACTAAAATCGAAATCGATAACTATATAGAAATATTAAACGAAAACATCAACACAGCCATAGAACGATAAATCCCAAGGATATCACAAAATTACAACTCCTCAGATAGATATATCACGCCAAACATAAAAAAAAGAGGGGGGTTGTTGCTCGCTCGCTTCGCAGGTGGGGGTGTTGTAGCTCGCTTTGCGAGCTCGCGAGAGGGTTAGTGGTACGGATGTTATTTGGTGTGTGACTCTCCACGAGCCACACAAAGAACTTCCCGATTCGTTAGTTGCAGTATATTAGTATCATTATTTATTTAGTGCACGTTTTAAGATGATTATGTTTTCAGGGAAAGTGATTATAACAATGTATTGGGCATATAGAGTATGCCCAACCATATGACGTATGTAGTCTTTTGAAGTTTTCAAGACAAAAAAAATTTTTTTTTTAAAATATATATATATATATAGTTACGTTGGCTTCTTCGGTGGATATGCCTCTCGTATAAATTGTAATGTTGAATCAACTCCTTTCGAAAAGAACTAAAAAACTACTTGACCAAAATGGACCAAAATCTAATCAGCTCTAAGTTACAGCGGGGCACATCCATTGCATCATTCATTACTCCGATCGCGTTGTTACTTTTTCAGAAAACGTTAACGAAAATTTTGATACCATAGAAACGGACATACACACACACACACACACACACACACACACACACATTTTGATAAAAATAGTCTAAAATGAGTCCAATGACTATGAAACGTGAAGATCTGTTAAAAAATCGATTTTCGATTTTCGGGGTAATTACAATAACTTCCCTATAAATCGGGAAGTTAATTAAGAAGACTAAAAAGCACACTACTCACCAAACTCAACAGACTGACAACAGCAAACAAATACAACCCGACAAACGACACAATAATAAACATCCTGAAACACCTGCTAAAAATAACCAGAAAATAAATTAAAAACGAATTCCACAGCTCGGTGAGCTCATATCGGAAAAACAAAATCTCAAAGGCTATAGCCGGGTTTGATGGTCAAATTCGCCCCCGGCGGGATTTTAATCGAGCTTGGACCATTCGATAGCCTATCCAAAAAAAACCCTCTGTGCCAAGTTTCAGCCCCCTATCTCATCTGTAAGGGTAGTTATCGAGAAAAATCGAAAAACCAGTTTTTGGCCCATTTTCCCTATTTATTGACAATTAAAAATTCTGAAAAAAATCTGACACATTTCGGATACCAAGCCACATATTAGGTATCATTTCCAGATTTTTCCGCTGCAAGCTCTGCTTGTACAAAATGAAAAACACGAAAAAAATCGAAAAAATGCAGATTTCATATAGAAATCTAAAAGGTGCTACTCCAGATTTAATTTAGCAATGAGATATTATCAAAAGTATTATGCTCAATTTTTTTCAGATTTTTGTGAGTGGTGCGTCATAGTTAAAAAAAATAAAAACCGCTTTTTTCGGCGTTTTTCCTAAGTTATACTTATATTTTCAGAGTCATAAAAATATATTATGTGATATTAAACGTTCCTACGTTCAGAAAAACATGTCTCAGACTTTAAAACTTGCCTAATACCAAAAACGAAATAATACTGTGTACGATATATTCGAATATTTCGAAGGTGATTCCAACGGCGCCGGATGGTGCAGCGGCTATGGTCCCCGACTGCGGAACCGCTGAAGACTTTTTGGACCAGGTACGAATCTCGGCCAAGTCAATTTTTTTTTCCATCATATAATTTTTTATAAACCATTGTAAAAACATTTTTTACCTATGTTTAGACTATTTTATAATAATTTTTCGGAAAAATATTTTTGAAGTACTTTTGCCTCTACTCATTCGCGGACTGTATTACAGCTCCACTTAACATTTTTCACGTGGAATTGTGCATCGTTTGTGTATCTTGTAAATAAGATTGATTAGTTCCGTGACACAAAATGATCACCTGAAGTATTATTAGGAATACTTATCTTTAATAATTGTAGGGGGATTGGTATGCGGTGGAATCGTGTAAGGCGGTTTCAGACTTCATCGCTATCTTCATCAATTGTCGGTGTTATTTGATCAGTATCAAAAATCTTAGTGAATATCTCTGCTGGCCGAACTATGTCCATATTGAATTGAGCATGAGATAAATAATAAATAATAGCAGCAACATGTGAGCAACATCCAATAGTGCGATTCCCATTGGCGACTGACTAGAGGCAAAAGTACTTCAAAAATATTTTTCCGAAAAATTATTATAAAATAGTCTAAACATATGTAAAAAATGTTTTTACAATGGTTTATAAAAAATCATATGATGGAAAAAAAATTGACTTGGCCGAGATTCGTACCTGGTCCAAAAAGTCTTCAGCGGTTCCGCAGTCGGGGACCATAGCCGCTGCACCATCCGATGCCGTTGGAATCACCTTCGCAATATTTGAATATATCGTACACAGTATTATTTCGTTTTTGGTATTAGGCAAGTTTTAAAGTCTGAGACATGTTTTTCTGAACGTAGGAACGTTTAATATCACATAATATATTTTTATGACTCTGAAAATATAAGTATAACTTAGGAAAAACACCGAAAAAAGCGGTTTTTATTTTTTTTAACTATGACGCACCACTCACAAAAATCTGAAAAAAATTGAGCATAATACTTTTGATAATATCTCATTGCTAAATTAAATCTGGAGTAGCACCTTTTAGATTTCTATATGAAATCTGCATTTTTTCGATTTTTTTCGTGTTTTTCATTTTTTACAAGCAGAGCTTGCAGCGGAAAAATCTGGAAATGATACCTAATATGTGGCTTGGTATCCGAAATGTGTCAGATTTTTTTCAGAATTTTTAATTGTCAATAAATAGGGAAAATGGGCCAAAAACTGGTTTTTCGATTTTTCTCGATAACTACCCTTACAGATGAGATAGGGGGCTGAAACTTGGCACAGAGGGGTTTTTTTGGATAGGCTATCGAATGGTCCAAGCTCGATTAAAATCCCGCCGGGGGCGAATTTGACCATCAAACCCGGCTATAGCCTTTAACAACACACAAACCCAAAGAATTATTTCCAACTATAAAAACAATATTCCGACCAAAAGAAATAAACGAAATAGATACACTAAAAATACACACCTCCAACACAGAAATCTTAAATAAGACCAACATAAACACCGGAAACCTTCATAAAGACGTAAACGATAACTTACATATAACAGAATTAAATGACAAATTAAACATACTAGGAGCACATTTTGAAAAAGCACACACACACAGAATTCCCACATGGGCAAACCACAACTGACAAACATAATAGAAAAAAATACGCGAACTAAAAACAGAAATAGACGAAGACACCCAGAACGACAAAACAATCTGCATATTCTCAATCGACAACCCAGCGGACAACCCAAACTCTTATCGAATCCCGCCAAACTATTTCACATCCAAATACGAACTATCCATCATACTCAAAAACCTAAACAATAAAAAATCCGCCAGCTACGACAACATACCAAACATAATACTCAAACACTTACCAACAGTATACATACAAAAGTACGCAATAATTTTCAATAACTGCCTAAACAGATCATACTTCCCAAACGCTTGGAAAACAGCAAAAGTCATAGCCCTAAAAAAGAAAGGAGAAAATAACAATGACCCAGCAAATTACAGACCAATAAGTTTATTACCAAATATCAGCAAGATCTTCGAAATGACCATAAATAACGCAATAGAACAATTCTGCTCCAGTAACAATACAATACCAGAAACACAATTTGACTTTAGACGTAGACATTCCACAATCCACGCTATATCTAAAACCTCGGATATCTGCTGGGCCCGTAATGCAGGAGACTGTGTGGGGGCGGTGTTCATTGACTTGGAAAAAGCGTTCGACACTGTTTGGCTGGACGGCCTATTCTATAAACTCATAAAAAAGAACTGTCCAACTCACCTAGTAAAAATGCTGTGGAACATGACACACAACAAAGCCTTCAAGGTGTCTTCAGGTCAGAACTCCTCACCGTCACTATTCAAAGTAGAAAACGGCTTACAACAGGGTGCCGTAAACTCCCCCATCCTATTTAGCATATACCTAAGTGATTTACTTTTAAGATTCGACTTAAAGAAGGACAATTGTAAAGGTGCTATAGCCTACGCGGACGACCTACTAGTATACATCAGCGACAACCGACCGTCAATAATAAAAAAGAAATTACAAGACATCTTCGACAAAATAAAGGACTACTTTCACACTTGGAAATTAAAAATGAACGTAAACAAATGTGAAACAATACTATTCAGACCAACCCTATCAGACAACTCAGACGCAAACAGCGACGTACGCACAAACGCCAAACACTTCCACATACAAGACAACAGAGACACAAACGAAAAAGTTCCACACAAAAAGGTCGTCCGATACTTAGGAGTACACTTAGACTTCAAATTACACTACAACGAACACGTAAAAATACAATTAGAAAAAGCTCAAAAGGCAGTGACGGCGAACAAGCGAATCTTCTACTCCAAATACTTAGACAAAGAAGTTAAATTACTTTTCCATAAATTACTAATTAGACCAATAATCACCTACGGAATACAGATATGGTTTAACGTCAGTGCAAGCACGATGGAGAAGATCCGCCTATTCGAGCGCAGATGCCTCAGAGCCTGCTTAAACGCCTATAAAACACCGGAATCAAATTATACCAAATACTATAGCAACAACAAACTACTACACATGTCAGAAACAACACGAATAGACCTATTTATGCTAAAAATAATAAGAAACCACTGTGCAAACACTAGAAATGTAACTAACAATAGCCTAATAGTTAGCTTCACGTATCCAAACCCGCAATATTTAGAAAAAACGAGATTTACAGGACACACACCACCGGAAGGTTTTATTCACCTAAAAAAAATATAGATAAGAACACAAATCGCACAATAACCATAAAACTAGAACGAAAACGACAAACACAACGAAAAAATGTACAGTTTTACACCGTGCCTTTCTGTACAAAGCGAAACAAAATAAGAGAATAAGAAACCCACTTAGACTAAGCCGTCACAACAGCATTAAGTGCACTAAAATGGCACACAGACAAACAACGCGAGCCTGTCCCAACGAGCCTTCAGTCTACCCTTAAAAAAAACGAACCATGGCGACAAACTTTTGGCGTATTAGTTTTATAAATGTAAATAAATAAATCATGTATATATTTCTGGCACAATAAAACGCTTTTTTTTAAAAAAAAAGGTTCTGCTCGATGCTCCGGAGGGTTCGAGTTCGAATCCTTCTCAACTCAACTTTCTTTTCTTTTTTTTTTCTTTTTTTCTATATGTATTTATAAACTAAACGATTTTTACTGTTATTATTGTTACTGTGCACTATTATTTGATACCTCGACAATGGGAAACTTAAATAAGTTGGCGAACTTGGAAAAGGCCAAATAATGGCACTTTCTTCCGTAAAGAAAAAACGTGATAAAATTAAAGAGTGTTACGAGCGGAGGGCTGACGGTTAAACCGTGGCCGAGGTTTGTTCGTGTGAACGAGATTTGTCGTGAACTAGCCGGTGCCTGTTTCACCACCGGGTCGCCACTAGATGGGAACGGGTCGTCGTGGACTAGCCGATGTCTGCTTCACCACTGGGCAGTGGCGCACCCAAGGGGAAAGCCAGGGTGCTAAGTCCCCCCCCCCCTCAAGAAAAAGGAAACAAAACACTGGAAAATTAGCTGAACCGTAGAATAGCTGGTTCCTCTCCGGTTTCGATGATTTTTGGATATGTTATATGTAAAACTAAACATTTTTACCAACTTTTCCCTATATACAGGGTGGAGCAATAACTATGTCCAGTTGGGAGTTCGACTCAAACCGTCGACCGAGTCGGACGTGTTTGTAAACCAAGCGCTATACTGTTCCTGAGTGTGAAGTGTGAAATTCAGTATCGCGAGTGCTTATGAAATATTTGATCATTTACAACCGAATTGTTCACGTCAAGTGCAATGATGATGCCCCCTGTCAACCAGGGGGCTTCACTTAAGAACAAATCCAGAAACATGAACGTCTCTGAGTACAGAAATGTTCAACCAAACAAACCAACGAGCTCAACAAAAGTACCAACAGAAGGTGCACACGTAACGTATGCAGCAGCAACACAAAGTATTACGTTCCCGACTAAAGATCTAGCGGTCATCATGGATGCAATCGATGGTGTGTCCATTAAAGAATTTATATCGGCAGTAGCAAAAGTTATTCCACCGGTTAATATCAGATTCGCCTCTAGAATTTCAAACGGTAGAATCTGTATGTACCTCGCCAACCAACACCTTGTAGAAAACTCATCGAACCTGACGTAAACATAAGCGTCGGCGCACACACACTGCGAATTCGTCCGCTCGTCGCCAGAGCTAAGAGAATAATACTGTGTAACGTGTGTCCGGTAATTCCGCACGATATAATTGTGGAAAAATTAACAGCTATGGGAATCAGATGCGCGTTTCACCCTACATTTATAAAGGCTGGAATGAATGAACTGGGCGTCTCACACATTGTAAATTTTCGACGACAAATATACATTGAACCCAGTGACGCAACCAAACTCACCGACAGCATTCAGATAGAGTACGAAAATGACAACTATTGGATTTACATTTCATCAGACAGTCCAAGATGTTTCGTCTGCAAAAAAGATGGACACTTGGCCAAACAATGTCCAATCGACAGTAACAACTTGCAGGTGCTATTGTCCGAAAAACCATCGTACAACCAGGCAAGAGGTAATACACTTGAAGAAACTGCAGATGACAGTTTTAATGTCTCTGAATCTGAAACCACTATCTTTGTGTGGAATGACAAAAGCCCATTATCTACTACCGAATCAGGTTCTACCGCCAGGGGAATCGCAATCAACGATAATCTTTCATCAGACGACACCGACAACAAGACTGACCAAGAACAAAATCACAAAAATAAACGGACAAAAGGGAAGAAGACAAAGAAATTGCGAACAGAATCGTGTAGTAGCGACTACAAAATCGACATCGAGACAATGACTCTACCGATTAAGGAAATTCTCACTGAACACCCAAACAGATACTTCTTAGACTACATCAAATTGACCAGCTTTCTGCGAGAAACTATTGGCAACTCTAACCATCTTGAGATAGCCAAAAAGTATACAGATAATATCAAAGCTTTAAGCAACATGCTAGATCCAGACTTAAAACACCGAAGCATCAAAAATCGATTGACCAGAATTATGAAGAAACTAAAAGAAGGCAACACAGACCCGGACATCGACCTCAGCTCAACTTAACAGTATTCTCAAACATGGGACGACACATCGTCGGTTACAGCCACTTCTCAACGCTACGCATTGTGTATTGGAACGCCATGAGCATCGTACAGCGCAAAGAAGAGTTGGAACAAATACTACAAGAAATTGATATTTTTATTTGTGTTGAAACGTGGCTCAAACCGGAGAGGAGAGTTACGTTTAGAGACTTTAACACAATCCGCAAAGACAGAATAGGCAGAAGAGGAGGAGGTATCGCTATTTTTATTAGAAGATCCATTAATTACTATATATTACCACATATTAGATCTTTCAATAAATAATCTCATAGAAACGTGTAACGTTAGGTTAGTGAACACTGTCCCACCTATTAACATAGTAGCACTCTATAGACCACAGGGCCCCTCTTTAAGCTAATACAAATGGGATTAGATTATGCAAGCAGTCTCAAATTTGCAAGCTTGTCTATTTTTAGGTGATTTCAATGCTCATAATACAGCATGGAACTGTTCAAGTAATGGCTGTAACGAGAATAGATCATTTAATAGCTTATTAAGCTACAACATCTTTTTGCATAATCCCGATACCTCAACACATGTCGATTTAAGTAACAATAGCAAATCTAACATTGACCTGGTCTTTACGACTCTGGACTTAGCTGAGAAAACTCAAATCAACATCTTAGACCAGGGCTCGGAAATTTTTACTCGCGACAACCGATAATCGAAAGCTACGCCTCCTCGACCCGGCCGCGCGTCTCGCTCCCCGTAGCGATCCAAGTGCTCGGAGCTGTTCAGGCGCGTGCCATAACATAGGGACTATTCCTGACGCATCAGGGCGACTCTCGTGTCAATAGGTTTCCACATTACCATTGAGGTACTATTGCTAATGCGTTTTTTTGTTAGTGGTATCCCCTGTAGGCCTATTACACTATGTCGCACGATAATTTCGGACAAAAATTGTAGAAAATTAATTACAAAAATAAATTCGTAAGATAATTTTTGAAAATAGTTATTAATTCTATTGTCTAAATTTTAATACTACCCGGAATATCATGATTTTCTCGCACATTTAGACGCGCTTGGTAAATTTGAAAGATCTATGGGAAGTTTAGATGTGACTGTTCGTATCGCCGACGCTTACATTGTAACACACTAATTTTAGAAAATCAGTGTCTTCATTTATATAGTGTAATAGGCCTACAGGGGATACAACTAACAAAAAAACGCATTAGCAATAGTACCTCAATGGTAATGTGGAAACCTATTGACACAAGAGTCGCCCTGATGCGTCACGAATAGCGCCTATGTTATGGCACTATGGCACGCGCCTGAGCAGCTCCGAGCACTTGGATCGCTACGGGCAGCGAGACGCGCGGCCGGGTCGAGGAGGCGTAGCTTTCGATTGTCGGCCGTCGCGAGTAAAAATTTCCGAGCCCTGTCTTAGACGATACACATGGATCTGACCACTTTCCCATCGATATAGAGATTAGCATTGAGAAAACTAGTTATATTTACAGAAAAGTAACAAATAGATTGTCTTCAACAAGAACGGACTGGGATAATTACCAACAGTTCACGACACAAAGTTTCCACTTGTTTCTATCACGCGAATTCAATATACTAGACTGTCTAGAAAAATACAATTTCTTTAGTGATTATGTTAGGGAAGCTATTAAAAAGGGCACACCCTCGAAGGTGACGGTCAATGGCAATATACATCGAAACCCAGTACCATGGTGGGATAAAGACTGTAGTCGAGCTAAGAGATTGAGAAGAGCAGCCTACAAGAAATGGCAACACACCTATGAAATGTCGGACCTTATCAATTATAAAAATCTCGTTGCAGCCGCAAAAAGAACATTCAAATTAAAAAAAAGAGAACATTTTTACAACTTTGTTTCAGAGTTTGACATTAAAAGAGGCAGTAAATACTTTTGGAACACCTGCAAAAAACTGAAAAATAAATGGACGTATACTGGAAGTAAAACAATGCCTGCCGAACAACGCCTAGAAAAAATATACGAATGCTTAGATAGAATTGCTCCCCCATGGGCTGCCTGCAACCCAGATAATTTTACACAGGCGTTTCATAATCAGTTCTTTGACAAACCGTTCGACTTCACTGAATTTAACTTTGCATTAGACTTTAAAAAGGACAAGTCTGTACCCGGAAAAGATGGCATAGACTATCTCTCACTGAAACTTCTATCCTGTAACATTAAACTGGTTCTGTTAGACATATTTAATGAAATGTACCTTGAAAACCGGTATCCGCAAGAATGGCAGTCAGTACAAATGTTCTTGCTCGATAAACCTAACAAATCGGGCGTTAGGCCTATTTCCTTGTCTTCGTGCGTATGTAAACTCTTTGAAACGATGATTAAGAACAGGCAAGAATGGTGGCTCGAAAACTAAAATATTCTACCCACATCTCAATCAGGATTTCGTAAGGGTAGATCATGTTCCGATAACTTAGTAGCTTTATTAACTAGCATCGACGATGCAACAAATCAAAGTAAGGACACTCTAGGAGCCTTTCTAGATATTCAAGCTGCTTTTGACAATGTGAATTGTAGTTTGCTTATACAACAACTAGCTGAGGCAGGCTGTTCTATGGGTGTCATAAGATTTATCAAACATTTAACGTTTGGCAGGAAAATCACCGCTATAGTTGGAACCACAAGCAATGTTACGAGAACTACTTGGAAAGGTTTGCAACAGGGTGGAGTTCTAAGTCCGATATTATATGACTTTTACGTAGCTGAAGTTACTAATAACATTCCAGATAATGTTCAAATATCGCAATTTGCGGACGACATTGCTGTCTACTGTATCACCACTGTTATTAACGATAGCAAAAAGTTACTTGAACAATCGATTAATACTATCCATGCTAATCTCAGGTCTGTTGGTCTTGACCTATCCCCTCAAAAAACAGTGTTTGTTCACTTCAATAACAAACGCATTCTGCCTGGCAAAACCGAAATTACAATAGAAAATCATGTCATCAAATCAAGCGAAACAGTTAAATTTCTAGGAATCAATTTTGACTTTGACATGAGCTTTAAAGTTCATATAAATAATGTGAGGAAAAAGTGCTTTAGACTTCTAAACATCATGAAATTTCTTTCTGGAATTTCATGGGGTGCTTCACCCGAAACCGTCCTGTTAATATATAGTAGTCTCATAAGACCAATTATGAAATATAATTGCTTCATATATTATCCGAAAAACAACAATCTAATGCTTAAATTAGATCGAATTCAGTTTGCTGCAATCCGACTGGGGTTGGGATACAGAATAAGCACGCCCACAAATGTTTTGTTAAGCGAAGCTAAAGTCATTTCCTTTCGGGATAGAGCGAATTTTCTAGCTAAAAAGTATTTACTCAGATGTTACTCTTATACAGACTTAACTCCAAACAAAAAATTGTTTAAAAACAATACAGATCCGATTATTATCTCTCGCAATAGACAAACGAAACACTCACTGCTGGCTAAAAATCTCTTTGATCTGTTGGAAACACGACTTGACCTAATGGTTAATGAAAAACATCCGATTTTTACCACAGATTATAACATACTATTTAGTATACCTCCTAGTGATGTTGACTTAGGTCAATCATTACAAAATTCTCCCGATCCTAATGTTCCGCTACGAGATTTTATTGAATCCAACCCTCCGAATACGGTTGCAATCTATATATACCGACGACAGTGTAACAGAAAATTCTGAATCAGTGGGTGCCGCAATATACTGTCCACAACTAAATATCTCCCAAAAATTTAGCTTAGACATACACGCTTCAATCTTCACAGCAGAATGCTGCGCCATTAGCCGAGCACTAGATATTGCCAATTTATATAACGATAATAACTTTCTCATCTTTAGCGACTCGCAAAGTGCAATCAAATCACTACAGAAGCCAACTTTCAAATATAGCATCAATAACCAAATTATGGAAATTAAAACTAAATACTTTACATTTATATCAAATAACAAAAGTCAAAATTTTATTAAGTTCATCTGGATACCAGCACATGTAGGAATTACGGGCAATGAGAAAGTAGACTCACTTGCGAAAGAAGCGACCAAAGAAAGTCCTTCGCCAGATATCAAGGCTTCAATTGCTGACCTAACCAAAGACCTCAAAACTCAAGCAAGATTGTCCACTAACACCCTAATTAAAGAGCAAGGCCTAACTAATGGTGCAAACTACGTTAGATTTTATCACAAGGACAAAGGTAAGCCATGGTATACTGGGCTTGGGCTGTCAAGAGATTTTTTAGTTTTTGTTAATAGATGTCGTGCCAACCACTACAACTTAAACGGATCATTAGCAAGAGTTAACTTTATAATCAACAGTGCTTGCCAATGCGGAGCAGAAGTCCAGGACATAAATCATGTTATATGGCAATGCCCAGATTATGAAAACGAACGTAGCACAATAGAAACAAAGCTTCTCAAAGGTAAATACTGTTTCCCCCTTTGCATTAATTCTTTGTTATGTAAACCTGACATAGAAGGGCTGAAAATAATTTATAATTTTCTCAAACAATATTCTGTAAAAATTTAAAAAAAAAAGAGAAAAACAATGTAACACCGACTCAATGTAAGCCAATGTGTAATATTACTGTAATTGCTATATGAACCATTTGGTAAAAGCAATATTAATAAATAAATAAACAACTATGTCCTGTTTGAATATTGCCGTTATTTGTAATAATATGAAAAAATGTTATATAGATAACTTACACGGTATAGAGGGGGACATATTGTGACACAAACATTTTCTGCGTGGGTGAAGGCATAGAAGAGATTTCAAGGTCATCTCTATTTTTTTTAATGGAATGCTATGTTTTTTTTATCATGATGTGATAGCCAGTGTTGAGACGAATTCAGCGAGTTATCATTGAAGGTCATACAAGGTCAAATATGGTAGTAAAGTAAACTTTATTACCTTACAGGAGATGCTCTAATTGGTGACCGTTTGAATCAATGCAAAGTTGCAATCTTCGTATCCCTACATCACGTGCATGTCTTATCGTTTATAAACTTATTCTAGCACATGCTGCAATTATCCGTTGTTTCATATTTTCTGGTGTAGTGGGTACATCTTGATAAAAAGCATTTTTTAATGCTCCCCAGAGAAAAAAATCTATTGGTGTTGAATTCGGGGAGCTGGCCAAGAAAAAAAACTAATCCTCCACGTCCTTTTTTTTTTTTTGAATTGGAGGAAATCCGATTAAGGATAACCACCCTTGCCGCCGAAGACAGGGATGACCAATGTCGGTCTCGGTATAATCGTTACCGTCTAAAAACCCCAACAGCAGTCCCTAGACATTTACTGCAGGGACCCAGGATCACGGTGGTACTCAACTGGGCCCCCGCTGTCTTTTGATGAGACATCCCCTGGCAACCCCCCTTAACAACAGGACAAGCAACCGACGACCAGGCTTACTCGTCCCCCTTCCCGTGGGTCGCCCATTGGGAGAGCTCGAGTTCGGCTCGAATTCCCCCTGTGAACCCCTGGCGACCTCCGTCTTCAAGTCCTTCTACTGCCGAAACAGCGTCAGGACGAGGAGGAAGGCCGCCGCACGCGTTGAGATGGGCTCCTCGGAAGGGTGCATTTCGCACACCCTAGGAACCCGTCTCCCCGCCCGTGAAAGCGCCAGTACCGGTACTCACGCGTTTCACCCCCCCCCCCCCCCCCACCGGCGACATGGGAGCGTCTCTTTGTTTTGATTATTTTACGTCGCTTTTTCAACTGTTATGGTTATTAAACGACGGGACCTACAGTTTAAGGTGGGTTCCGAGCCACCTTGAGCACCACAGTTTTTTAAAATAGCACATTGAATTAATTCAAGAGGTGCCCGGGTGCGGGGATTCGAACTCGCGACCGCCTGGTCGCAGTCGCGCGCTCTATCCACTGACCCACTGTGTGCCCAGGACTGGGAACGTCCCTAGTCGTGGGAGGAGGTCCATCCACTTGTGAGGACTCCGCCTTCAGGGCGGAGCTTCCTAATCCCCCACCTCCATTCCCCCCCGTCGGGTGGACGAGGCGAACCGGCCGGCGCAGGCGCCGCCGTAGGGACCGCTCTCTTCGCGGCCACTTTCCCCCCTCCTCTGACCCTCCTTTCCTCCCGGGCTTAGGCCCAGGCTAAAAGGAGGGGCAGGCCCTCGTGCTGGACCGGTGTCCAGCCGGCAACCCCAGGTCACCACACAAGGGACATCTGGCGGCGTTCGTACAGACCGCCGCCCTGTGCCCCTCGTCGCCACACCGATAACACCGGCCGATCTGGCTCGCCTCTTCCGTGTAGGCTCACTGCGCCCACGTGTGACCTTGCGCAGGCAGCGGAAACACTGGAGCGGACGCTGCTCCAGCACTTCGACCCTTGCAGAGGTCCACCCCACTCTCACGCGGCCCACCCCGGCCATCTTCCTCGCCGCCGCCAGCGGCAACCGGGCCCAGCACGTGCTAGGCCCGTTCGCTCCCGGTGATCCTCCACGTCCTATCTTAACTTAACTTAACAATCGACCATGACTGACCGATTCATGTTAATGTTACGAACTGGTGAGATGTTTACATTACGATGTTTACATTTCTAGCTAAACGCGATGTGTTGCCACAACATAAACAATGTTACAAAACCATTCGTTTATGTAAAAGTGAGGATCTACGAAATAATACAGCATGTGCTAGAATAAGTTCATAAACGATAAGGCATGCACGTGATGTAGGGATACGAAGATTGCAACTTTGCATTGACGCAAACGGTCACCAATTAGAGCATCTTCTGTAAGGTAATAAAGTTTACTTTACTACCATATTTGACCTTGTATGACCTTCAATGATAACTCGCTGAATATAGTTTACAAGATACTTAAAAATAAAATGTTTGAGCCACATCTAGGATGGTAACCAAATAGCTAGTTTGCTTAATTTTCAAAAAGGTCCTTATAGTCGCGAGCTAGTCATAAAATAAAGATTTGACGGAGGATCAGGGTGCAACGGTTCTTTGCGAATGAATACAATTCTTTACGTTTGAACACGACCGTGTCATGTGGCTCAAACATTTTATTTTTATGTATCTTGTAAACTTGCAACGCAAACTTGGTCCCCGTTAACGATTATCCTCGGCCATCAAAAAACGGTCATTAGAAACATCCGCGCCTGGTAAGTACGGTTTCAAGTACGGTCTTCATTGGAAAATCCAAAATCCAGCAAACCAATCAGGGTATCTTCTTGCTTATGACAATCGGTAAAAAGCCGCCCTCTCGATACCATCAGTTCAGTTCAAGTACTCGAACACATTCGTGAACCGACGCGTCCGCGAGCAAACAGTTAAGAGAACAGTACGTTCTGGTTTTGAACCGTGTCATAAAATGGTGCGAAAGGCAAATCTCTGTGCTGCTATTCTTTACAAAGGATATACGAACTTTCTAAAGGACTATGGTTCTTTACGAAGGAACAGTTATACTTGGAAGGCATTCAAAACTAAAATTCTAAAAAATATACGAATTAACTATTTAAGAACCTGTAGTATTATCAGAAATACAACTATTATATATTTCAGATAAAATTTAAAATGTATCTTAAACACCTGGATACTTTGGTTCATCTTTTCTCTACAAGATTACTTACGAACGTTTAAAATAAACTCTATTATATCTCTGTCAGTTATGTATATATGAAAAAACTCTTCAAACAAAAGTTGTAGTATATAAGGAGGTGAATATAGCATCAGAGAAAAAAAAATTTTTTCAAGGTCATTTTTTCAAGTTTTCATGGTCACGGATGTTTTTTCTATTAACAACTGATTAAGCTATATATGGATTCTTACAGAGAAAAAAAAGACAAATTCAACGATATATTACATCGTATATTTATATCGACATTTAAAAAAAAAAAATTTTCAAATTCGATGAGCTTCGGTTTTCCATGATCCAATCGGCCCCAAATTTTTTCCAGATCATTTTCTCAACAGTTGTCACAATTCTGGGGGGTGCCTTGGAAAAAATTTTGCAAAATAATTTTCATCAAGTATAGCTAAGGTCCACCCTAATGTACACAATACTACCAACTCTCAAATACAAAAATACAGCTAAGTACAGTGTTGTCACGTTTTTTGTTATTATCAGAACATAATTATACGCAAATTTCACATTTTTATTTTCAATAATAACCATGAATATTGCTTTCTGAAGTATTTTTAATTTATTTAAATATTTATTTTCAACTTTTTATTGCGTAATTATATATATTGAATATCACAAATTTATTATCTTAAAGTTCGAATCAGGGGGTACAATCATCGCAAAAGTCACTTACAATTTTTTATAATATGAAGACAATTCGATTAAACAAATAAATATAACATGAAATTTACTAATTAAACGAAAGCTTTTAAATTAATCTATTTTTTTCATGCAAAATATACTCATGAATGGCTTTCATTGCTAATATATTGATAGATTTCGAATTTCTTGTACTTTTGTCTCCCATTGTACCTCCAGAACATCCTTAAATCATGCGTACGCCACGGCCAGCGGGTCGTCACTAGATAGGAAGTCGTGAACTAGCCGATGTCTCTCGCACCACCGGGTGGCCCAGGATTTCGGGATAACGATAAGCTATTTGGAAGGTCGGCCCTCGTAACCTCGTAAATCTTTTTAGAATTGTCGATAAACCTCCAGCGGTAAATGTTTATCGAAGTGGGAGAATTGCTAGTTACTGGAGTTTGAATAGATGTGGAAATCAGATTAAAGATTCTCAAATGTCTTGTATCGAAGTACGTACAATATATTCAATATTATTAGAAAGGGAGTACACTTGTTATTCTATAGTGTTGTCGTGGAATACCAACTCCTGAGCTCTTAAACTTCAATCTGCAATCTTCAACTTGCCCTTTAGAATCGTGGTTTGAAGTGTTTTTACAGTTTGATGGAAGGGGACTAAGAACCCTATCTCGCGATATGCGTGTATGGTAGCTCCGCTTTGAAGATTCTGATAATTCAGTGACCGAGTTTAGCACACCCAACCAACAGTCACATTTCACGTGTAGTTTATTTTTTCTTTAACGTCGCGTCGTTTCGCTTTAATGTCTAAATCGTGCCTAAAATCAAATCTTTCAATTTGTCACGTACCACCATAATTGTAAGGACTTTCTCCGTCATAAATTACTTCAAACTGTAACCCTACTCCTTCACATCTGGTTTTTCTTCAACTCACCAGCCTTCAGGCCATCTTGTCCTTGCATTTCCTTTCCTTCTCATCGCCTTTAACCTTCCCTCTCTCTTGTAATTTTCCCTTTCCCTAAACACTGTTTTCCACCAATCATCTCCTTTTCCCAAAAAATACCCTCTAGCCAACCTTCAAAGCGTCTCGGACACACCAGATCCTTCTTAACCACCAAACGTTAATCATTTTGCTAAGTTCCTTCAACGGACTTGTACATAGTAGATATTTTTTGTAATATATTAAAGAAGTGTTCTCTAGATTATGTAAACAGTAATCTTAAGTGTTGTTATTCACAATCACATCACCATCAAATCAAGAATTTGAACCTGCCCTAACGAGATTAATTTTTCCTCGAGTGCAGCGGGGTGACGACTAAATCATTAATCGACAGAGTTATTTCCCTACCCTGTGTGCAAAACTTACAAGTATGCATACAGTGTAGGACAATAACTGTGTGCACCTTGAATATCTCCATTATTTGCAATAATATGGAAAAATGTTACAAACAAAATTTGCACGGTACAGAGGGGGACATGTTGTGACACAAACATTTTCTGCGTGGATGGAGGTATGGAGGACATTTTAAGGTTACCTTGATTTTTTTAAATGGGAACGTCTACTTTCTGTATCATGAATCGATAGATCATCGAATTCTGAGCAAAAATATATTGATCTCCATATGTTCTAAATATAATAGTTAACGAGATATTATCGAAACAATTTTCTTTCTTCTTTGGATAATATCTCGTTAACTATTAGGTTTACGACATATGAAGATCAACACTTTTATAATAAAAATTTGATACTCTATCGACCTATGGTATAAAAATAGGACATACGATTTAACAAAATGGAGGTGATCTTCAAATATCCGAAGTACCTCCATCTCCATCAATATCCTTCGTACTGTGCAATTTTATTTCAGCAAATATTTCTGTGAAACTTATAGTTTCGAAGATATCCGAGGTGCTAATAGTTATTGCCCCACACTGTATACTAGGAATATGGTTACAACAATGGCAGTGGAGTGGAGGTATAGTAAAATTTAGAAGACATTTTTAAGTTTTCCAGATGAATGTACTTTCCCGTTAGGGGAAAGCTGTTTAGTTGAGCATGTGAGCCGGACCTCTTACATAGACACGTAGTTACAAGGACTATGGAGGGAGTAAAAGAGTTACGTAGGCAAAGGGCCAGGACCTTAACGGAGTAGACTCCTTTTTCCAGAATTGCAAGGGTACGGATTCGCGTTCTCATTTCCAGATAATACAAAAATGAGGTTTTTCAGTAGTCAAACCGTTAGATAAAAGATCGATCTAGGCCGCTATCGCCCGCACAGGTCCTATTGTTTTGTTTAGAAGGCGTAATTTGTATTATTCGGCAGCATACAACTGCCGTTTTTCAGCCAATAACTGTAATAAATTTAAGGATTCTGACACATTTCAATGTCTGTTGTTTTTTCCCCTCATCAGCCAATTTTGAATATATGTAATTGACAAAGATCTAGAAAATGTATTTTATAAATTTTCAATATAGGTCCACACAAAAAATTTGTAAACAAAGACTTCTAATATTTCCTCTGTATTGCCGACAAACCGCAATTTCATGAAAAAATTTTGTAAGATCTTGTAGTGAATTAATTTCTGCTCCTCTGTACTTCGGTTAACCAGAAATTTTTGCCTTTCTTCTATGTATTCCAGTAGATTTGAATCGTAGACGATCAGTGGTTCAAAAGTTATGAGTGTTTAAATTTGAGCGAATTTCTGCGTTTTTGACAGGTAAGGGCGCCGCCATATCAATATGTATTTAAAGGTCGTCCAATGATCAAAGCCGCGAGAATGTTGATTTTGTGAATCTACGCAGTCGACATCACCGCGTGCTTGTGCTGCCACCTAGCGGCTCTGAGCGATAAGCGTCGCCGGACGGTCATTACATACCAATATGGCGGTACTTTTACCTGTCAAAAACTCTGAAAATCGCTCAACTTTAAACACTCATAACTTTTGAACCACTAATCTCCTAAGATTGAATCTTCGATTTTTGTAATTTTCGTTCAAGGTAAAATTTAACCCCGATTGTTGTGACTTCTTAAAAAAGTCCACGTCGTATGGTCCACTACATAAAAAGTTGTCGTCGTTTTAAAAGTGTCCGTATATTACTGCGATTCACTGTATACACTGTGTCACTAGTTTTATGCCGTTCGCAAATATGAGAGAAGTCATTAGGAAAGTTGAAAGTATTTGAGATTCTTTTCTAGCCGTCCGGGATTTTGTAATAGCTCCGCCTTTCCATATATTTTTTTTTCACTTTTGTTCGGGTAAGTAGATGCGATTCGACCAACGCAACGACGTCTACACACGCGTCGTCTGGCATGCGTTATCGATATTCTGCTTCGCCTAACCCTCCTTCTATTAAAAATGATATATTTATACGAGATCGTCTCCGGTGCACGTGCGAGGTTTACCAGCTGTGTTCGTAAATAGACGTGTTTTGTCCAAGCGAAGGCGCGCACACTTCGATTGGAATCGATGCTCATAAAGAACCTTGTTTAGGCGTTTGCTTCGGAATCGCTCACGCTGTGTATCGCGAAAGAAGCAGCGTAAAATAAGGTTCTCATTTAGCCTCGCATCTGCGTTAAACCAGACTTCTGGCATAGTAGTCAATACTTTTTTCAATTTAGTATTTCTAAGCGGCAGTCACTCCCAAACTCTGTGAATCCATGTAAACTCGAATTTTCGATATTAGTTAGATGTAAACGGTTGCATTTCTATTATCGATCAGTTGTTCTTCCATGTTAAAGTGTTTCTTAATTTTTGACCAACGAGTGCAGTGCACGCCACCCTCCAGAATTGTTCCTTTAGGTTAGAAAAAAATTTTCTGCAAAGTTTGAGATATATCAGATAAAAGGGTCGCGTGGCGTATTTCAAATGAAAATTATGAATTTCGCCTGAACTGGGGATTATGGCACATCATTCGATTTGTCTTTTTTCTGAATAGGAATATTGCAAAATCATATGACCTCGTTTAATTAAAAAATAACGATGACCTTGAAATTTCGAAAATATTAATTAAAAAAAAAAATTTATCCTGCCATTATATCTGCCTGACATTTTTTCGTATAATCACAAATAACAGAGATACTTAAACATTTCCATGTATTACATTTTATTTATACTTGTACTGAAACAAGATTTTAAGAAGCCTAAAGTGACAGTTTAGCCACATTAACATTGAACAATAAACAAATTCAACAAAATCAACTTGTTCGTTGCATTACAAAGTACTTTTGTCAACTATTAAGTAAAATAAGTTAATCAGTAAAACTACTTCTGTTGCCAGAATTGTCTGCAGACTGGCTTTCATTTGCAAAATTTGAGCTGAAAACCACTTGCGCGTGGCAGAAGAACTTTGAAATTGGGGTGCCGCATTCCATGCCTGCTAGTTTCAGTACAAGTATAAATAAAATGTAATACATGAAAATGTTTAAATATCTCTGTTATTTGTGATTATACGAAAAAATGTCACGTAGATACATATAATGGCAGGATAAAATTTTTTTTTCGATATCATATTTTCGAAATTTCAAGGCCATCATTATTTTTTAATTAAACGAGGTCATATAATTTTTCCATATTCCTATTCAGAAAAAAAACAAATCCAACGATTTGCCATAGTCCCCAGTTAAGGCAAAATCCAAAATTTTCAATTGAAATCCGCCACGTGACCCTTTTATCCGATCGATCTCAAACTTTGCACAATTTTTTTCTAACCTAAAGGAACAATTCTGAAGGTGGCGTGCATTATATCTCGATGTACATTTTTCTCCAAGTATAACTTAGAAGAACACTGTTCCACATTATTAAAAATATGAAAAATTAGCGATAAATCTAGGTAAAAGAGGATTGCGCTCCATTGATCTTTTTCTTGGCATATGTTGTCAACATTATGAACAACTTTTCTTTATAAATGTCTTTTAAGATATTCATGGTCTCCTAAGATATTCTTGAATCTTGAATCAATTGTTTTTTTCTATACATTATGCTGAGTATTTCAAAAAATACGTCAAATTTTTGTTGAACTTGTCGAGAAGCTACGACCTCACTGATTACAAGCTGGTTGGAATTATGTTCGTGAGAATACTTGTACGGGAATAAAGTGTACTCGTAACACAGGTGGGCATTATTTGGCGAAACAAATATTTAAAATACTATTTAATATTGGACTTTATTTTGCTTTAAAAAAATAGTATTTTAAATAAGATATACAATTTTGAAAATAAAATATTTCTATTTTAACAATCGGAATCACAAAATATAATATTTCTATTTTAATAATCTGAAACACAAAATAGAATATTGTATTTTTTATGCCTACTGAGGTTTGTTGATAAACATACAGTGTATCTTATCATCAGGAAACTATTTCTACTCATAACTCTATTGAATGCGAACCATTATTTTCAGCAATAATATTTAAAATTGAAATTGAAAATAAAGACAAACTCCAAATATTTTCAATATTCTTAAAATAAAATGCTATGTTCAAATACTATTTTCAAAAATTACTGCATCAAATAAAATATTTTATTTTAAGAATTGTACATATACTTTAAAATAAATAAGATTATTTATTATTTACTATTTAAAATACTATTTTTCCTAGCTCTGACTCGTAACACCTGAAATTACCGAAAATTTTTTGCAATTATCTCGGAAACTAACTCCGAGTGACGGGTAGATGTGTAGGGAAAAGTTGGCAGAATGTTGATTTTCACAACATATTTCAAGGCCAAGATCATATATTAGCGCTAGGTCCTTATTCTCAACATATATCAAATTAATGTTTAATGTTAACGTATTGTAGAATTAACTTGCGATTGGAGGTCGCTATATTCAGTGACACGTGTAATTCGTATCCAAATTTTGGAATATATCTCGTGGCCGAAAATCTCACAGTAGCAATGCGTGAAGTCAAGAGATAAATATCTTCAAAGAACCCCTTTACTAATCATATGGAAAATCTATCCCGGTAAAATCAGTTGGATTTTTCATATGTTGTAACTTATGATCTACTGAACAAAAGATGTTATGGGCAGAAAGCTCAATAATGGACAGTTATCGAGTTATAATCAGTGAAACATGAGAAATTCGAGCTGCCGAATACTCAAATCTCGGGAAGTATATTTACTTCGCCCCCCCCCCCCCCACACACACACAGTAGAGAGGGTTTGGAATAAAAATATACTACGGGAGTGACGATCCGTGGGGTCTTTATCTCTGCTGCGACACGCAAAGATTTTTGTGAAAGATTTCTGTTCACAGACCTTTTCAAGGTCATTCAAAATTCAAAAATAATCACACCACCTAACAGATTTTGTGAAACCCTACTATTTTTGTTTCAAACATTTTTCTTAACCTAAGTGGTGGCGGTGGTCAGCCGAGCTAGTCTTAAAAAATGGCTGTATCTCGGTAACGGGTCTTCCTACCGCAAAAATAACGAAATTTTCAAAAGGTTTAACCCGAAACATATAGGGTATGCGCAACCACATGACGTATGTAGTCCTTAGAATTTTCCAAAAAAAAAAAATAATAATAAAGGCTCAACAGAAATAACATATTTCAACAAAAATTGATGAAATCCCAACAAAAACATCCTGTAAACAGTAGCCAAGTTCTCTATGGCCGTAAAAAGTTGTAAGATTATAGAAAATACGGACAAGTTCGTTAGCTTAGAAATACCTGTCGCAATACTGAAAGAAGCGTTTGTAAAAATTATCTTAAAGGAACGGTATTTATTTTTTAAAGAGTTACATGGAGGGCTAAATTATTCTAACTTAGCCAATACGACGCGAGTCGCCGCGACAACCACGTGTCGACCATAGCGAGCCGTATACATACGGGCACGACGAGCCATACGGCACCGAGAGGACCCTGCCGATCACTCGGATTCAACCCCGAGAATCGGACCCGTTACAAAATTTTGTACGCTTTGGAAAGAATTGTCCTCATTCTAAAACTCTGGTCTGGACACTATTACAAGGGGTCCCATGAAAATCACCATGTTAATCGTCTGCATCTAACTCCTTATAGTGTAATAATTCTTTTTTTTATACTAAAGTAAAAGTGTCAGTGCAGAATAATGAAAGAAAAAAAATGTCGGCACATTCCTTAGAAACGATGTTACTGTAATTTCTGTACCAATTTCTGTACTAATTTCTGCACTTATTTTTTCTCTTAATTTTGAAGTGTCTATACTTTCATGAGCAGTAGTGTATGTAGAGACGAATGGATCAAACATATAGCTGAGGATCGCATATACATCACTCCTAGTCTCATGAGAAATGAGATTGGTAAAAATATATAAAAAAAACTTTTTAAAATCCACGCTTATGTTAAAATGCACTAAAAAAGGAGAAAATAATTTTTTTAGACGTTAGTGACTGTAAATAAAAGCGTAGATCGCTAAACTATATTGACGTAATTTTCGTGGGCGCTCCACGCTTTTATTTATAGTTACTAATATCTAAAAAAAATATTTTCTCCTTCTTAGTGCATGTTAATATAAGCGTGCCTTTTAAAAAGTTTTTTTATATATCTGTTCATTTTGTACTTTTTAGTCTTTTTTAAACGGAACGCAACATATAATATTAAACTACAAAACGTAGTTTTTAAATTTTCAATAAAGGCCCACATAAAAAAAGTTGTGCAATGCAACGTTTAGTATTTTTCTACAATTCCGATCAATTGCAATTTTTGATAAAAATTTTTTTCACATCCTGTAGTAAACTAATTGCTCTAGCTTCCCAAAAAAATTCAAATCGTATGGTACAATATTAAAAAAGTTATCGTCTTTTTAATAGTGTCCGAATATTAGGAGTCACTGTATATACGAACACTTTCGACATTTTTCCCGGAAATATCTCTGTTGTTTTTAATGATACGAGAACACCTTTAAGAAAAAAATGATTACTTCATTCGGGTAATTATTCGCAGTAATGTTTTCAAGTAAGATGACTTACATGACAAAAAACGTCTTACTGTTACGATAATTGTACCACTGAAGCAAAGATTTCTTTCCTTGTATATTTTCTGATATCATTAAAACCAATCGAAATATATGTATACTGTATACGTATAACATTTCTCTTATTAAATCCGAATTTAACGATTCCAGTCATAACTCCTTCAAGTTGCATTTCATCAGTAAAAGTCTGCATATATCAGACACAAATGTACCTCGGAAATATATGAATACATAATTCGTAAATACCTTTTAACAAATATGCAACCGAGCGTGTAATGGTGCGCATGAAACGACTGCAGATTACCGACGCCGAAAATCACTGGAACATATGTATGTCGTATATTGTAAAACAATATTATTGTCGCTCTCAAAAAAATTTTAGTCTTGTCTAAAGAATGATAATGGCTGCTGAAATGATTGCACAATCGGTCGTACTATCCGAAAGTGGTTAATATGCACTCTCATAAATTTTGGAAAAGGTTAGCAAACGAAGAGCCGACTGCTTTAATGGTTATGGGAATTGAAGTGATATCAAAACATTCAGCTATTTCAACGCTCCGAAAACCAGACAAATTTTCTGGACCACCTATAATAAATGATGTTGCATTTTCATTCCGACACAAAATTATATGCCGATCAATTTCTTATTGTAAGAAGTCGTTTCAAATATTGCTCCTGGGACATCTCGTACTATCTGCAAATACAATGACAGAAACCTTGACAATTAAAAGATTGACAATTTTGTAAAAAGTATATAAAAAATGTATATGGGCTCATTAAAATGGTACAACTTTATCCTTAGGACTTTCTGCATAAAGTCATTAATTAGTAGAGACATTTAGGTGTACCCATTTAAAAAGTCTACTAGTCTACTCTATACATATACAGGGTGTCCCACGTAACACTTTTTACAATATTTCAAATACTTGCGATAGTCTGAAAAAAAATATTTTCAACAAGAGTTGTTCAGTTTTCGACTGGCCGGCTATACAGTGCAATGAAAACAAGTTTGAATTTTGTTGTCTTTATAGTATCGTTAAGGTCACACAGCCACATACAGAGTTAAGGCCACAAAGCCACACACAGAGTATAATTGTGTTGACCTTCATAAGTCCTAAACCTAATAGTTAACGAGATATTATCCAAAGAAGATGTTCTTAGAAAGAAAATTGTTTCGATAATATCTCGTTAACTATTAGGTTTAGGACATATAAACGTCAACACTTTTATACGCAGAATTTAATACTTTATCGGTTTATGGTACAAAAATGGGGTTTTTCAGTAGTCAAAAACACTAGATAAAAGATCGATCTAGGCCGTTATCGCCCTCAAAAGTCCTATTTTGTCGTTTAAAAATCGTAATTTGTATTATTCGGTATTAATTGTATTATAGTTATTGCCCCACCCGGTATACATAGTAAAGTTTTGATCTTACAAGGGAGGTTACCCAATCGCAACACGCTGATTTTAATGAAATTTTGATATGATATAGAACTCAAAAAAATATATGACACGTATTTTTATTTTTATATAGCAGCTGAGATTCATGTTGAGGGGGTGAAACTAGTTCTCAAAGTTGGGGTGGAAAATCCATTTTATTGAATATCTCCGAAAGCATTAGGCCTAGACAAAAATTTCAAAATCCAATTTGTGCGTCTTTGAATGTCGAATCTTTTCGTCTAAAATGATTTGAAAAAACAAATATTTGTTTTAAAAATATTTTGAAAATTAGCTTTTTTTGTAACATTTTGCAATAAAGCGTTTTTTTAAAATTAGAATTTCTTCATGAAAATTTGTATACACAGTCTACACACCTTGATAAAAAATATGAGGAAAAAAGTATTTTAGTTCCGCGGTCATAATAGTCATATTATGTTCCAACGCTTATGTGAGGTACGGTGGCAACCGTAATGGAAAAATTGTTCGAGTAAGGATAACCGTTTATATGGAGTTGTTCCACGTTAAAAGTAATGTGGTGGCCATGACAAGTGCTGATTTGTCTGGTTTTATACGGGTTTTCTATCGATAAAAACTGAGGGGCCAAATACTATCGGAGATATTCAATAAAATAGAATTTTCCACTCCAACTTTGAAAGCTATTTGTGTCAAATATTTTTTCTGTGTTCTATATCATACTAAAATTTCATTAAAATCGACGTGTTACGATTGGATAACCTCCCTTGTAACATAAACCCCCGTGCTGTTTCTTAGATGGTATAGTTCTACTATGTTTTTGTGATTTCGCCCACGCGCCGCGAACATGGACAAGGAAAGCGCGTGTTAACACAGACCGCGCGGCCGAAAACTTACTGCACACCGTTAATTCACTTACTAAGAATAAGTACAGTTCAAATTATATCGTATTTAGTGTCATTTGAATAGGAAAAATTCCACAAATTAGTTGGCGAAAGTCCCATAAGAAAATAATGAGAAATAAAGAAGTTTTGCAATTGGGTTAGTAGTGTGATTGGATTAATGATGAAACTCCCGTTTCCTTAGATTAAGACTTTACTGTACACATGTATTTCTCTTATCATTTCTAACCGATCGAAAAATTGTAAGCCTAACTTTTCTCTTTGTTCTGTTTATATGTATAATATTATTGTCACCGCGTTCAAGATAACATCCGAAATACAGGAAACATCGTCACCTCCGAGCAATTTGCGGAGTTAACATTGTAACAGTATGCATATACATATACTATAACAAGGAACTACTTTCCGCTCGTTTTAATTACTGTCGTAATTGCAGATTTAGCTCGGACTTTTGTTGTTCGAATTTGTTACCGCCTGAGTTCAGTTTTCTGCATGAGTAACTTCATAAAACTTAAGTTTTAACTACGGTATTGTTACACATACAATCCTAATTCCTACTTTTCTATTACTTTTTCTTTTTCACTTCCTTTACAATCACAACTCCAGTTGGGTTTTCAAGAACCTTTTAAAAGAACACTACAATTACGGCATTCTACGCTACACGTATTATAGAAATGAAACGATTACCGAGAAACAGTTAACGTGTAAATCGGTTTCTATGATGTGATACGTATCTCGAATATACAGGGTGTCCTACGGTACACAATAGGGCAAAAATGTAGAGGGACTTTTATCATAATTTTTTATGCAGAATATTACTGAACTTCACAAAACGAAATTGTCATCTTAATCTTTTCAAGGTTATTTCAAGGTCACTTCGTGTTTTGTGTCGTGGAACGAAACAGGTTCAGCATATCGCCGCCTGAATGTAAGAACTAGGTAACTTACAATTCCTTATTTTAGAGAACTTGATGAAACAGTATTTTAAGGTTTTAAGATTATGGTAAGGAGACCATTATTTTAAACATATGCCAATATCTGCTTATATTTCTTTATTTTAAGTGGAACAATACATGGAAAAACATCATTTTGGATTTTAAAAAATGGTAATTATATACAAAAGGTCTACGTACTCCAATTTTGATGAAATTTTAATGTGTTATGCAGCAACACATTCTGAACAACTTTTTCCTTTTCCAATATAGGGGCCCGCTTTTAGTTTTTGAGATGTTTGCAAAAAACTGTCGCAAATACTGTATTGAATTTTTCGTATTCCTGCACGCTCCGCGGCAACGTAAGCTTGTCCCGGTGCGGCGTCTGTTTACATTTTGACGCTGTAGAGATTAGAGAGAAACGAGGGGGGCGGAAAGGGCCGGCCTGACACCACACACACCCATCCAGTGTTTCTAAATTATACTCTAGATTCTTACGTATTTTGACGTACTGATTACGAATATGATAGTGAAAATTGGCGCAAATGTTAATTTCATAACGGAAACCTACTTTTTAGAAACACTGGGTGCATGTGAAACACTGGGTTAGGACTGGGTTACAATGTATGCTGTATTGGTCTCAGTTGTTTTTATATTGTATAATGTGAGAACCTTCTTTTTAGAAATCCTGGGTGCGTGTTAAGCACTGGGTGGGTGTGTGTGGTATTGTCGCTTCTTATCTCCACAACGTGTTTACAAACAAAAAATAAACGGATGCGGCTCGAAAATCCAGGAAATGTCTTTGAAAATTGAAAGCTCAGCCTATCTATGTATGATCAGAGTTATCTACAGGAGTTAATTCTGTACTCGATACAGTATTAGTGATAGTCTTTTGAAAATATCTCGAAAAGTAAAAGCGACCTCCCTATATTGGAAAAGGAAAAAGTTGTTCAAAATGTCGAAATCTATAACATATTAAAATTTCATCAAAATCGGAGTACGTAGACCTTTTGTAAATAATTACCTTATGATTCACTAGATGTCGTAGATTACTTTGATAGGTTACCCAGTTTTTATATTAAATTCTACTTGGTTTCTTCTTTAATACGAAGTAGATAACTCAAAATGACCAAATTTCAAGTTACCTAGTTCTTACATTCAGCCGGCGATATGCATTTAAAATGACCTTGAGGGAATCGAAGATTGCAAAAATTGACAAGCTTGAAACAGACAAGATTCAAAGTCTTAATTCCTTTATGCGTTACTGTAACCTAATCGTGAAGTGAACTGTCGATCAAAAAGTTGAGACGAAAGATGCATGGCATTATTGTGTCTACCAAACGGTGTAAACAAGTTTTTTTACACAGTTTGACAGCAGAGCTTGGGAAAATAGTATTTTATTTGAAGAATATTGAAAATATTTGGAGCTTGTCTTTATTTTCAATTTCAATTGTAAATATTATTGCTGTAATAATGGTTCGAATTCAATAGATTTATGAGTAGAAATAGTTTTCTGATGATAAGATACACTGTATGTTTATCAACAAACCTCAGTAGGCAAAAAAAATTTAATATTCTATTTTGTGTTTCAGATTATTAAAATAGAAATATTATATATTGTGGTTCCGATTGTTAAAATAGAAATATTGTATTTTCGAAATTGTATATCTTATTCAAAATACTATTTTCTTTAAGCAAAATAAAGTCTAAAATATTAAATAGTATTTGAAATATTTGTTTCGCCAAATAATGCCCACCTCTGTTCGATAGACACAATAATATCATGCAATCTTCGGTACAACTTTGTTTTCAATACATTTGTTGTTCTTGAGATATTTCACGAAACAGATAACATTGAAATTTTTCAAGGGCTGATTCAATACGAGAAGCAGCACGAAACAAATAAGGTTGTATTAGGCATAGCTTACTTTACTTGTGTGCAAAGTTTCATAATTTTTTGAATTCACGAGTTGGATAACGTCCCTTGCGAGGACTGAAAAAAAGTAAAGGAAAAATTGAACAAGAAGACACGTGTAGTCCACAGAGAAGATTACAAAACTTATGAGAGAAAAATCAGAAGTAA
Source organism: Lasioglossum morio (assembly GCA_916610235.2). Lineage (NCBI taxonomy): Eukaryota > Metazoa > Arthropoda > Insecta > Hymenoptera > Halictidae > Lasioglossum > Lasioglossum morio. Next base: position 23,193,107 of record OU744327.1, on the reverse strand, counting down.
AGAATGGAAGGGTGGAGAAGATAAAGAGTACCATTGCTGGTAATATTGATTCGTGTAGTTTCAGCAAGTTAAATGAAAAATGATTGAAGCACATGGAGTGTAACGAAGAATCCATTGCATAAGCTTTAACCAAATAGAAATAGTATTATTTTTTATACAATTTTATTTATGTTTAACTCTTCTGTACCAATACGATAATTCACTTCATGTTATCGTTCTTCTTGCAACACTGTCTCTGGTCTCCGTTTTTTATTCACAACTAGGATATCAATTATTATCATAAATAAGTTATACTGTTCTGTTATTTCAGGTACATTTTCTCGACACTTTGTGTGACGTATATTTACTTTAATACGGAACACATTATCGAAAAACCTAAGATGTGAATGTCAACTCATGAATTTGACTAAAAGGCATGGAAATTTTTTTCTATTTTGTATCACTGTGTCAATTGGACACCGAGGCATAGATTCAGTTCGTGAAATGAGGGACGGATGAGGGTTAATAACTTTGGATATATAGCTACACATGTACAATTTTAATATAAACATCTATCTAGCAAATGTAATTATGTTTATACAATAATCGTAATCCAATATGAAACTTTTATTATGCTAGTGGAATTGCAGTGTCTTTAAAGGGGCACGATCATTTCCAAATTAAAAATCGACTTCACTACATTGATAGTCACTGTAGGATCTTCTATATTAAAAAAACATTGTGGATCATGTCTGGGATAGTATCTAATTTGTTGGTATGACAAAGTGATATCATTTTACATGAAACTATTCAGATAATTGGTTTATCAGTGTCAACTAGCTTTCCTTTCATTGATAGTCCTGAAAACTCGCCGTGTAGACACTGTTAATTGGATGAATAAAATATTGATCGGTTTTCCCTGTTAAGTAAGGAAGTTATTTTCCCATGTAGAATCACCCCTACCCGGTTGTCTACGATTTCCGGCTCACCCCGTATATTACATTGGGGCATCCCTTAAGATCGAACGTATACGTGTTTATGCGTTTCGCATGTTTGTTTATAAACTTCGGGAAAACAAGAACAGACTGTAATGCGATGCGTTAGATTATTTAGCAAGAAGAGTCTCAATCTCAATCTCCTGATAAGAGTCATTAATTAAATAAATGTATAGTATTTTTATATTCTCAGGGCACGCAGTGGGTTAGTGGATAGAGCGCGCGACTGCGACTAGGCGGTCGCGAGTTCGAATCCCCGCGCCCGATACCTCTTGAATTAATTCAATGTGCTATTTTAAAAAACTGTGGTGGCCAAGGTGGCTCGGAATCCACCGTAATAAAAAGTAGGTCCCGCTGAAATAGGCGATAGGGAGAGTGTTGGTAAAAAGGTGAGAAGTGTGGAACGGGATTTGAAACCCTGAGGGGACCAAATATCCATGACATATAGTATTTTTATATTATAGTGGCACATGCCGTAATTAATTTGTTTTTCAATTATTTACCCATATTGCACCAAGCCGATTGTCTAGAAACTTTCATAAATATAGAATAGGTAAATAACAGAACATTGTTCTTGAATTTTTTGGTAGGTGTCACACACAGGGTTGTTTGTAACCCTCGCCCCTAAAATTATAAAATATTTTTGCTGTCCTAAATAATATGCTCATAATTGTGAATAAAATATATGAAATGCTGGAAGTAAGTTCGAATATTTTCGTATTGTTTTTCATCTTAATATTATAAGATGTTACTAAACCGAGAAAAAAATGATAAAGTTCAGGGTGTTTGCCCTCAAAAGATGAGCAGTTAGCGACTAGGATAGTGGCAGAGTGATGTTGAATTAGATCGAATTACTTCGCGGAATTATAATTACAAAATAACATATGAAACGTATGTATATTTTTCACATAAATTATATATGTTTATCAACATTAATAAATGTTTTATTGCTAGAAACAATTCCCAGGGCGATCACTTTATCAACAAACGAAGTATGTATCAAGCCGTAAAGTTAGTTATAGCTAGTGTCCGAATATTTTTCGAAGGTAGTCTTTATGTATCATTTGCGGAATTTCCTGTATCATAGTTATAACGCGAGAAATTAAAGATAGCACGGTGCACAGTGGGGTATTTGGCCTGTTTAGCGCACCAAAACTATTGCAACGTTATTAATAGTGTCAACTTCATTATACATATTATATACATTGAATTCGTCTTAAAGCCAGCTACAACATTATCAAATCAAAAATACAATTTAACGTTTAAAAAATCAAAGTTATCTTGTTTCTTCCTTTTAAACAAAATTTCAGATTTCATCATTATCAGTCATATGATATACGGTCGATTCATGCCATACCGATAATGTATCGCACAAAAAGCTAAATATCTTTTGTGACCGCACTAGTCCGCACACTAAACTTTCAAGGATTGTATAAAACAATGTCTACTGAATAACCTCGCAAAAAATTAAAGAGGTGTTATGCGGAAAAAAAAGTTATTACCTAATACATATTAATTTTCTTCAAAAAATTTCTAAAAAAATTATTTCACTTTCGATTGTTTATTCTATCAAAACCACCGAAGGGTATAAAACAAAAATCCGTAAAATTATTCTCTATATACCTTCCTTTATATCCTAGGTATGTTGTTATCTCGATTTTATACACTAAACTTGTGAAAAAATCATTTCTTTAACACAAGTTTTTCGACGTTTCTCTTGGTCACGAGAATATGCTACTTTCAAGCAGAGTTGGGCAATAATCGATTCAAATTTTAATCATGATTGATTGATTAATGTATACGATTAAAAAATGAAATCGTCGAAAAATCGGCGATTGATTCAATCGATTGATGAAGTTAATTGAATTTAATCAATTGTTGAAGTTAATCACCATACGGTCTATCCATAAATTGTAATATGGAGAGTGAGGGAGCAGAGAGCGGTTGAAGACTTGACAGTTAATCATTAATCAATTATCCGATTAACGATTAACAATCTTTAATCGCAATGAACGACTAAAGTATAAATTTAATAGTTAATCGCAATTAACGATTAATAAGTATTTAATCGTTGACCGCAATTAACGACTAAACTAGGAGATTAATTGTTAATTGCGATTAACGATCTATATGTTACTAAATAGCACTGGTTATTGAAAAATATTATTGTAGATTACTCGCATATTGTATATTCAGGTACATGAGAAAAAAGTTTTAGTCATTTTGAACAATCTAAAAATTTTTACTTCTGGCTCGCTAAACAGGCCAATTACCCCACTGTGCCGCGTGTGCTATCTTTTTCTTTGGGAGTGTGCTAAAGTGTTACCGCGACGGTATCTAATAGCAGTTTGTATTAGAATCAATCATGGCGAGTACGTTTCGGATAGAGTGTACAGCAGCAAGCTTCAAGCGGTTGTAGCTGATAAAGAGTTATAAGGTTGTGCAGGGACTGATTGATCTCGTTGACAGAGTATCTCGGAGGCGTATCCGACGGATAGGTTCGGCCGTTTAAAGCAGTCCTGGGTAAAAGAATAGCGACGCGGAGCGACCGGCCGAGCTTTAATGTGTATCAGGAGCTGCCCCATCCCCCCTTTCTTTATTCTCCTTCAGTCTCAGCCTATACTCATCTACCCCATGCCTCCCTTCATCCCTTACCTTCTGCCGTTTTTCTCGTCCCGTCCGCGTCCGGAGGGACGATTGACGTATCGATTCCAGCAGGGTGGTGCAGTCTGGCCTTCGCCGTCGTGTCTGCGTGGTCCAAAACTGCTAGCGTCGCCTCCGCCGGCGTAGCGCGACGCGACGCGGCCTTTCCATTGTCATCGGCTTCGTTTTCTTTCCGGAGTTGCTTGCGGACCATTTCGTAGCGACTCGCGACGATTTGGTCGCGTACCACGTGACGATTTCTCGCGGGGATCGCCACGCTCCATGTGACTCTATCTCGCGGTGCTACCTCCGCCAGGAAGCCCTTCGACGCAACGGAGGATAATTTTCTGAAAGATTTCGGCGAGCCACGTAAGATGATCTAATCGTCGATGAGATTTATTCGATCAGCAACGGCCGGATAAATTCTCTTTTTTACGGAAACACGAGAGATAAATTGGCTGTGCCCTCGTTATCATCGGCTACAGGCCACCGCTCGTCGCATGGCTGCCGTCAATGTAAACTCTACTCGAATCTCGTCGAATAAGTTCGATCGTTTGCCAACCAGCCCTTTGTGGATACTTAGGCGAGCGCTCTGCCATTCAGCTGCGCGCACAGCGAGCTGTAGGAAAGTGGAGCTCGAAGGGCGAGAACTTCGAGAGGACAATTAGTGAAACCACGAACGTGAACACGTGGCCGATTTGTAATTGACTGGTGCCGAGGCTGACTTCCTCGATGATCCTCGACAGTAGAAAGAACTTTTTCCGGCTGCGTTCGTGCATCCGAAAAATCGTGCTCTCGATAAAAATTGTCACCTTTCGAAAATTAAACGACGTTCAAGGGAAACACGCCGTTCTGTGGAATTCGTATAAAACGCGATTAATAATCAAAGTTTCGTAATTATTTAAACGACACCCAGAATGTTTTTCATACAGCGAACGGGCAATTAAATTAAATTGCGTCGGCCCGCAATTAAAGCGGTTGAGAACCGGCATTAGCGCAACAGAAAATTTAGTAGGAATTTAAGCTGTGTTTACCGATAACATTCGAACATACAGAAATATACTGCCAGGTCCCAAAGGATTGAACCGCGGCAGTTAGACCCATTAATTTCATTCGGTTCTGCTAACTTTAAACGGAATACTCGTGCTGCATAACACGAATAATAATGAGGATTAACAGCTACCCGTGTATATTCAGAAACGTGAGATCCTGCACGCGGTGAAACTCTGCAGAATCGTAAATTCATTACCTGTGAAAAGCTATTGCTCCCCCATCAATCGCAATAATCATACGGGACGTGAACAAATTAAGAACAGTTGGTGATTGAGAACGCACCACCGGATGCGACGGTTACAAAAAACGATCGAAGGTGAAACGTTGCTATATGTATAATCACTTGAAGAGTGTGATCGATTGCGTCATAATCCAACTAATTAAAGAATCAATCGCTTCAGACAGTCTACTTTGTTATGATTAAGAAGAACACGATGAAGAGTCACTGATATAAGTTGCTGTTATGTGCCGGATTTAAATACGTCTATAAAATCATCAAAATAGTCATCGAAATAATTCTAGGATTAGATAGAAGCGTCTGATTTTGATAGAATTACGGCAGAAGCGGACGCGAAGTACTAGATCCCGGGCAGAGTATGATGTATCTCAATTGCGACGGTCATAGTTGGAACCAGCTTGCACGGTACGATCCAGTTTGGTTCAAAACGGCCAGACGTCGTCCACAGAATTCTGTGAAAAACATACAAGCCGAAGACACAACTTCCTGACGACGTTAGTACGAGGACAGAATAATTGGATAATCAGTGGAATCGATAACGGTGTGTACATATACCTACTGCATAAATAATACAACGCCATATTGATTACCATTCGTACCATGTTGGTTTATGATTCCGGATGTTCGTTTACAGTGACTTTCGGTAGCAACGACGTAATTATCTTGAAAAATCCGGCGGTCGAACTGCAACTTTATTCTCTGTGCAGGTTAGTAGTCGTTATATAATTCATTGGGAACAGTGCAGTACACGGTGCACACCAGGTTCTAAAATGTTTCTGAGTCTCTCATCTTCTGTATAGCAGCCAGAGGCCCTAACCTAACCTAACCGAATTGGAAAAAGTTATGGCGTAACAATTATATTTTCCTTTAAATTAACTTCGGATGACGAATTAGACTATTGTCTACAGACACATTTGTTTTAGGTCATAGTAACTCCTATCGATGACGCAAATGGTTTTTCGGTCATTAATAGCAACTATCGGTGACGGATATAATTTTCGATTATTAGTAACTCTTAGCGATGATCGAAATTGTTTTTGGTTACTAATAACTAGACTGCTAGTTATAAATCTAAAATGGTTGGAAAATTTTTTAAATTGGAGATATCAATATACAGGGTGTCTCAGCCAAAGCAGGCCACTTAAATATCTCCTTTAGTTTTAATGACATTTTGTCCCGGTTGTTTTTTCATAGTTTTTTTCAAGATCATCGTTATTTTTTATTATCAGGAAAATTGTTTTTCCGTTATTCCATTTTGCAGCGGCTGAAAAAATACATTTGTATATGCTTAAGTCATTATGTTCGGGTGACCTTGAGTCTAACATAAATGTGATAAAATTGTAGGATAATATTAGGATTACATTTGAACTTACTGTTTGTATTATAACATTATAAGTTGTAAGTGCTCTTTTTAATAAACAAAGAAACAATTTTCCCGATGAAAAAATATCGATGAACTTGAAAAAAAACTATGAAAAAATAACCGGACAAAAAAGATTGTTCTTCTATGATATTCCTCCTTCGATACCGTTTAAATTATGCCATAAATATTTTTCGTGTCATTAAAACTAAAGGAGATATTTGGATGACCCTCTTTGGCTGAGACACCCTGTATAATTTCTCCTCTATTAAAATCATTACGGGAAGAAAAAATAACATTCGATTTAGTTTCTATTTCTTGCAATCGACGCAGACAATGTTTTATTCTGCATAAAAATCCGCAGTCTACTAATAACTGTTATAAATGACAGAAACTGCTTTTGTTTTCAGTAAAGAGAAAACCATTATCATTAACCAACATTTCATACTCGTTACCTAATGTCTCTCAATTGTAGACATGTTGGTTCCCGACAAGTAATATCGTCATCAATTATATTATCACTACAAGTATAAGATTTTTTAAATATAAATAAATAAAAGATATAACTAGACAAAAATAAAATATATCATTATCCATCAGAAACGGACAAAGTAATCGGGGAGAAAGTGTTATAATCGCAGTCATTTACTGTACTAATCTATCGAATGCCTATATTGGTGCTCTGAATTTCTAATGCGTTGAAGCGAATAAGAGTGAATAAGACTAATAAGGGAGATGGGACTCATTCATTACTGCGACAAGCGAATTGTTAACATGTTTTTGGACATCACTAATTATTACACTTGGTGAAAACAATTCTCGCCGTCGTTAATGTTTATTCGTAACCACAAATTATTCCCGTTGTTGATCATGGTTATTACTAGACTGATCTTTATGCAATTACGACTTTTGAAAATTTTCAAAAAATGCTAGGATATAAAATATGACGGAATTTCACACAGTTTTAATTTACTTCAGATCTAAGAAGACTACCACTACAGAAAATAAGATTCCATTTGATTCGAGTTCCTTAAACTTCCCGTAAAAAAATTGCAAATTCCATAAACATCCGCAGTCTAGTTATCACTGACCAAAAACAATTTTTTAGAAAGACTAAATTTTCTGAATAATTTCTTTGAAATTTGACGATTAACTGCCTTCTCTGTAATGATACTTGATACTATATGTATATGAACTTTTGATAAATAATTTTTTTTATTAAACTGTCAAAGAAACTGTCACTGTTTTCATTAACTTTTGTTCGTGCATTGTCATTTTTAATGTCTACGTATTTGACTGTGTTTATACGTACATGTGTAATATGATAGTTTCTGCAAAATAGTAATAGCAATTATTATTAATCATTCATAATTAAAATTAATACAAGGATTAAAACAATATTTACTCGTATAAATAAATAGGTCAATATAAATAAATAAATATAGATATAAATAAATATAGTCATAATAATTGTATGTTTTAGGTGTGAAACTTCGATGTCTGAAGGTGTTTTTAAATCTATTCGTGAAAAATCGTTATTCGCATTGATGTTACACAAAATTAACAAAAAGAAAACACTCTCGGATCATATACTCTTCGGAGTAAACTAATATACTGGTTACGACAAGAAATATGGACATTCATTGAAAATATGAAAAACACCATTACGCGCACATTAGTCTTTTTCTTCTCTATTACTGTTGAGTATCAGCAAACGAACTCGTATTCTTTATTGTAAAACATCCATCGCTAGTTTCTCTCTGCAGCACCTTTATTTTCATGCTCCGCTTTTTCAAGAAGTCTGGTATTTCTGCTTGTTGGCTTTTCCTTCAATCATCGTGGCACATATATAGCTCTACACATCGAGTTGTTACCACGACGCGTAGAAATAGAAATGCATTCGTTTACATTTTTATGATATATTATAATATAATATATGATATTTATATTTCTCGAAAGAAGGAACGGAGTAAGATCTCTTAGTTATTAGTTACATATTGAAATTGAGAATATCTCACCATCTCAATGTCTCAGTAGACGTTCTTCGTTATTGTGCATAAAAGGTTACATCTCACCCACTTCGATGATTTTTTTCAATATGTCGTCCAAAGGAAAAAAGTCCGAAAATCAAAGTGCAAGATCTGCAACTTTATGTGTCCTAAAATGTTCATAACAAAACGTAGTTTCTAAAACTGTCTTCAATTTTAACTGAATACATCTCCCAGATAGCACTCGGATGTCCGAAGGATGTCCAAAGTACGTCCGTATTGGACCTTCGTATGTCCCAGGGATGTCCGAATCATGTCCGTATGTCCGAAACATGGCCGATATACGTCCCAGGAATGTCCGAATGAGGTACGATTTACAAAGTGTGATGTACATAGGATGTCCCGTTCGGACCAATCTGGGATATATGTGGGACGTATCTGGGGACATACGGACTTTATTTGTACGTCCCTGGTACGTACCAGGGACATAAGGACGTTATTTGGACGTTCCTTACAGGACGTTTACAGGAACTACATAGAAAATGGGTTCTGCATTTTAATTTTACTTTAATCAAAATTACATATATTACAAACACATAGATTTGGCACATAGTACAATACAATAGCACATATAACACTAACATATACAGTAATTCATAACATAATAAATATATATATCTATAACAATTGTAAAATATAAATATTTAATTTTATTATTAAATATCTTTTAAAACTGTTTGTTACTTTCCACGGTTCTCCGCTAATGTACGCCACATCTTTATGGAAACACTTGATTCTTTCTGTGTATACATGTAATTGGATATCTTCGCTGCATCTGAAAATTAAAATTTCTTGGTGAGAAACATTGTCCAATAAACGGGAAGATTTTAACATGAATATATTAGGTTAGAGGGAAAGCTAAGTGGTATTTTAAATAAGCAGGTAATTTTACCTGTAATGTAAAAAAAAAGTTACTTAGTTAGTGAGTGATTGGAAAACAGAAATTGACAGGTTACGTGAAAAATGGTAACATATTGTTACAAATAATGGAAATTATATCATTGAATAATATTAAACATGTATTTTCATAAATTGATTCAAATGTTCTCTTTAAAATACGATAGAATTTTCCCTCCAACCTAATAATATTTTTGTATGTTCGTATTGTCAATAATGTTTCAATGACTGAAAAAAACGTGGTAAAATAAATATAAAATAAAAGCTTACCTGAAATCGCAGTGACGAGAGTCACCAACACAATCCTGACAAGTGGCTGAAGGCATCGAATCACTCGCACACGCTTTTTATTAATTGGAATATTACGAACATGTGCACAGGGAACACGTGCTAAACTAACCTAACCTCACTTCACGTAAACGCACGGTGATGAGAAGCGACGAAGCGACGCTACTGTGAAGTATTTGGCTGAGAAACGGGAAAATCGTATATAAAGTCTTGAAATCGGAAAAAAACTTACAAAGTGATTAGTAATATTCTTATTATTATAATATTATATATATATATAATAATATAAATATTAATAACAATACTAATTTAAATGATAACTGAATGAAATCTGAGTGCTCTGTATATCGCACTCAAAGCATTCAATTATCACTACTTTTCAAGAGTTTGGATAATCTGAGGATAAAATGTTTCGAATAAAAGTTGAACAGTACTTAAATATGTACTTAGAACAGTAGTTAGTAATTAAGAACAGTAATTAAAAATTCTATATTTAAAATTTCGAAAAAAAATTTTTTCGACAAAAAGCAAAAATCATTTTGATTTTTTAAATGTTAAAATACATTTCTTATTTTCGGCCAAATATCCCACTGTGTGACGCTTTGACTCTGACTATGTCACTCTGCTCACCTGTCACATAAGATTATTATAAGACTTAAAAAATAAACGTATTTGAACATTCGAAACTTAGATCCCACGGATATCCGACGGGACGTAATAAACAGATGTCCCACGGATGTCCGAAATTGAAGTCCCACGGATATCCTTAGCACCTGAAAAACGAATGTCCCTGGAACATCCGAAATTTAGGTTCCACAGATATCCGAGGAACATAAATAACGGATGTCCCACGGATGTTCGAAATTGAAGTCCAACGGATGTCCTTAGGACCTAAAAAACGGATGTCCCTGGGACAACCGAAATTTAGGTCCAATGGATGTCCAAGGGACGTCCGTAATGTGGGATGTGGGACATATGGACATAAAATGGACATGAAACGAATGTCCTTCGGACGTACGGTGCTATCTGGGCAATTTGTAATTAAAATTGGGGGTGAAACTGTACTGTCAAATTCCGTGCATTTTTTTAAACACGCGTCCCTCGCATGCTATTAGGTTTTTCAATTTAATTTTTATAGGGTGTGATTAGTATTACAAGACCTGCAATCTCCTAAAAATTTAATTTTTAAATAATCGCAATTTGTCCTAATTTTTTATGTTTAACATTTATCAACAATTTGAGTTTCAAAGAAAGTATACCGAGATAACTGCATGAATTTTTTCACAGTAATCGGTGGCAAGTTAAACTTTAATTTAACTAATTAATTAAGCTAACATTTGTTCACGTGGAGAAAATAATAAAAATCCATATTAAGGCGCTCGCGTTCAGCGGTTTTCTACGTAGTCTTTCGAAGAAAGGCTATAGCCGGGTTTGATGGTCAAATTCGCCCCCGGCGGGATTTTAATCGAGCTTGGACCATTCGATAGCCTATCCAAAAAAACCCCTCTGTGCCAAGTTTCAGCCCCCTATCTCATCTGTAAGGGTAGTTATCGAGAAAAATCGAAAAACCAGTTTTTGGCCCATTTTCCCTATTTATTGACAATTAAAAATTCTGAAAAAAATCTGACACATTTCGGATACCAAGCCACATATTAGGTATCATTTCCAGATTTTTCCGCTGCAAGCTCTGCTTGTAAAAAATGAAAAACACGAAAAAAATCGAAAAAATGCAGATTTCATATAGAAATCTAAAAGGTGCTACTCCAGATTTAATTTAGCAATGAGATATTATCAAAAGTATTATGCTCAATTTTTTTCAGATTTTTGTGAGTGGTGCGTCATAGTTAAAAAAAATAAAAACCGCTTTTTTCGGTGTTTTTCCTAAGTTATACTTATATTTTCAGAGTCATAAAAATATATTATGTGATATTAAACGTTCCTACGTTCAGAAAAACATGTCTCAGACTTTAAAACTTGCCTAATACCAAAAACGAAATAATACTGTGTACGATATATTCAAATATTGCGAAGGTGATTCCAACGGCATCGGATGGTGCAGCGGCTATGGTCCCCGACTGCGGAACCGCTGAAGACTTCTTGGACCAGGTACGAATCTCGGCCAAGTCAATTTTTTTTCCATCATATGATTTTTTATAAACCATTGTAAAAACATTTTTTACCTATGTTTAGACTATTTTATAATAATTTTTCGGAAAAATATTTTTGAAGTACTTTTGCCTCTAGTCAGTCGCCAATGGGAATCGCACTATTGGATGTTGCTCACATGTTGCTGCTATTATTTATTATTTATCTCATGCTCAATTCAATATGGACATAGTTCGGCCAGCAGAGATATTCACTAAGATTTTTGATACTGATCAAATAACACCGACAATTGATGAAGATAGCGATGAAGTCTGAAACCGCCTTACACGATTCCACCGCATACCAATCCCCCTACAATTATTAAAGATAAGTATTCCTAATAATACTTCAGGTGATCATTTTGTGTCACGGAACTAATCAATCTTATTTACAAGATACACAAACGATGCACAATTCCACGTGAAAAATGTTAAGTGGAGCTGTAATACAGTCCGCGAATGAGTAGAGGCAAAAGTACTTCAAAAATATTTTTCCGAAAAATTATTATAAAATAGTCTAAACATAGGTAAAAAATGTTTTTACAATGGTTTATAAAAAATTATATGATGGAAAAAAAAATTGACTTGGCCGAGATTCGTACCTGGTCCAAAAAGTCTTCAGCGGTTCCGCAGTCGGGGACCATAGCCGCTGCACCATCCGGCGCCGTTGGAATCACCTTCGAAATATTCGAATATATCGTACACAGTATTATTTCGTTTTTGGTATTAGGCAAGTTTTAAAGTCTGAGACATGTTTTTCTGAACGTAGGAACGTTTAATATCACATAATATATTTTTATGACTCTGAAAATATAAGTATAACTTAGGAAAAACGCCGAAAAAAGCGGTTTTTATTTTTTTTAACTATGACGCACCACTCACAAAAATCTGAAAAAAATTGAGCATAATACTTTTGATAATATCTCATTGCTAAATTAAATCTGGAGTAGCACCTTTTAGATTTCTATATGAAATCTGCATTTTTTCGATTTTTTTCGTGTTTTTCATTTTGTACAAGCAGAGCTTGCAGCGGAAAAATCTGGAAATGATACCTAATATGTGGCTTGGTATCCGAAATGTGTCAGATTTTTTTCAGAATTTTTAATTGTCAATAAATAGGGAAAATGGGCCAAAAACTGGTTTTTCGATTTTTCTCGATAACTACCCTTACAGATGAGATAGGGGGCTGAAACTTGGCACAGAGGGGTTTTTTTGGATAGGCTATCGAATGGTCCAAGCTCGATTAAAATCCCGCCGGGGGCGAATTTGACCATCAAACCCGGCTATAGCCTTTGTTGCAATTATTTTTAAACGTATACCATTTGATAAGTACTTACATGTTCAACTTGATTCTTATAAATTATATATTTAATTTTAAAATTGTTTAAATATTTACAATCTTTCAATTGAGTATTAAAGAAAGTACCAAAAGGTTTCTTTGAGACTGTGGATTATATTAATTTGAAGCTCATTAGATTTGATATAACGGTCGACCATTGAGTGCATAAATATACAGAATTGTTAAACATAGAGACTTATTTTGAGACGCGTGCGTTCGCCGTCCACGCCTTGAACGCAGTTTATCAAGTTCCCAGTTGAGTCCGCGCGAAACGATATCACACAATGTTTACTCACTATGTTATTCGAAATATACAGACCCTTATTTTCAATTGTTTATACGATATCCGTCGTGGTCAGAAGTATCAGACGTGAAACAAAAGCCGAACATAGTCAATCGCAAACGCGTCCAAGTTATTAATAATCAGTAAATTCATTTCCTACAGTATTTATTCATTCATTCATTTTATCTATGTCGAGGTAAGCAAAAGGAATTCTTAAGGACTCCGAAGTTTTAATTCCTCCTTGTAAAGATTTAGATAAACAATATATATATAGTATAGTACTTTTTTTTTTAAATTTTCGTTAAAATTGTAAGCACTTCTTATTCAAGAAAAAAAAAACATAAAAAACAAGGCTGTCGAAATTTAAAAAAATTTGTTTTTAAATAATTAAAAAAAATTTGTTTTTAAATAATTAAAATAAAAAAGATTTTTTTATATACAAAAAGTATTGTGGTAGTTTACTCGAAAATTACATAGTTTAAGAGGTATGATTTTTTTCCCGAACGCCCATATACTCGACACACTGTGCACCGTTCGGTCTTAGTTTTCAAGATATTCACGGTCAAAACTCAACCATTTCACCAGAAATTGATGCAGAAGTTTTGTCGGCGGCACAGTGCGGCGGTGAAGGTCAGTTTTCTTTTTTTTAAATTGAATGTCCTATTTATATACCATAAATCAATAGAGTATCAAATTCTGAGTATAAAAGTATTGACCTTCATATGTCCTAAATTTAATAGTCGAAGAGATATTATCCAACGAAGAAAGAAAATTAATTCGACTGGCAAAGTTTGACCGGAAAAAGCAAAACACCCTGTACATCAACATGGGTTGGCCTTGATAGGGTATGTATGTTAACTTTTGAAGTTTCAAAAATTCAGTTGAACCAAAAATTTTTGTCATCTTCTATGTTGTCAATAATTTGAACAAGTTTTTAAATTTATTCATACATTTTATCAATATTACTCCATAAGATATTTAATCACTAATAAAACTATTAATTTCTTCATGAATCAAATTTTATACGTTGGTGCTTCGTGAGCGCTTTTTTCAAACTTTTTTTATCATTTCCGTTGACGTAGAGGATTTATATGTATGATATGTTAAAAATTGACCATTTATTATTTTCGTTTTGTTTCATTCTGACACCGAAACACGAAAAATAATAGTACAACCTACGTTTATTGCACGAGTACGGTGTGTTGGTCCTGTATGTACAGTAATATATATGTATATGTATATGTATACATACTACGCAGCCGTTGTTAAATGCCTCCGTTATATTCAGGGCGGAAGACAAATCGTGAGTACTTATCGATCAAAAATCGTTCGAGCGCACACTACGCCCAAATCCTAGGAAGTTATCAAAATAAATGAAAGAACTGTTAAGTTAAAAATCTATATTTATAAAATTTAGTCTACGGAATTGTTAAACTACGTTGTGCAATTAAACAGGAGTAAGTTCTACGACTTCAAAATACAAATGACACATTCTGCAGCCTCCATTTATAAAAAGTAATCAGAACAAATTGCAGTCTTTAAAATGTAGAAAAGCTAAATTTCAAGTTTATTCTGGAATTTTCATTATTTTTACTGAAAACCGTTCGATGCACAAAAAAATGGTAGCGCATAAAAGTCGCGGCATGTCTAGATTTACGAATTATGTCTGACATATTTCTTGATATAATCAATAATTTAGAGAATATTCGAAAAGAAAGCAATTTCATGAGAATTTGAGTAAATGTTTCATCGTTTAAGGGCTGAACAGCTGATTATTTTTTTGTTAATTGGAACTATACAAAAAATCATCAACAGTAAATAAAAGCCACCCTAAAGCAGAGACTATACAAAATTCACTGAACAAAGTGATTCACCAAATTAAAGGAAATTAAGAATTCAAGTGTTATAACGGGGAATGCTCATAAAACGAAATTTATGTATTTATGTACATACATACATGCATAAAATCGTTCAGATTGAAAGACAAGTTAAGAAGCATTCCCCTCTTACGTGCACCAATTGAATTTAATAAAGGTAATCGCATTTATAGAATCTCACCTGAAAAGAGTATGGTAATAGTCTATAATAAGGTAAAAAATCTATAATAAACCAACTGATTATCGCTCAACATTTCGTTTCTAATTCTGAAATATTTCATATGTTTTGCAATTGGAACAGATCATTAACAGAACTTCTTGTGTAATTATTTTAACACAGTTTGATGTTATAACCGCTGCTGTCGCCAATTAGGAATATTATTTTCTTCCAATTACGTAATAGTGGTTCGCATTAATTGGTATAACTGCCGTTCTACGTAATTGTTTTATTAAAAATGGATCAATATATATACATTCTGAAAAAATAGAATTATTATGCATTATTAATCGGGTGATTGTTTGATTGGGAACACTTATAAAATTGTAATACGATATCGTAGAACGGCCTCTACATGGTATCAACGTGTTAAATGTTTTTAAACAATATTATATGGAAAATTGTGATATAGAAATAGTGGAGTATGTCCTGGCTTTAACGCGAAGGCCTCGTATTGTATACCGTGACTACGCACTGTGACCTAATTGAATCGACATCGTTCCAATTTCAAAAACTGGCCACAAGTACCTTGACTCAGCAGCCTTCATGCATATAATATGTATACAGTATTTCGACTATGTACATTATTGCACTTTTATCTGTTTTATAATTATTGGAGACAGCTTTTCATAGACTCTTTCATTTATACGAGGTTTGTACAAACAATAACGGGAATTTTCATTTTTCGGACAATCATTTCATTTATTCGTCTATGTAAATGTTATTCCTTTCAAAATAGTCTCCAGCAGATATTACACAGTTATGCCAGCGCTTTTTTTAACGAGGAGGGGAGGAGAAAATGCATTACGTACGCAGTGAGGGGCTCAGATGTTATATTCCCCCTAAAAACCCCTCCTCCTCTAATTCACAGTTTCTATAGCACCTCGCGTGGGTCCGCATGCCGGCATAACAACGCGCGAGGTGCTGTATTACCCGTCTGCGAAATTATCGCGGTCTCAAAGATTCGGTCTACGACTAGCTCAATAAATAATAATCTACGTCTGGAACTATTTTTTTGGGGTAGGTATTAGCTCTCTCATCGATGCGTTTTTAATCTCGTCTATGCTCAATGGCGGTTCAAGTCAAGTAGAGGCCCCACCCAGATAGCACGGACGTCCATTGGACGTACTTCGCACGTCCGGGTGCTACCTGGGCAAGCGGTAAAAATTGTTGGGGCCGTCGAACTCAGGTTCGAAATAGAAGTTGCATGGAAACTCTCCTAAACTTATTAACAAAAATGAAAAGTAAGTTATATGTTGTAGCTTAAGATCTACTGAACCAAAGATGTAATGGGCACAAAGTTCAATAATGGACAGTTATCGAGTTATAATCAGTCAAATATGACAAATTTGAGCTGCCGAATACTCAATTCTCGGGAAGTATTTATTTTTTGGAAAAATGTTTGAAACAAAAATAGTACGGTTTCACAAAATCTGTTAGGTGGTGTCATTATTTATTTTTAATTTTGAATGATCTTGAAAAAGTCTGTGAACAGAAATCTTTCACAACAATCTTTGCGTGTTACAGCAGCGATAAGGAGTCCACGGGTCGTCACTCGCGTAGTATTTTTTCACTCCAAACCCTCTGTCCGTGGTCCGTGTGAAAATCGAAGGAGTGGGGTGACGGGAGTGGGGGTGCGGCAAGTGTGTTAAGTAAATATACTTCCCAAGATTTGAATATTCGGCAGCACAAATTTGTCAAAGACTGATTATAACTCGATAACTGTCCATTATTGAACTTTGTGCCCATTACATCTTTTGTTCAGTAGATCATAAGCTACAACATATAAAAAAATCCAACTGATTTAACCGGGATAGATTTTCCATATGATTACTGCGGGGTCCTTTCTTCGAAATTCGGGGCCCTATGGTATCCGGGGACCCTACGCGACCGCTTAGTCCGCTTACCATCAGATCCGCCACTGTCCATGCTTGAAAAATGAAAACCCTTTAAAGATTTCTTTACTTTGGGAACAAAAGAAAAGTCACACGGGGTCGTGTCTGGTAATTATGGAGTCTGGGGCATCGTTACAGTGTTGGTTTTGGCTAAAAAATCACGAACAAGCAATGAAGCGTGAGTAGGTGCATTATCGTGATGTAAACGCCATGTACTGTATTTCGCCACGAACAGTCGCCGATCGTACCAAAACACACGTAACCTTATCGAAAGCTGACAATACGCTAAACATCGAATATAACAACCAATGTACAAGGTGTATAAAAAGTAGTGGTCATCCGTTCTAGAGGTGAATCTACACCTTTGGATCGGTGTACATTTGTAAGAGAAACTTGCCGCAGAATTTTTTTATAACAAAGGAAATTGTTAGCAAAGTTGGTTTTTGCATCAACACCTTCCACTCATCCAGAAGAGGAAAAGTTTGAAGGAAGCCACATATTCCAAACAAATAGTTATTGAGATATAAGCTGGTAAAGTTTTTGCATAATTTGATTGTATAGAATTATATGTACCTACATATAGACAAAAGCCAACTACTACAGTCCACCCGACCGTGTCGATGAGACAGAACATGGTCGTGTGCGTGCCTCGAGACAAACGAAATTTCAAGGGACATTTGTCGCTAGGCCCGTACGATGTCATCGTTTCCCTGCCCATTCGGATCATAAATTTGAAGTTGATGTTGGATATTTGGTAGGGTGGATCAGTGTAATAGTTTGTGAAACAATACCTTTATTTAACACATGTTCGCGACACCTTAACCTCACTTCTCACGATACATAAAATCACGCCGTGCTACTTGCACGCTATACCGAACTCGACTCCGTTGCTCGCCGATTTCCCGCCAGTGTGTGGATCCGGGGCACCAATTCGCACGCGATGGCCACCAGATGGCGCAAAAACAGTGCCGTGTCTAGAATAAGGTAGCATAGCGGCCAGAGCCCTGAGGCCGTTATATTGGCGGGAGTGTGTTGGGTATACCGGTCAGTTAGTCAGTACCGGTGGAGGACTTCCGTTTCCGGTAGTGTGATAGGATAAGGAGTGAAATTCAGCTGTGCGTATTTGTGAGAGAAAGAGAGGGATTGAAAGAAGTGTGAGAGAAGAGAGTGGTGGAGACGAGTGAGTGGAGTGTAGAGGCAGGCGGGAGAGAAAAGGGAAAGGGCCGGGGAGTGGGAGGAGGAGTAGTAGGGAAGGGAAAAGTGAGTGGTGGTAAAAGGTTAGGTTGCACGTGGCAATAGATAGGGAAAGCGGGAAGAGAGAGAAGTAGGGAGAGTGGCGCTATCTAGAGGGAGACAGGTAGATTGTAGAAGCGGGAAATTTGAAGCAGAGTAGGAGTAAGTGTAAGTGGAAGAAAAAGAAGAGAGAAAATAGAACAAAAGAAAATGAATGAAAGAAGAGAGGATAGCAAGGGAGAGGGGAGGGAAGATGGGAAAGAAGGGAAAGGAAGAGTAGGGAAGATTTTGAAGGAGGCGAACTTAGAGAGATGGTTCAGCGCGGAGAATCTGGAGAGTTCAGGGAGGAAAAGGGGAAGAAGGGAAGTGGAGGGAGTGGGAGAGGAGGAAAAGTTAATATTTAAAAAGAGTGACGCTACGAAGAGGTCTCCGCAGGAGGCTAAGAGGGAAGAGGGGAGTGTGGTCATTAGGGGGTTGGAGGAAATGATTAGAGGGTTAATGGAGGAGGTACAAAGGATGAGGGAAGAGATGAAGGGCGAGAGGGAGGAAGGGAAAAGGTTGATAGAGGAATGTAGGAAGGAAAGAGAAATGTGGAGAGAGGAGAGGAAGGAAGAAGAGGTGAAGAGGTCAAAAGATGGAAAAATGGATAGAAAGCATAGAAGGAAGAGTAGTAAAGGTAGAGGGGAGAGTAGAAGAAATTGTAAGGGGAGAGGGGAAAAAGGGAGAGAACGGTAATGAAGAAGAGACAAAAGGAGATAGTGTAGAAGATAATAGAAGAAGAATAAGAAGAATAGAGATAATGCAAGATAGGAGTGTAAGAAAGGAGAGAAGGAATAACATAATAATAAGGAGGATACAAATAGAGGGAAAAGAAGTGAGAGAAGAAGTTAGGAGGGTATGGGAATCAATGGGACTGAAGGGGGAAGGAATAAAAGAGATAGAGAAGATAGGGAGCGTAGGTAAGGATGGGAAAGGAATGGTGTTAATTAAAATGACAGATATGGAACAGAAAAAGAAAGTAATGGAAAAGAGGAGAAAGGCTATAGCCGGATTTGGTGGTCAAATTCGCCCCCAGCGGGATTTTAATCGAGCTTGGACCATTCGATAGCCTACCCAAAAAAACCCCTCTGTGCCAAGTTTCAGCCCCCTATCTCATCTGTAAGGGTAGTTATCGAGAAAAATCGAAAAACCAGTTTTTGGCCCATTTTCCCTATTTATTGACAATTAAAAATTCTGAAAAAAATCTGACACATTTCGGATATCAAGCCACATATTAGGTATCATTTCCAGATTTTTCCGCTGCAAGCTCTGCTTGTAAAAAATGAAAAACACGAAAAAAATCGAAAAAATACAGATTTCATATAGAAATCTAAAAGGTGCTACTCCAGATTTAATTTAGCAATGAGATATTATCAAAAGTATTATGCTCAATTTTTTTCAGATTTTTGTGAGTGGTGCGTCATAGTTAAAAAAAATAAAAACCGCTTTTTTCGGCGTTTTTCCTAAGTTATACTTATATTTTCACAGTCATAAAAATATATTATGTGATATTAAACGTTCCTACGTTCAGAAAAACATCTCTCAGATTTTAAAACTTGAATAATACGAAAAACGAAATAATACTATGTACGATATATTCGAATATTTCGAAGGTGATTCCAACGGCGCCGGATGGTGCAGCGGCTATGGTCCCCGACTGTGGAACCGCTGAAGACTTTTTGGACCGGGTACGAATCTCGGTCAAGTCAATTTTTTTTCCATTATATGATTTTTTATAAACCATTGTAAAAACATTTTTTAACTATGTTTAGACTATTTTATAATAATTTTTCGGAAAAATATTTTTGAAGTAGTTTTGCAACTAGTCAGTCGCCAATGGGAATCGCACTATTGGATGTTGCTCACATGTTGCTGCTATTATTTATTATTTATCTCATGCTCGATTCGATATGGACATAGTTCGGCCAGTAGAGATATTCACTAAGATTTTTGATACTGATCAAATAACACCGACAATTGTTGAAGATAGCGATGAAGTCTGAAACCGCCTTACACGATTCCACCGCATACCAATCCCCCTACAATTATTAAAGATAAGTATTCCTAATAATACTTCAGGTGATCATTTTGTGTCACGGAACTAATCAATCTTATTTACAAGATACACAAACGATGCACAATTCCACGTGAAAAATGTTAAGTGGAGCTGTAATACAGTCTGCGAATGACTAGAGGCAAAAGTACTTCAAAAATATTTTTCCGAAAAATTATTATAAAATAGTCTAAACATAGTTAAAAAATGTTTTTACAATGGTTTATAAAAAATCATATAATGGAAAAAAAATTGACTTGACCGAGATTCGTACCTGGTCCAAAAAGTCTTCAGCGGTTCCACAGTCGGGGACCATAGCCGCTGCACCATCCGGCGCCGTTGGAATTACCTTCGAAATATTCGAATATATCGTACATAGTATTATTTCGTTTTTCGTATTATTCAAGTTTTAAAATCTGAGAGATGTTTTTCTGAACGTAGGAACGTTTAATATCACATAATATATTTTTATGACTGTGAAAATATAAGTATAACTTAGGAAAAACGCCGAAAAAAGCGGTTTTTATTTTTTTTAACTATGACGCACCACTCACAAAAATCTGAAAAAAATTGAGCATAATACTTTTGATAATATCTCATTGCTAAATTAAATCTGGAGTAGCACCTTTTAGATTTCTATATGAAATCTGTATTTTTTCGATTTTTTTCGTGTTTTTCATTTTTTACAAGCAGAGCTTGCAGCGGAAAAATCTGGAAATGATACCTAATATGTGGCTTGATATCCGAAATGTGTCAGATTTTTTTCAGAATTTTTAATTGTCAATAAATAGGGAAAATGGGCCAAAAACTGGTTTTTCGATTTTTCTCGATAACTACCCTTACAGATGAGATAGGGGGCTGAAACTTGGCACAGAGGGGTTTTTTGGGTAGGCTATCGAATGGTCCAAGCTCGATTAAAATCCCGCTGGGGGCGAATTTGACCACCAAATCCGGCTATAGCCTTTGAAAGGCAGGAAAGTATGGTTAGATGACGACCTGACAGAGGAAGAAAGGAGAGTAAGATGGAAAATAGAGAGAGAAGCTGAGAAGGAAAGAGCAAAAGGAAAAAATGTACAAGTAGGGTATATGAAAATGTGGGTGAATGGAAGGATAAAGAGATGGAACGAGATAGAGGAAGATTGGTTTGAGGAACAGGGAAACGGATTAGGGTGGAAGGAAAGAGTGAGAGAAAGAGGAGAGGGGGAAAGAGTGAGTACACAGGACACAAATTAGTGTTTTGGAATGTGGCAGGGATGAGAAATAAAGATGGAGAGTTCTGGAAAGGGTTGGAAGAGTGGGACGTAATTGTGCTAATGGAAACGTGGGTAGAGGAAAAGGGATGGAAACAGGTAAGGAATAGATTGCCTAAAGGATATATATGGGAGGCGCAATGGGCGAAGAGAGTGGAAAAAATGGGGAGGGCAAGAGGGGGTATGTTAATAGGGGTGAGGAAGGAGATAGAGATAAAAAGAGAAGAAAACGGGGAGAGAGAGGGATTGATGATGGTAAAGATAAGGGCAGAGAAAGGGTGGTGGAAGGTGATAGGAGTCTACGTAAATGGAGATCTGGAAAAGAAGCTAGAACAACTGAACGAATGGATGGAGGGGAGGGAAAAAGGGGAAAGGGTAATTATAGGGGGGGATTTTAATGCGAGGACGGGAAGGGAGGGGGGAGAAGTGAGAGAGGAGGACGAAGTGGGAGGTGGAGGGGGGTGTAGAAGATCAAAAGATGATAAGGTTAACGGGGAAGGTAAGAGGCTGTGCAAGTTTATAGGGGAAAGGGGGTGGGAAATTCTGAATGGGAATGTGAGAGGGGATGAAGAGGGGGAATGGACTTATATAGGGGGGAGAGGGAGTACGGTAATAGATTATATTTTGGGAAATGAGGATACAAGAGAAGGAATAGAAAGGATGGAGGTAGGGGAAAGGGTGGACTCAGACCATTTGCCTCTGACGGTGAGGTTGAAGGGAGAAAGGGGGGGGGAGGAAAAAGAAGGAAGGGAAAAAGGGAGGAAATATAAGGGGGCGTTGGATGGAGGAAGAGGTGAAGGAATTTAGAGAAAGGTTTGGGGAGAGAAGGCAGGGAGAAGGGGGAGTGGAAGAGGAATGGAAGGGGCTGAGGGATAAAATAAAAGAGGTAGTGAGGAGATGGGGAAGAAAGAAAAAGGTAACAGAAGAGGATGGTGAGACGAGGAGTGTAAAGAAGAAAAAAGGAAGGTGTGGAAGGAATTGAGGGAATGGAGAAAGAGGGGAGGAGAGGGCAAGGAATATAAAGAATTGAAGAGGAAGTATAAGGTATTATGCGATGAGAAAAAGAAAAAAGAGAGGGAACAGTGGGAGAGAGAGTTAGAAAACATAAAAACAGAGAAACAGGTATGGAAGGTGGTAAACAGGGAAAGGAGGAGGGGAACGAGAATAGAGGAAGGAATAAAGATGTAGGAATGGGATGAGCATTTTAAAAATGTATTGGGTGGAGTAGCATGGAGGGTAAAAGTAGGAAGGGCTGTTAGAGGGGGGAACGATAAGGAGGAGGCGATAGAAAAGTGGGAGGTAGGCAGGGTGATTAAGGGTTTGAAAGAGGGGAAAACAGCCGGGGGGGACGGAATTACAAATGAGGTGTGGAAGCATGGAGGGAAAGAGGTGGAAGAGTGGATATGGAACGTGTGCAATCGGATTTGGAAAGGGGAGGGATGGCCGGAGGATTGGACAGATGGCATTGTAGTGCCAATAGCGAAAAAGGGGGACAGTAGGGAAGTAAAAAATTACAGGGGA
The DNA here is from genome assembly GCA_916610235.2 of Lasioglossum morio. Classification (NCBI taxonomy): domain Eukaryota; kingdom Metazoa; phylum Arthropoda; class Insecta; order Hymenoptera; family Halictidae; genus Lasioglossum; species Lasioglossum morio. The sequence continues at coordinate 23,169,755 of OU744327.1, read as the reverse complement.
GTAACGCTGACACAAACAGCGTATAAAATATACGCTGCGGTGTTAGCGGAAAGATTAAGAGAGGAGGTGGAGGGAAAAAGGATGCTACCACCGAGTCAAACAGGCTTCAGGAAGGGTTTAGGTTGTGTAGACAACATTTATGTCCTGAACTATCTAATAAATAGGCAGGTTAGAAGGAAAGGGAAAAAGAGGCTGGTAGTGATGTTTGTCGACCTGAAGGCGGCGTTTGACTCGGTGGATAGGGAGACTTTGATAAGGGCGATGAGGAAAAAAGGGGTGAGAGAAGGGTTGGTGGAAAGGTGCGAAGAAATACTAAAGGAAACGAAAAGTAAAGTAAGGGTAGGAGAGGAAGAAGGAAAGTATTTCTGGACGGAAAGGGGGGTCAGACAGGGATGCCCGCTGAGTCCGTTGCTTTTTACGTTGCTGTTAGCAGATTTAGATGAGGAGTTGGAGAAGGGAAGATGGGGGGGAGTGAAGATAGGGGATAAAAAGATATACACGTTGGCTTACGCGGACGAAGTAGCCATGCTGGCGGAGGATGTGGAGGGGATGAGGGGAATGTTAAAAGTGCTGAAGAAATATTTGGAGGGGAAAAAGCTACAGCTGAATTCAGAAAAATCAAAGGTGATGAGGTGTAGAAAGGGCGGAGGGAGGTGGAAAAAGGTAACATGGAGGTGGAAAGGACAGATGATTGAGGAGGTTGGGGAATATAAATACCTAGGGTATACAATATCTAGGGATGGTGGACAAAAGGCACATGTAGAAGACAGAATAAGGAAAGGAGCAGCGATAATGGGACAGATATGGGGCATAGGAAAGAGAAAATTTGGAAGGGACTGGGAAAGAAGGATCTGGTTGTTTGATAAATTAGTGTGGGCGGTAGTTAATTATGGGGTAGAAATATGGGGGTGGAAGGAAAGGGAAGGCATAGAGAAGTTGCAAGAGAGATATCTAAAATGGGTCATAGGAGTAGGAAAATCAACACCGGGGTATATGGTAAGGGAGGAATTCCAAAGAGAGTTGTTAAGGGGTAGGGCAGGTCTAAGGGCATGGGGGTATGAGAAGAAGTTGGCGGAAGGAAAAGGGGAGGGAGTTGGCAAGGTTATGTTGGGAAGAGGTGAGAAGAAGGGATAAGAAAGGAGGAATCAGGGTTGGATGGGAAAAGGAAAGATAGGATTTCTTTGTGGAGAGGGATTGGACAGCGGAGGAGATGAATAGGTGGATAGAGGAGAAGAAGGAGGGGGTAAGCGACGAGATAAGGAGAAGGGAAAAGGAAAATCAAGAAGAGGAAAGATGGAAGAGAATCGCAAATTCTAAAGCGAATAAATGGTACGGGAGGGTAAAGGGAGAAGGTATACCGGGATACTTGAAGAAGGGATGGGGGGAGAGCAGATGGCAGAGAGTAGCTAAATTTAGATTAGGAAATGAAATGAGGGGGGATAGGTATTGGTTGGACGAGGCATTAAGAGTATGTAGAGTGTGTGAGATGAGAAGGGAAACTTGGGAACATATGTGGGAAGAATGTATGAGAGTGGATGAGGAGAAGGGATGGCAGGAGAGGATGTGTGAAGTGTTGGATGACGAGAGTGGGGGGGAAGAGTGGTTGAGGAAAGTGGAAGTTTGGAGAGAGGAAATGAAAGAGAGGATGAATGGAGGGAGGAGGTAAAGGGAAACGGGAGTCCACAACAAATAAATAAATACTATAGTATATTATAGTATACTATAGTATATTATATTGTAAATATTGTAAAATATTGTAATTAATTGTAAATGTCTTTCGTATGTATAGGATAAGTCTTTTGTATATAGCGTTTCTCTCTCTCTCTCTCTATCTGTAAATAGTATATAAGATAGTCATAAGTTAGAGGTAAGGATAGAGGATAAGTGCGAAAATGGAAAAAAGGGTGATATATATAATGTTAGAATTGTAACCCTAAGGGGAATCCAATAAAATATATATATATATATATATATATATATATATAATTATATTGTCACGCCGTGTCTCGGCGGAGGCTAGAAAACCCCCGAAAAGAACGGCTCCGGGCTTTTATGGCTCTGAGACCGGGCCACGTGCAGCCGTATGCACGTGTAAGCTGGAACGAGAGAAATTCAATCACTATGTTTCGGCCCTGGCGCGGCGGCGGCGTTGGTATTGTCCATCACGTGACGGTGGCCCATGCGCAGAACGCTTGCTTTGTTTCGTATCCACGCCAACCAACGCCAACTGACGCCAGCTGATCCACGCTATCTGATCCACGTGCTTGAAGTGAATAAAACCCAGTGTAAATAGTATAGTGAAAAACAGTGAAAAAGTAGCTATGGTTGCGAAACTGTACATTGTTCCTAAGTGCCCCGGCAATTATACAAAATTATATAAATTTCCTAAAGACAGAAAGTTCGAGAAAAGAATTTCTAAATGGCTCTCTGTGACTGGGAACAACGAGTTGGTGCATTTGCCAGAAAAATTACTTTTGGAGAGGGCAATATGCAATGTACATTTTGAGGCCAAATATTTTTTTCGGCGAGGCCTTTCTCGGTCTGCGGTACCAACTTTATATTTACCAGGTATTTATATATTATTTATATAGTAATTTATTTAAACATTGTAAAACGATATTTATAAACAAAATGTTGTTTTATTGCTGGTTTTCAGTAGATGAATTCTCAATTCAGTTCTTCCGAAACTGAAACTTCCTTTTAAACTCTTATAATATTCGCCTCCTCGACACACATACACTCTTTCTCTGCTATGCCTGCCGCAACTAACTAAAAGTAGGACTTGTTTTGTCGCGTGTGTGGGTTTCGCGACTGTTCCGGATCTGGAGCCGCCAAATTAATCTTGGGCCAGTAGTTCAAGAGATTTGGTAAGATGTTAAAGACGCAAAAGACAATAATTGATTCGCGTGACAATTAATTACGTGAAAAGAAGCGTTTCGTCCCGGACCTGCTAGTGGACTCATCAGTAAGGCTGATCTAGCAGGTCCTGCCTTATACGCGCGCAGATTTGAATAATTCTAATTCGGATTGAATCGATATAATAAAACTGATGCTAATGTCGGATGTTATTCCGGTTTGACGCGTGTCCTGATCGCTGGACAATTAACTGCTGCACTGGAAGTCTTTAGAAGTACACTCAATGATTGACAAGTACAACGGCCGATGCGTTGTAATTGTATATTCGCGGATTCAATGATGCTTGTCTGAAAGCTAAGAAGGAACTGTCGGAGTTCGACTTCTTGTCCAAATGCGATGAAGAAAAACATGTACTGATTGGTTCTGGCCGAAAGTTGTACGAACCAATCAGCAACCTCAAGAATGTTTAGACCTCCTTCTCGTAGCTCTGAAGGAGCCTTGGGAAGGAGGTGCAACAATGTAAGATGACTCTACCCTGGACGGACGCGGCTAGTCGTTCGAAGGGACCAATTTATGGTACATTGTCCTTTAAGAAAAACCAAACATCTGGCAATGTTTTCGAATGGTCGTCGAATGACCCTACTTGACTTAATCTTCGAGGAAGATTCTTAGTCACGAACGCACCATAAATATGTCCGAAAGAATTTCACGTTTTCTGTTCCGACGGGACGGAAGAGGACTCTTCGCTCTGAACTAAACATTCTTCAATCATATATAAACATTTACTGCACTATTAGGAGTGATGACCTGATCAACATATTAAAACGAGAGGGTTAGTGGTACGGATGTTAGTTGGTGTGTGACTCTTGGAGAATCACACAAAGAACTTCCCGATTAATTAGTTGTAGTCTATTATTATCATTATTAAGTGTACGTTTTAAGAAGATTATACGTTTTCAGAGAAATTCAGTAGTTTTCTACGTATCAAAATGTTTGCTATATGGCATCGCATTAAACATAATTTGTTTACCTAGAATATTTCTATTCTGCGTCCTTCATTGTAATATAAATTTTTTTGTACTTTCATTGATATTCTTTGAAAATGTATTCTCGGTAGTAGAGATTATTAACTTACTCTTGCACTGGGATAATTTTCGATTATTGTAAGCGGTAAAAAATTGAAAAAATTTCCTAAAAACCTAACGCACACACACACACATTCAAACATTTTGCTAAAAATAGTCTAAAATGACTCCAATGACTATGAAACGTGAAGATCTGCTAAAAACTCGATTTTCGATTTTCGGGGTCATTACAGTAACTTCCCTATGAATCGGGAAGTTAAAAATCAGCGTGATCGGAGGGTGTTACTTTCTTGTCAATAATTGTCAATGATTATTAGGACATTAATTTTTATTTATTTAACCGTATCTGTAATGTATGTAATATCAAAATTCTTTTATTTATTCAATAACCTTAGTCGAATCTCATATTTCTACAAGTTGATATCCGCGTATTCGGCTGCTAACCAGTTCTTGCTACATATTTTGTTAAATAACTGTGTTTATTGCAAGAGTTAGCAATTAAAATTTACATAATATCAAAATATACTATCTTACTAATACAACGTAATCAAACCCCCAAGGTGTTGTGAGCTGTTTTTTTTATCCTCTTCTAAAGATTAGCGCATAAGTATTACAAAATTTTTGAAGATCGATTATAATTAGCCAACCCTTAGCCATCATTTTCTAAAAATTATTTCTTACAAATGTCTTTTGTTCATAACACAACGTAAACAAGTTACGCTATGAACTGATGTACTATTCCATCTTCCAAATTTTCGCTTACAGATTCGCTTGTTAATTTTCTAATGAATTTTTTGAATTTAAAAAAAAAAAATTAACTTATTTTGACAGTTTGACATAGTATAAACATAGTTTTCAATCGATATGAAGCAGTGACTTTTCCGATTTTTGTCAATGGCTCATGACACTGTGGTACACCGCCATTTGCGCGAATACGTCTTAATAAGTGTGAAGCACGAAACAACATACTCCAAAATTGTGACAACGAACGGGAAGAAGTTACTCCGACCACGGTAAAAATAAAATTGCAGTTGTCACCTCGGTTTTTCGTGAATGGTTTAGGGTGGGGAAATGTAGCGACTGTTAATTGGACGGGGATGTGTCGGAAGGACTTTAGATTGAAAAGTGGGAAAACTGTCAAAGAAATTCCTTTTATTGTAGTCTTTAGTTGCCAACAACGAGATTTATATTATATTACTAGGGGGCTCCGCCCCCTACTCGCTTCGCTCGCCAACCCCCGCGGCGCCTCGCTCTCTCTCCCGCTCCTCCTCTCTCCCCCCTCTCTCCCGCTACCCCTCTCTCTCACTCTCTCTCCTGCTCTGTCTCTCTCTCTCTCTGAAAAATACACACTATCACGTCGCTCAATTTTCGGTTCCCCGTCGGAAGACAACCCGCTCGTCAATTTCAGTTCCCCTTTGGAAGGCAACCCGCTCCTCACTTTTCGGTTCCCCTTCAGGAGGCAACCCGCTCTTCACTTTTCGGTTCCCCTTCAGGAGGCAACCCGCTCTTCACTTTTCGATTCCCCTTCGGAAGGCAATCCGCTCTTCAATTTTCGATTCCCCTTCAGGAGGCAACCCGCTCTTCAATTTTCAGTTCCCCTTAGAAAGGCAACCCGCTAGTCAATTTTCGATTCCCCTTCGGAAGGTAACCCGCTCTTCACTTTTCGATTCCCCTTCAGGAGGCAACCCGCTCTTCAATTTTCAGTTCCCCTTAGAAAGGCAACCCGCTAGTCAATTTTCGATTCCCCTTCGGAAGGTAACCCGCTCTTCACTTTTCGGTTCCCCTTCAGGAGGCAACCCGCTCTTCAATTTTTGGTTCCCCTTCAGGAGGCAACCCGATCTTCAATTTTCAGTTCCCCTTCAGTAGGCAACCCGCTCGGCGTTTTAGCGTGACAGAACTATTTTATATAATAGAAAGATATGGTATTATTATGTGTGGTGTTTTGTGCTTTATGATCCGAATGGGAAGGGATGCGATCACTTGGTACCGGCCTAGCGACAAATTTCCCTTTAAATTTCGTTTGTCTCGAGGCACGCACAAGATCATGTTCTGTCTCATCGACAGAGCCGTGTGGACTTTAGTAGTTGGCTTTTGTCTATATGTACATACAATTCTACACAATCAAATTTTGCAACAACTTTAACAGCCTATATCTCAATAACTATTTGTTTGGAATATGTGGTTGCTTTCAAACTTGTTCTCTTCTCGATGAGTAGAAGGTATTGATGTAAACACAAACTCTACCAACAATTTTCTTTGTTAAAAACACTTTTGCGGCAAGTTTCTTTTACAAATGTCCACCTATCCAGAGGTCTAGATTCACCCCTATGTCGGATCTCCATTACTTTTTATACACCCTGTACAGTAGGGTGGAATTTAGTTATACTTGGCGAAAATTATTTTGCAGATTTTTTGTGGGACAAACCCTAGAATTGTGTTACTGGACGAAAAAATAATCTGTGTAAAATTTGAAATTGATCGAATAACGGGAAATGCTGCCGCATCGAGTTTGAAAATTTTTTAATTTTGTAACTCACTTTTCTCCGCTGTAGTATATTATTAGTATACATATAACAGGGTGTCCCGAAATTCCTTCAACATCCGGAAATGGGAGGTAGCTGAGACCATTTCAAGCGATATTTTCCTTTACGAAAATGTAATCCGAGGCTTCGTTAAGGAGTTATTAACGAAAAACACGGACCAATTAGAGCGCGAGCTAGACACGTTCACCGCGGCGCGGCGCGGCGAGCCGGCAGCCGAGCGTTGGTGGCCCGCCGCGATGTCGCAACGAACAAGAGTTTCTCGATGCAATAAATCGTATCCGATTTCGATGAGCTATGGATACATTGTCAAGACCATGATTCTGAACAACATTTCCCTCTTGCAATTTTTGCCTGTCGGCTTTCGTTCACGAGATAACTGTACAAAAACATGATTGAAAATCGATCGATGTATTGTATTATCTCCTAATTCGATTTCGATGAACTTTATTGCAAAGGGAAAAGATATTTAGAACGTGGAATTTATAACAATTATATTTGAAGGTGATCGAAATCAGTGAAGACCCACATCATCGGTAACTTTACCCGAACGCGAGAAGAAAAAGAAACTGATTAAATTAAAAACTCACCTATTCAGCCGTAAATCCATTTCCTTGGTACACTAGTGAAACACAAAAGACGAAACACCACACTTTTACACAATTGCTAAACATTACACGTAGATACTTTTCGAACTGGAATACTCCGACGCGGACGCGGAAATAGTTCCGTGTTCTTCGCGATTCCGCGCGAGACTGTTCTCTCGCAGCGTACAATGTTGTCGATGAAGGCAGATTGTTTGAAACAAATGAAATCGTTGCCGATCAGATATTGATTTCTCGAGAATCATATGGTAATATTGATTTTTCGAGAATCATACGATTCTCGAAATCATCGATTCTTGATGGACGAACGATGCCATGGACGAGAAATCTCGTGGTGTGTATCGTTATTACTGATATGAAGTGTTATTTGTATTATGTTATAAAATAATAAAGTCTGAAATTTATCCATTCACAGCATCGTTTCTTCGACATCGCGGAAACGACCCGACTAGAATTTTAGTTAGGCAGACCATTAGGTGGAACTCGAACCAGCGACCTACGATTACCAGTATTTCTCGCGTTTTTTTGCGTTTTTAAATTGTTTATTTCAGGCTCACAGTGGGGTATTTGCCCGAAAAACGGGAATAAAATATTGTAGCGTTATTTATAGGTTCAGGGTCATAAAGAAGTAGGTCGTTGGATTTGTCTTGACGCCAGCTATGACATTATGAAATAAAAAATGTACTTTAACAATTAAAAAATCAAATAAATTTTTATTTTTTGTCGAAAAAATTATTTTTCGAAATTTTATATTTATAATTTTGTACATGTTTCAATATTGTCCAACTTTTATTCGAATCATTTTTTTCGGGACAGCCTGTATTTGTTATATATCGTTGAATTTGTATTTTTATGCACTATAACAATATAGAAACAAAATGAAATATTGATTTCATTAAAAAAATCGTGACCTTGATGTCTCAAAAATTGACCTTAAACAATTTTTTTGACCTTGCATTATGTTTAATTCATTAAACAGTACAACTTTATCGAATCAATTTTTTTATATTTTTATAAGTAGCAAAGTTGTTTCTCCTCTCCATTTTTTATTATAATAATGTCCTGAAGAAGTTTAATGCCACGCTCAGCCAGTGTCGTTAACAACTTTTAATTTTTGTACAATGTTTAATCCAGATTTGAAATCCTCGTCATCTTCCCATGAGTCGGGATCTTTTTTTTAAAATTCTATAGGAATTGTAACCGTCCTGGTTACACACCAAGAGATCGTGCGATTCAATATCGATCCCCACCGCGATGGCTGTGACGTCGTACATGATCCTTGTCATAGATAAGGATCGCAGATGTGATATACATTTAATAAGATGCGCACGCATCGATCCCCTCTCGATCACGATCAAAGGAGTTCGATGCGAGCAGCAGATTGATCACTCTGCGGCTGGATACGATCCAGACAACACGCTCTAGTCAGAGCGTTCTCGCATAGTCGCGTAGTTGACATTAAAATTTTCGTACATTCCCAAGCAGGCAATCGCCTCAAATTGAATTTGAAGTTTTCAAAAGGTTATTTCAAAAGTTCGCATAGCGAAAGGATTTTTAAGTTTATTGTAATTGTTTTGCAACTAAATTATAATTAATGAATTATAATAGTCTCGACGTTTATAAATTGTGAGTTGACGCGAAAGCAGATAGTTTTGCGCTACATTAAAATTTTCATTTGAGATTGAAACTGTATCAAATGTGTTTTGCGTTGTGAGAATACAACGTTACGTTGAAGTTACTGTGTAAGCCTGCGTGAAGGGCAAGTTCCATTATTATTGAGATATTCATTCTACGCCTGAACACAGGCCATCGGAAAGATCCGTTTCAATTGTGTAATAAGCAGCAAGAATGCGTTATATTGTGATTTAATTTAAATTTAGAATTTATTAAATAGAGCAGTATAGCTCTACTTATTTTGCGGTTCGCATATTATTAAGAAAAAGGCAGTTTGCCGCGATTGTGTTCCATGCTTGTCATGAAAAATTAATTAAATTAATTATTGGTTTATACGAATTGCATTGTCAAATGGTTTGTCTTGCCATTTCAAGGCCAATTATAATTGCGAATAGAGTAACTCAGATGTTTCGTTTGTCGGGAGTAAGCGTAAATACGCATTGAATTCTGAGAAGGTAAAAGCGAATCGCGTTACATAGACTTTGTACATCTGCATTGAATTAAGAATGGTTTCATGTTGGTCGGTATTTATAAATAGATAAATATCGAAATCTACACAACTGGATTCACTTTGTGACTTCTGCTCAGAATGGACAATCGGAAAAATTTATATATCGCCATGACCACGCTTGCGTGCTCTGCCTAGATATCTGTAATTTCTTCCACCACGTTTTGTGATCGACTAGTAGAGAAAGAGCCGATTGCCCTTCCCGGAAATATCCGGCAAGACCAATCGGTTGTCTAAGTTCATTAATCTGATTTGTAACGTGTATTTAAATATGACATTCTTGAAATGCGTGCATGGTCGATGATAATAATGCAGAAATCTCCCGAGAACGAATGAGAACCTCGAATATTGGTACATGCGATTTCGGTTTCTTATAACCATTCCAATTCAAGGAATCTTGTGTATCCGTCGCGCAGTCGTCGCCTTTCTTTTAGGTGTTGACGTTGCTATTTACTCGCGTGTTGTCATAGCGAATGACAACAACCGCGTTATTGTAACAGTACAATCCATTGTGGAAGGGTTCCAGTGGATCTCATTTGTACACTCCAAACAAATAGAATATATTTTGTTCTACCCAATTTAAATCTCCAACAATTATTTAGTTTTGTTATCACCTTTCCGCCATCCAGTGCCTGGAGGCACGAATCCTTTTCAACAGGGACATCGGGTCTCGTAACCAACCCGGTGTTGGATTTATATTATCACAATCCAAGGAATTCAATTGTACAAATAGCAGGAGCATCCAGATTGCCTCAAACTCGCCACGACCACGTTATCGTGCTCTGCCGATTCTGAGTAAGCAAGTCTGCGTGCAACTGTGAACGTTTACTGACATACGGGATCGATCGCCACTCCTGGAATCATCCAGCAGTACCGATCGAGACGCTGTATTGTCTGCTTTGAATCTTGCGTATCAAATTAAAGAAGGAAGGAGAGATCAACTTGTTAGAACACTTGCTCCACGGACACCTCGCCACGGCACGTTGCCCTGTCCTGCTGAGAGTTGTTGGTTGCAGTAAGTGTAGATAACAAGTCTCTTCCAGGAGCATTCAGATTACTGAAGAATTGCCACGACCACGTTATCGTGCTCTGCCGATTCTGTGTAAGTAGATCTGCGTGCAACTGAGAACATTTTCCTGACATACGGAATCGATCGCCGCTCCTGTGATCTTCCAGCAGTGCCGATCGAGATGCTGTATTGTCAACATTGATTTTCTCACTCGATAGATTGAATAGAAAAAGGAACAATTGATTCAGCTAGAGGTATCAATTGTGAAGAAAAATAAAAAAGATATTAAATAGTCTGGTTACAGAATTGAGAATCTTTCAAGAAATCTTAGTGTTTCGTGGGATATACAATCTTCAATTCCTTATTCAGCATAGTTTTCTAAGTCTTCAGGAGTTATTTCGTATTTTTTACATGATTCGTCGGTTTCAATGTTAAGTGCCTCCACCATTCGTAATTTTGTATTCTTTTCCACTCCCTTTACCGAAGCGGTAGCGTCAGCATTTTTTGACAAAACCATGGAAAAGACTACGAAATCAATATAACATTTTCCATCTATGTCGTTATAGTTTAAAAAAAAAAAAACAAATTCAACGATATATAAAAATGCATACTAATAATATACTGCAGTGGAGAAAAACGAGTTACAAAATTAAAAAATTTTCAAAGTCGATCCGACAGCATTTTCCGTTATTCGATCAATTTCAAATTTTGCACAGATTACTTTTTCGTCCAGTGGCACATTTCTAGGGCTTGTCCCACAAAAAATTCGTTAGTCGAAAAATATGGTTCACCCTAGTGTACAGACACTTTTCAGACATGTTTACCAAAACAAAAAAAAAATGGCAAGAATCGGACTAATACAACCCGCGAAATTACAAAATTCCTGTTACTTTTTAAGCACACCTCGTGTTTATTATTGCACGGAAAAAACTTGTCAAGGTGGAGACCTAAATTAACTAGTTAGCTGTGATTCATGGAAAAATGGTAGTATTTTGTGTCATGACGAATACACTTGTCATATGTAAAAAGGTATAGCCGGATAAGATAGTCAAAAATGCCCTTGAGATGCCGAATTTTATCGATGATGGGTCATTCGATAGGGCACCACGAAAAAACATACTGTGCAAAATTTCAACCCTGTATCTCGATCGGGAGGGTAATTATGGGCCAAAATCTAAAAATCAGTTTTTGGCCTATTTTACCCTAGTTAATGATGTTTAGAAATTTCGAGAAAAATCTGACACATGTCAAGAACCCAAATACATACTTTGTAATTGGTTTCAGATTTTTGAAGTAAAAACCCTGCTTGTAAAAAATCAAAAACCTCGAAAAAATCGAAAAAAATGCAGATTTTACATGAAAATTCTAGAGTGACAACATTTATATTTTTACAGTAGCGATATATTGTTATTTTAATTACCATTGGCTATTTAAACTGAAATTTTAAGCAAAAACTAAAATATTTTCATAAATTTTCAATATCTCTATAATATTTGCAGGTCAAGACGAAACAAAACGAACAAATAAAGAGTATAAATAATTTGAGAATGGATTCATGAATCCCCGTTTGCACTGACTCCGTCGCTTGATTTTCGCGACACGTATAGGTGCGCGCTCTGAAAAGAGGTCACCACAGTTAACTGGTTACGAAACGTATGTTATGAAGGGTACAAAATAAGAGCGACAAAAATAATAAACTGAGCAGTTGTTTTCCATGTCATTCTCCTTTCTTCAGTTTGATGTCAAGGTTATCCAATGTACCTCTTAATAGAATTATAAAATATTTTTTAATCAGACTCTTCTCTTTTTCTTAAAGGAAATATTCATATAACTTTTAGTACAGCATCCCCTTAATATATGCATACATATTGAGTATATCTTAAGCATTCGGTTACTCGGATCTTCGGTTGCTCAGATGAGCAACGAAATGAGACATTTCAATTGCTGTATCATCTGTTAGTAGACATTTAAATATTGTATGATGTATTTTATCAATTTCATATCCATAAAATGAAGAAGATCGTATATAGAATAGAATTATTCTGGTTAGAATGATTTTGTCCACGTTGGAGAAAATAATATTGTGTGTTTGGCAGTATTAAAGTATTGCTTTAGTTATTGTCAGTTTTAATAACGGTTTTTGAACTATTTCATTTAGTGCTGAAGAGCAAAAACACAATTTTGAAATTTTTTTGAAAGAACACAATGTTCACCGTTATAGAAATAATGTTTCAAAATGCACAGTTAATCCGAGAACACTTTAGATATACTCAATATGTATGCATATATTAAGGGGATGTTGTGAAAGTTATGTTGTCTAAAAGTTATACTAATGTTTCCTTTAAGAAAAAGAGAAGAGTCTGATTAAAAAATATTGTATGATTCTATTAATAGGTGTATTCATACCCTCGACGTCAAACTGAAGAAAGGAGAATGACATTGAAAACTTTGATATTCGGTTGCTCGGAGCAACGAGATGAGTCATTTCAAGGGCATGTTATTATACATATCTGAATGTATTTTTCGATCAGCTACACGATGCAATTGAAAAAGAAAATGTAGTTATGTATGAAAACACATCGATGACCTTGATAACTCCGAAAAAAAATGACTGATTACCAGATACATATTTGGTCCATTGACACCATGCACATTACGTAACAAATACATTTTGCATCACAATAACCTGAAGAGATACTTAGGTGGCCTCGCTTAAACGGACCACCCTGTATAGAATAGAATTAGCTTTATTCCAGCCTTACAATTATGAACTGTGACTTGGTTTACATTAACCTATCTATAGAAAACTATTTTATTTCACGCGTTCGGTCCATACCTTCTCTAATTCTTTTCTATGTCTCACTTATTCCTGCCTTGTCCTACTCTTTTAGTATCCTAATTATCACTAACCTACTTAATACCTTACTTATTGCTTCCTTCCCCATTCCCTAACTTTTGCATTTTTATTGGTTTGGTATGCTCTTCGGTATATTTATGCTCTTTTTTCTCTCTTTTTCCTCAACTTCTCCAACCACCTTCAACATCTCTGTCTTTTTCCAGCTCACTACATCCTTGAGTCTGATCATTTCCCCCATTATCCTGCAATCCCTTGGTAAATGCTCTTGACTTCCATCCATACCAACCTGTATATCTCTATCTCTATCTGTATCTCGATCTCTATCTCTATCTCTTCTCTATATATAATAAAATTGTGTCTGTCTGACCGTCTGTATGTTTGTGACGGCATCAATTTAGAACGGCTCAACGTAGAAAGCTGGGGGTTGAACTGTTAGACGCGGCGTTTCTTTGGGAAGGTTTATTGAGCGAACCGCATTCGAAGAAGTCCATTGGTTCAAAAGTTGTGACGTCATTAGTGAACACAGACAACTTTTTCGCGTTCTTTTCGGCACGTTCGTTTCTGCTTATAATTTTTGACTGGTAGCACCTATATTAAATTGGAGGTACTCGTTGGGTTCAGCTCGCCGAGTTCTTCCAAATGGCAACTGAGCCGATTCTGTAGGTTGCACAGTTTAGGAGTTATAACACAAAAAGTGTACGTTTTTCTTAAACTTTTTGGTGTACCGACTTTTTAAACAGCAGTAGCTTTTCAACGGTAGGTTTTAGGAAAAATCTGGGAGCACCTTCGCGATTGGAAATTTAATTACGTTAATTGTAATCAACCAGGATTTGTTATTGCACGTGGACAAACTCGCGGGTACAGCTCGTGTGTATATATAAACTAAACTCTTCAAACCAAACTGTTTAGAGATGTTACACTTGTATTTGGAATTTACGACTGAAATTAACAACACAATTTCAGTAAAATCTATTGGCATTTCAGGCATGGATTTCAAGTATCGTGTTTCTACACTGCATATGGTGCTGCGTTTATAGCAAAAATGCCAGTCCCTTGGCTGGCTAGTCTCGAGTAGCCAGAAACCTCCGGTGATTCCCGTGGATTCACGATACAAATGAAAATACGAGAACGACTCGATTTCCTGCACTGTTGACACACTTTGTATATCTTTGTTCAGGGGGTTGGGTTTCCCAAGCACTGACGGCGGATTGTCGAACGCTATAGTCAGCATTTTTCGATCGTACTATTCTGAATTACGTGAGCCAAATGCTTGGTGTTTCGCAACTATTCGGATCTCGTATAAATGCATATAGTTGTAAAATAGAATTCTTATCTATACAAATGTTAGAGTAACATACTAAAATAAAAGTCGGTGTTGAAGAACGTAATTACAACCTCTTTCATATACAGTGCCGAGCACAAGTGTAAACACACTTCGCTAGTTTACATAAAACGTGATGATACAATCTATTTTTCAATTGAATGGTAAAGCTTAGGCAATAATAAATATATGGTGAATACGATGAACATAATATCACAGTTTATTTTCGTTAATATTAACGATATATAGAATAGTTTACAAAAATAAGGAGTTGTAGCAATGTTTACAGTTTTGCACTTTAATTGTGCTCGTCGAAATAATGATTTAAATTAATATTTTGTCCATTCTCCTTTACTTTAAAATTCCAAATGAATATAAAAGTAATTGCAACTTACCACAGCGTTTTTTATTAGATAATATAAGGTTGCATTCGTTTGCTGCGTTACAGAACGTTTCAAATTTGGCGCGTCTTTACGGACGAACCGTCGATGTCGGGAGTTGTCGGTTTTCGTCGCCGTTTTGTTCTGGGGAACCTTTTCTCCTTTGTGCGATGCGTCACACTTTCTTCAGTTTACTGTTGCTGTGTGAGAGATTGTTGATGCTTCGACATGTTTTGTAATTGATCAACATGATAAAGATTATTGAGTTTCGTTTATTGTATTGCTAATCCGCTTTAACGATTATGCAGGGTATATTTTTGTTATATAATTTAGGAATCTTTCAAGTAAGAGACTAAATTCTTCTGTTCGGACTTCTCGTGACCATCACCAATGTTCACGCAACTTATTTTGAACATAACCCCAACAGAAAACAAAAATGATTTACTTTTTCCCGAAGTTAGAAATAGGTCGACAATTTCTCGGTCATAATTTAGTGATCCTTTTTAAGTGTTATTTTAAAGTTATCTAAAGGTCAGTACATTTTTACACAAAATTTTTTTATGCTATCTATTCAAAATACAAAAGGTCTTCCCACTTAACGAAATCAAAGTGACCTTGAAATCTACGTAAAATATCTTACAACTATTTACAACTATTTACAAAATATCTTACAACTATTTACAACTATTTACAAATCGTTTATTATTCGCTCACGTCGATGTCCGAGTCATCAGACGAGTTCGACCAGTCGGGGCAGGCTTCCAAAACCGAATCAACTGTGTTGTCGATTTCGAAAAGCCGTTTCTCCTCCTTCATTGCGTGGTCAATGAAATGTTTCCAATTTTCGGGGGACACATTTTGAATGGCTGCATCTACATGTTGGCGGACATCTGCCAACTTGTACGATGTATTATGCATTCTAATAAATTCTTTAACTTTTGCCCATGCAAGCTCGATGGGATTCAATTCGCAATGGTAAGGGGGAAGGCGTAGGACAGTACGTCCGTGTTGTTTTGCGTATTCGTCTATTACATAATTATTTTCTGGCTCCTTGTACTTTCTTACTTTCTCCATTAATGTTATTTTAACGATCGGTTGCTGTATGGTTTCCCCCTTACCCTCCAGCCACTTGATAATGTCGCTCTTTCTCCACGATAAAGTCGAATATTTTTCCTTCTTTACACTGTGGTACGGAGCATTGTCGAGCACGATGACTGCCCCGTCGGCCAGCAAGGGCAAAAGTTTCTTGAACCATTCAAAAAATGTGTTCCCATTCATTTCAATATGATAGTCACCTTTTTTATTTTTGGCCTCGAAACAAAGGAGGGCCCCAGGTACAAACCCGTCTTTTGACCCGACGTGAGCAATAATCAGCCGCCTCGCTTTTCCCATGGGACCAGGTATGCCCGTTGAGAGGCCCCTTTCTGCGGCGTTCCTCGGGCAGGTAACGGTCGTGTCCACCCATAATCTGCTTTTGCAGTCTCCGGCGTTGAACCAGGTCTCGTCCAAATAGTATATTTGACGCCCTTCGGAACGAAAATTTGCTATTTCTGCAATATATCTAAAACGTAGTAAAAAAAAAATTGTTAAAAGAAACTAAGTTTTTTGGAAAAAATATTTTCGAATGTAGACAGTTACTTACTTTTGCCGCCAACTGACGATGTGGGGTTCATCTAAAAAGGCGCTGTTTCTTTTCCGCACGACGTATTTAAACTCCATGCGGTGGATCAGCCGATTTAGTGTCGTTTCGGAAAACGACGGTAGATTTTCGTCGTCGTTTACCGCCTGCAGAATTTTCTTCATGTTGAAGAATAGTAAGGATCGTGGAAGGTGCAGAAATGAGTAATGACACGAACCAGAGGAACTTAATTGCAAACGGCAATCAGCATGTGTCGAATATATTTAAATTTCTAATCGTCGAACTTATTACACCAAAAAAAAACTCGACACCACTTAAAACTAGTAGAAATTAATAGAACGCAAGGAACAAAGAGTTAAGTAGAAATAAGACCAAAGAAGCACAATGGTTTTATAGCGGTAGCGATTTTACAGCCCAAGCAAAGCTGGAGTTTAACGGTAACGTTCGTCAAGCAACTGACTCTTCGGTAATCAGCTGTGGCCAAAGAGTCAGAACGGTCGAGGGGAGAGGTGGCTAGAAGTAAGTATTGTCTCGCGTTCTTATTATGATTTTAGGCAACCCCGTCACCTCTCTCTCCCCTGTCCCATACTGACTCGCGTGCCGCCGAGGAGCTCGCGCGATCCGCAACACTTCATACTAGGAATTTCCCGCCGAAGCCAGAAATTATGTACAAGCTTTCTAATAGCAAGTAGATCCTCATTTGATGTTTTTTCAAGAATATTCAGACGTCACTTCTTCTTGTTTGGCGATGTAACGGCTCCTGTCGTTTTGTATTCGGACAGAGTTTTGGATACGGTTTCCCGCCCGATGCCCGTATCCTTTGATAATTTTTGCACCATCGCTTTATACCTTATCGTCGGATTTTCCGACCTAACGGTTTTGTACAGATTAATTATAATCTGCTTTTGCGCAGATCCGACGAACTAGAAATAGAGAAAAGTTTAGTAAAGTATAAAAACTATGATTTTTGAAAAAAGAAACAAGCTTACGCGAAATGCATGATAAATAATTATTTATAATGCAAGCTTACCTTTCCTCTTGGATTTTTTTTTTACCGGGGATACACCAGATGTACTAGCAACTTGCTCTTCCATTTTCACACACCAAAAACGCTACTAACAAAAAAATGGAAACAAAAGCAAAACTAAATAGATCGACGCTGCACTGTAATAGCTTGACACCCGGTATGGCTCCAAATGAGACGGCATGCAGCGCTGCAGCGCGTGGCGTCACTCAGTGCCACTGCGCTCATGCGCTGTGCATAGGAAATCCTGCCAATCAGGGCGAAGATGCGCAGCAACGAACGCAAACTGGTTTTCACGCACTACGGTTCTCTCGTGGGGGCTACTTTATATTTTTTTCATTATTCACATTATCCACAATATTCAAGGTGAACAAAATTATTGCTCCACCCTGCATCAAATGAAGATAGTAATCCTATCAAAATCTAAATCTTCTTTTCCACGCTATGTATTGAATAAGATTTCGACTGATTGATTGACTTGTCCCGCGCACGTGTTGTATCGTTCTCGGGTGTTGGTCGTCAATTACTGATAGGCCAAGCGCTATATAGGCCGAGCGAAGTAAGCAAAAATTGTGAAGAGGGAACAAGTTCATTAGCAGTAATAAGTGGTGAAGGGTTCACAAACCGGAGGAACTTCGGACATTAAAATGTGTTGAACGACGAAGTTGACCTACATTAATGTAAACAACAATGTACAGAAAGCGACAAAACCTTATTATTACAAAATAACTCTGCAGACGAGTGCTATTTCGATAAAGTTGCACTTCAAAAAGTACAATAATACATAAAAATAATTTTTTTTTAAATACCACTGAAGTGGATAGGGTGGTATAAAATAATAGAATTTGTCCTCACTTCGTTTATTAGCAAAATCAGTAGTGCGAATATCAGTGCAGCGTTGGTGTTATAGTCTCGGAGGCTTACGATCGACTGACTACGCTCGTTGCATTTCCTATACGCATCGAGGTTAGTAAAGGCAAAAAGATGGGAGAGAAAAAGAAAAGCGAATAGAAATGGAAAACTTGAGAAGACAGCGACAGTGATAGGGACAGCGGAAAAGAGTCATAAACAGAGAAAGCTGAGAGGTAGCCGAAGGACCGAGACTAACGAAAACCAGAACTCTGACGACGCGACGTTCTCAAGGATGCGTTGGAATTTAGTGAAGGGTCGTCACCAAATGTGCGACCAGCAGTCAGGAAACAGAGAACAATAGCGTAACAGAGTTGGAAAGGAAAGAGAAAATTTTAGAAGAAATATACGCATTGGCGTACGTGGTGCTACGCTTTTAAGATGGGCTGCGGTAGGATGAACAATGAATTCGATGTATGAATATGTGAAAAAAGACTGAACAATTGAACAAGCATACGGATTTCGTATTAAGAACCCATCTGAAAGATCCATGTTTTGTTATCACTTTTGTTTTTGTTTTTTATTACATTTTTTTCAATAGGTTTCAGAAGTATGCAATATATTGTACCTTCAAAACGTTATAATAATCTATATAAATAAAAATTAAATGCTGTTCGTTGGTAACCGCATCTCATGGGAACGGCTGGACCGATTTGGCTAATTAAAAAAAAAATGTTCATTATAGTCCGAATAAGGTTTTTACGGGAAAAAATTGGTAAAGTTGCCCGGACACATGGAAAATTCGGGAAAAAATGAAAGTGTTTTTTTTTCTATGGGATTTTTGTATTAACTGAATACCACAACTCACGATTAGAATGATGGATATGCGTAATTCCTTTTTCGTTTTGTTCGTTATGGTCTTGGAAAAGTTTTCAGGAAAAAATATTCGGGACAATTACAGAAGAAAAATCGGAAAATTCGGACAATCTGCAAACATCATATATTTGAAACGGTTACAAGTAACAGGTTGACATGTTTGGCTGCGCATTATTGGTTCCTAATGAGTTCGTCGTCGAGTACAGCGTCAAATTTTTATTAGAGAATCACACGTCATCCTAAATTAAAATACAATTACAAATTGCATGGTTCCAAGTCACATTCCGGGCACATCACACATTTCCAGTATTTCAGCGGTGCGCTGCTGATAGAATTCATCTCGCATGTAAAATTTTAAATTGAATATCCATGGCCACAATTGTTAATAGATACAATTCATTTTTACTTTGTTTACACATTTCCAATAGTTTTTCACAAATTCACAAAACGATCATAAACATTGAAATTTGGACAGGATTTGGACAGTTTGTCGGGTCAGCTAGTTTTTAATAAAAAATATTCTTAATCAAGAGTTATGATGCTTTTATAAAATAGATCTCATATTACGCTATCTATGTAAGCTGTGATAATTATGAAACCTCAGCGAGTATCTGACATACAGGGTGTTCCAGTTTTTCCGGCCAAACTTTGCCAGCGTGTTCTACACGCAAAAGTAAGAAAAAAAATGTTATATGAACATATGCTCTTAAATGTTTTATTGAGGAGTTATAACTAATAATACAAAATGATAATGAACTGGCATTTCGTTGACACAGCGTACAAACGTATTATGAATATCTCTATTTGTGTTTACATAAACTCTTATGTTTACATAAACTTTTAACGAAATGCCAGTTCATTAAAATTTTGTATTATTAGTTATAACTCCTTAATAAAACATTTGAGAGCATGTGTTCATATAACATTTTTTTCAAATTTAGAACTCTGCAGACGAGTGCAATTTTGATAAAATTGCACGTCACGGTAAATTTAATTTAGTACTGGCAATAGTTTTTTGCAATTATCCCGCAAACAAAGGCCGAACACCGGGTAGTTGTATTGACAAAAGTTGTTCAGAATGTTTTGTCAATACAACTACCCGGTGCTCGGCCTTTGTTCAGAATGTTGTCCTTGACAACATATGACAAGGTCAAGGTCATCGGAGCTGCCTCCTCTAAACGTAAGGTTTACCAAAATATTTTATTTGATGCAGTAATTTTTGAAAAAAAAAATTTATTTGAGGCAGTGATTTTTGAAAATAGTATTTGAAAATAGTATTTTATTTTAAGAATATTGAAAATATTTGGACTTTGTCTGTATTTTCAATTTCAATTTTAAATATTATTGCTGAAAATAATAGTTCGCATTCTTATATGTATAGTTCTTTATGGAAAAAGAAACAAATGATACCAGTCGTACAAACATTGCAGAATTCGAATTATTTCAATATTTGAGCGATAGTGATACACGAATTGAAAGT
This sequence comes from Lasioglossum morio, assembly GCA_916610235.2. Taxonomy (NCBI): domain Eukaryota; kingdom Metazoa; phylum Arthropoda; class Insecta; order Hymenoptera; family Halictidae; genus Lasioglossum; species Lasioglossum morio. The sequence goes on along the minus strand of OU744327.1, from coordinate 23,149,052 downwards.
ATTGCGAAGTACAAGGACATGGAAACATTATTTTAAAAATACTATATAGCTATTCCGTCCGCTGCCCCAGTTGAGAGACTTTTTAGCTTTGCTGGACTGATTCTGTGTCTTTGAAGGAGCACTCTAACAGACACAAATTTCGAACTCTGCAACTTGTTGTATGCAAAAATAGCAGCAGTTAAATAAAAAATAAAACGAAAATGTGGAAAATGATATACACAGTTTCTCATATTAAGTACCGTTTCTTCTTTAAATTATTGCTAAGATAAGAAATATTAAATTACCTATAAGTAATGCGATTTCTGAAAGTATTATGTATAACGACGCAAAAAATACAATATTCTATTTTGTGTTTCAGATTATTCAAATAGAAATATTTTATTTTGTGGTTCCGATTGTTAAAATTTTCTTTAAGCAAAATAAAGCGTAAAATATTAAATAGTATTTGAAATACTTGTTTCGCCAAATAATGCCAACCTTTGCTTGCTGCTATTGACCGAAGATAATTGGTTTCTAGATTGGTATCGATAAGGTAGTCGAGTAAGTGTTTTGTAAAGACGCGGAGATTAACCTGAGATTAGGGGTAGAATCAAGTTCTCTATGCCACCCTTTAATGCGATTGAATAAGCTTGAGCATTCCTCGTGACATCTCTTGTGGGAATAAAATAGTATCAAGAATTAGAACTTTGTAATCTTAAGATTTAACAGGTAATATTCAAGCGTCTAAAATTTTGTACATGTGCAATTAATCAAATACGGTGGAACTTTCGTTATTTAAACATTAAATTGTTCAATCACTTTCTGCAAAAACTATATATATTTTAAAATTACACGACACTTAATGTTGTTAAAAAATGAATTTAGTACTATTCATATGATAACACAGCATTCAAAGAGAACTCATAATAAAATTGTCACTTTCAAATGATTTTTGATACGTGTTACAACAGATTTCTAAAATAGAATCGAAATCACGGGTTTACATGAAAACTCCGTTGTGCAGCTACCTTAAATTGAAACGTAGAAACAAACGAAAATATTAATTACAACTAGAGGAAATTGCACAATTAGCATGCATGACCCATCTATGTATGCACAACGTTAAATCCCATGTTTCAAGAGAATGTATGGAACTTCTTATCTGTCGTGCATTTTATGAAACAGTCATGCGCGATACATGTTTCTAAAACGTAACGCCGCATCTCCATGTTTCCCTGATACATTTTTAGAACTGTTTTCTCTATAAATTCTACGAAATTATTGTTACTGTGTACTGAAAAGGTAAAAGAATGGATTTCCTTTATGTCCCTTTACATTAAGGTATACAATAAAATTAAGCTAACTAGAAAATGATTCTGATATTTCAATTTTAAATTGTCAATATATTTTCGTTTTCGATTTAAAAAATTGCAACGTATTTATTGATATAGTTAACTTAATACGTATGTTCTAGATGCCAAGACATATTACACACTCACATAAATACAAGTCCGATTTGCCATCCTACTTTGATGATTATACAATAATGTTTTTTGTGAAATTTTTCAAGATTATACTGATCAGTGTTTAAACGTGTTTTATTGCAATATTATTTCTCCAATCTCTTTGATTATGAGAATTTTCAGACTATCGCAGTACATTTATAGTCGAATTATTGTTTATCAGCCGAATGCATTGTTTATTAACGAATGTTTAAATATGTAGTTTCTCATACGTTAACTACCACAATTTTTACAAACTGCAATTTTGTTTTAAAGCAACAATGAATTTTTTATAAACATTTGCAGCCTATTAAATAATGTAAACAAGAAAGCTACAAGAGGGGATAGAAAAATCATAGTTTATTTAAAATAATGAAACAACTCAATTCAATACAAATTCTACATTTTTGTGATTAGAGTTTTGAAATTAAAAGTTGTTGTGCATTACTCTTGCCATGCGATTATTTCATAGTTACAACAATTAGAAAAATTCATGGTCTATAATAATTTCGCAGAGGAGTAAAAATTGCTCAGAGATTTTCAGTGAGATTGAGATCTAGGGACTGTGATGAACACGCAAGTTTCTAAATGTTTTCCATTTCAAAAAATTGGAAGTAAGAACCTAAATCAATTCTACAGACTGTTCCAAAAATGTCTGAAAACTAGTTATAACACGTCACTGAGTAGTCACTGAATCGTTACTAATAAGCAATAACTAACGATTACTTAGAGCTGTGACAAACTAGTGCCACGTAGTTATGAATAACTAATCAAAAAATTTTAATTAACGACTCACAATCAATCAGGCTATTAGTCATTTTTAATTATTAGTTGATTTGTGCTCTACACTGCCACCAGGGACATAAATACCTACTCGAGGTGAAGCGAGAGACCCAAGGAATGACCTTGCATTTAGGTGGTTTATGACGAGCGCGCTGGGAAACCTAATTAAGGAGGTAGACTCATTTCCAAGATTGCAAGGCTACGGGATTCGCGTCCTCATTTCTCGATAATACAAAAATAAATTTTTATAAAATACCACGTTTTTAAAAACGGACTAGAGAGTATAAAATAATTTTTCCTAGTTCCATACAGATTCCTAACCCCGTACAGGTAGTCCTAAAATTTGTAATTGTGAATTTTGAATAGCTATGAAAATACTTGTAAGACTTAAAACGAAAAACGTGGGGCGCATACAAAAGATAATTGATGCATGAATAGTTCACCTAAATCACTAAACGTTTTATTGCTTCGCAAATGATATGAACTGTTGTGTGAGTTTTGTCAATGGCAGCTACTCTCTACACTCCTTACTATTATCTTGCGCTCCACGTTTTTCGTTTTAAATCTTACAAGTATTTTCACAGCTATTCAAAATTGACGATTACAAATTTTTTGGACTATCTGTATGGGGTTAGGAATCTGTATGGAACTAGGACACATTATTTTATACTTTTTAGTCCGTTTTTAAAAACGTGGTACTATTTTAAAATTTATTTTTATTTACATAATTATTTCTGCTTTTTAGTCTTGTGTATGGAAATTTTTCATTCGATTTTTAACATTTTTACCTCGTTCTGAAATTATGAAATTATGACAGAGACATGTACTAAATTTGAGTATAACGGTTCTTACACTTGGTAAACAAAGCGATGATGTAGTACCGATCATCGCGCGGCGACGTACTATCGTATACTGAGCTCCGTCGGGGCGAAGTGTGTCCGTAGAGTGGGGATGAGTGAGAGTGCACACTAGGGTGGACCTAAGCTATACTTGGCGAAAAAATTTTATCGAGATACAAAGCACGACGCCCCCCAGAATGGTTCTCTGTGGTGAGAAAAAAATTTGTGCAAAATTTGAGATTGATCGGAAAAAAGGATCACGTGGCGCATGTCAATTAAAAATTTTGAAAATTTTGAAATTCATCGTAACTATGAAGTATTATATATCGTTGGATTTGTAATTTTTTTCTAATTAAGAATATGGAAAAATTATATGACCTTAATTTTTAAAAAAATAACGATGACCTTGAAATTTCGAAAATTTGAGTTTCAAAAAATAGAATTTTTTGCCATTATATTTACCATATTGAACAGTGCAACTTTGTCCTCTGATATTTTTTCGTATAACCACAAATAACAGAGATATTTTAAAATTTCCATTTATTACCTGAGAGAGAGTACAATCTGTCGGCGTCTGCCGCAGTCGTCTTTTTGCTTCCCATCGTCACACTTTTTTTGGGGGAAATTGTCGTGAAGTTGACGAGCAGTCATCGAGAGGTAGTTGTTTGGGAGTCATGGGTTTAGCACATTAACAGTAAGCTTAGATTGTAGCGGCTCAGTAACGATTTCAACCAGATAGTTGGGACCAACCGAACCCTGCGTATTTGCACATTTTTTGACCGGCAATTCATGGATCTCAACGACCGAATATAATTTATTACGTTACCTCCAGATGTACCCCTTACATGTGATACGACAGCATGCAATATGGGTTGCTGGAAAGGTGTTTATGCAATTTTGGAGCACGAAATCGGGCGGGACTTATTATATTTTCCGTGCAGACATCATATTTATGAAATTATTTTAAGATCTGTTTTTTACGAAAAGATGTCCACATCTACGATTTTTAAACGCTTCCAGCAAGCGTGGCCTTATGCTTCGTACAGACCTAAACAGCGCGCCGAACCGCGCGCCGAACCGCGCGCCGAACCATTCGCCAAACCATTCGCCGAAACGTTTGCCGAAATATTTCGCCGCGCCGAACGCCGCGCCGAACGGCGAACGGGATGGATTTTTGCTATTTCCAGAATTTCTTGCGAACAACTATGGAAGCTGCAGCGGCGTATACTACACAAAGAAATACAGAAAAAGTTGGCAGTTTATTGTGTGAATTAAAGTTTATAAGTGAAATGTTCAGGTCAAGACGAATACATCAGATTCGAGACTACATGACTTGAATTCTTGCCGAAACGTTTGCCAAACCATTCGCCGAACCATTCGCCGAACCATTCGCCGAACCATTCGCCGAACCGTTTGCCGAAATGTTCGTCGAAATGCGCGGCGAAATGCGCGGATTCGTGTTTGCCGTTGATCCATCAACTCCGGGAACGACGACGAACACGAATCCGCGCATTTCGCCGCGCATTTCGACGAACATTTCGGCAAACGGTTCGGCGAATGGTTCGGCGAATGGTTCGGCGAATGGTTCGGCGAATGGTTTGGCAAACGTTTCGGCAAGAATTCAAGTCATGTAGTCTCGAATCTGATGTATTCGTCTTGACCTGAACATTTCACTTATAAACTTTAATTCACTCAATAAACTGCCAACTTTTTCTGTATTTCTTTGTGTAGTATACGCCGCTGCAGCTTCCATAGTTGTTCGCAAGAAATTCTGGAAATAGCAAAAATCCATCCCGTTCGCCGTTCGGCGCGGCGTTCGGCGCGGCGAAATATTTCGGCAAACGTTTCGGCGAATGGTTTGGCGAATGGTTCGGCGCGCGGTTCGGCGCGCTGTTTAGGTCTGTACGAAGCATAATGTAAACAAATTAAACTTCCACTCTGGAGTGGGAGATGCGCAGGTCATTCAAAAGATAAAAAATGTACCAGAGCTAATCGTTTTCGCTAAACAGTCTCTGCAAATACGTCATCCACGAGAAGACTATCGTAAGTTTATTCGACTCGTGTTACTATTTTTACGTAATAACTTTTCCGCATACCATTTTCGAGCTCCTGTAGCTTTCCATCATGTTCGGTGGATGGCGAAAGGCATTTATTGCTTAAAAATATTTTTATTTCGCGAAGAATTCGAATTAAGTGAGGAGGAGACAAATGGATTTTGCGATATATGTACATTTATCGCAAATCTATATTTGAAAGCATGGATAGAAGCTCCTTTCCAGACGAAGGCTCTGCAGCAGGATTTGACTTTTATAAAATCCTTATATAAGTATAAGGAAATAGATAAGAATATCAGTGATATAACGCTAGACAAATTTTGCAGATACTTATGGTATTTAACACCAGAGAATGCTGCGTTATTATTCTTCGATAAGGAAGTTTCGATAGAAACAAAAAAACGAATGGTGCAGGCGTTGAGCAATCCTGGTAGCAGCGATTGTTATAAAAAATTTGACATTTTACCAACTAATGTGGCCGATCACATGCTAGAGAACATTTCAGGTTGTATATCAGACGAAAGTCGAAAATTTTTTAGTAGATTTAATATACCGGCAGAATTTTAAAAAAAAAGTCCAATAGTTTGGCAAGATGACGATTCTTACAAACTAGGCTTAGATATAGTTAAGGCTTTACCTGTGTTCAATGATTCGGCAGAAAGAGCCGTTAAGCTAATGCAGGATTACAACGATATTTTAGCTGGCAATGAAGAAGAAAAACAGATGGTACTGTAAATGGTAAAAGATTACCGCCAGCAATATCCTGACGCAACGAAAACTACAATAGCGAAAAACGAGTAAATATAAAATAGAGTTCTTTAGTGTAAGAAAAATCGAACGTCGAGGGTCTGCAGCACAGTCGGACCACACAGCTACCCCCCTCTGAGGAAAAACCCAGAGGGGTAGCGTCATAAAATACGCTGGCAGCGTGGGTCCTTACAGCCACTTCGGGCCTGAGGACCCACTGTCTCTAGCTTTTGTATTGTTTGTCTACTAATTTAATAAAACGCATTCTTGGCGGGCGGCTTCACCGTTGATCAGTTGGTCAAAAAATAAGGTCCACCCTAGTCCACACGCATAATAAAGTAGAGAGCGTTGTCGCGCGAAGTGGGATCGTTGAACACGATGACGTAGCATTTCGCGCGGGGGGGGGGGGGGGTTTAACGGTAAATATTTAATTGTTATTTCTCTTGAACGGATAGACTTTTAAAAAAAAAATTTATGAAATTTGCATTGTCATCCAGTTCTGAGCTATGTTTCCAATTTCAAGTCTCTAGCTCATCGGGAAGTTAGTTTAAAATCAATTGCAAAATTTGTCACCGAACACACAGACAAGAAAGCGAGCTAATAAAAATGTGGTAAAAGTGGAGGTTTTCAGTAGCCAAAAACGCTAGATGAAAGATCGATCTAGGACGCTATCTCCCTCAAAGTCCTATTATTTCGTTTACTGTTACGCTGCCCAATAATGCAAATTACGCCTCGTAAACGAAAAAATAGGACTTTTGAAGGTGATAGTGTCCTAGATAGATCTTTTATCTATCGTTTTTAACTACTGAAACACCCTGTTTTTCTATTATTGAGGAAAGAGAACGCGAATGCCGCACCCATGCGATCCTGGAAAGAGGAGCCTATTCCCTTAATGCAGTCTCTGGAACTCGGGAGAAGGACCGGAAACCATTGAAGAAATTAAGGTGAAAGTCCCGTGCCGTAACCAACTGAACAGCAATCGTGCCGGTCCCAAAAACACGATAGCAATGTATTTAGCATTATAATACTATCTAAACGCGAGCCACTACATAGATGAATGCTATCAACAATTGCTAAACCACTAGTGCTAAACTGATTACAGTAAAATCGCGTCATTTCTCATCGACCACCTACCCAGAATTTGTCAAGTGGTTGTGGTTACCCGCAGGGGCCAGGAAGCTCGAGCTGCCTCGGTCTCCGAGCCATGCAAACATGCCGCGTAATCTGATTTCAGCTCGACTATATCGGTGTGAACCACTACTAATCCAATTACAAATTTTCTTTATTTCTCAATATTTTTTATGGGACTTTCATCGACTTGTGGAATTTCTCTGATTAAAATCACACTAAACACGATATAATTTCAACTGTATTTAGTGGATTAATTAACGATAAAAGTTTCGGGCGAAAGGGAGAACAGCGCGATCCGTGTTTACACGCTGTTCTCTTTTACGCTCGGCTTTCTTTGTACTTTCGGCGCGGCCGGCGCGGTAGACTCAGTCATAAAAAGATAGTGCCCCTACTTACACGATATTTCACCGTGCAGAACACAGTCGTCGGCAAAATAACGCGACTTTCCTGTAATACTCATACAAAGAAATTCCAATTTTAAACTTTCTTTTGTCCACTACTGTAGATACATATACAACACGTGTTCGATGATTTCGAGGGAGAAAGAGGGGGGCTATTTTTTATTTGGGTGGCGTTTTCAAGGTCATTTGAAGGTCAACTATGTTTTTTTTTCAAATGGAAACCTATATTTTTTATTATGAGAATCTTATTGAACGTAAAAAGACGAGCAATTTTCATAGGATACTTTTTTATCCGCGCACTAGATTCGGAGATATTTAAAGAGAAGTAGAGCGTGGAAAACTGGAAAACAACTGGAAAATATCAACGATTTGCGTCAAAGAATTTCACACGATAATATACCTGTATTTTAATTTAATGAAATATACTAATTTTACAACAGTAAAGTACGGGTTAAATAAATATGATTTTTTATTGTTTCAATTCTTTGCACGGACCAACAGTTTGTAGCCTGACTCACGACTTGCGGTGTCTAATTTCGTTTAGCAGATATATATATATATATATATATATATATATATATATATTATATTATATATATTATTATATATATATATATATTATATATATATATTATTATATATATATATATATATATAATAATATATATAATATAATATATATATATATATATATATATATATATATATATATATATATATATAAAACTTATTATATATATTGTATAATACGCGTTCAGCTTTAAAGGATATTCAGTTTAACAGATTATATTATGATGCCACGCTACGAGTAAATTGATGGAGTAACGGTGCAGCTGCGGAAGCGTATGATTTGAAGTTTAATCTTGCTGCCCGAGGGCGCTAAAAGTCCCTTAATCTCGGTTAATTAGGACTGCCAAGAGTAATTGGGAGAACCAGGTCGAGAAGTGGTTGACCATTGTTCGTCGTTTCACACGCGTTCTTAGCGTATAACGAAATTCGACCAGCTCTTTACTTTGCACGCTGTTCGTCGATCAACAAAAACTTTCGCGAAATGTTGTCAACTCGTTTATAGAGATTGTGTTGACATCTATTGTTACAACGTATTCAACTTGCCAGTATAATGGTAATTATTGCGAAAGAGTCACTGTACTTCGATTTTGATGAAATTTAAATATTTAATAGATTTTGTCATTTTAAACAACTTTTTCCGTTTCCAATATAGGGTGGTCGCTTTTAGTTCTCGAGCTATTCGCAAAAAACTATTGATAATACCCTTATCGAATTTTCCGTATTCTTGCACGCTTCGTATTAGCAATATTTTTTTGTGAATATAACGGAAAAGGAAAAAGTTGTTCAAAATGCGTTGCAGCATAAAATATTTAAGTTTCATCAAAATCGGAGTACAGTGACCCTTTCGCAATAATTATCAGTATAAGTAACACCGTGATTTATTTATGAGGTTAATTAGAAATTTACTAACTGTTCAATGTTCATTTTACCACGTTTTTATTAGCTCGCTTTCTTGTTTGTGTGTTTGTGAGTTTGTTTGTTTGTTTGTTTGTTCGGTGGCAAATTTTGCAATTGATTTTAGACTAACTTCCTGATGAGCTAGAGACTTGAAATCGGGCATATGGCTCAGAACTGGATGACAATGCATTATTCAAAAAAAAAAATTTTAAAAAGTCTATCCGTTTAGGTGAAATGCCAATTAAAAATATTTCCCTTTCACTTCCCCGCGAAACCTACGTCATCGCGTTCAGCGATCGCCACGCCGCGCGACTTGTCCCCACTCCACGGACCCACTTTGCCCCGACGAAGCCCGACTCAGTATATGAAAAGCGAGCTAGTAGTAGTAGCCGTGCGACGATCGGTAGTACATCATTGCTTTGTTTACCAAGTGAAAGAACATTACGTTACGTTACGAAAGAACGTTACACTTTTCTGCTATAATTTCATCAAAATGTTTAAAATCAATTGAAATATACGTGCAAGAAGAAGGAGAGGAAGCCATTTGACGGTGGGGAGCATGTATGATATAGGTAATAATAATATCGAGTACGAGATTAAATTTAAAGAGTCTGTGTTTGAAACTGTTAGAAATAATGTCTACAAAAAAAGGAGCAGTTCGTTAATGATGATTTTCACAGGGAAGCCACCAAATCACCAGGTATGTCATTGAATATTTTGCGTTAAATATTTCCTTGAAAATGTTACAAAATTTGTTGAAAGTATTATATTATCAACGCAGCCATCCATTTGAATATGTTTAAAAATTGAACTGTATCAGTTTTAGTCAACTGAAACTTCGAGAATATTAGTAAAACGTTAGACTAAATTTTTGTAGTAGTAGTTACATATTTATTAGAAACTAAGTGAAGTTATTGCGTACAAAATAAATATGTATATTATTTTTTTCAGTGAATTCTACTATTCCGAGTAAATCGTCGCGCTGCTCACCGATGACGTCACAGTGAAGCTGTTTAGCTTTGTTCTATAGGTAGTGTTGTGTTTATAAAGTATTATACTAGTATTTGTTTACCAAGCGAAAGAATCGTTACTCCGAGATTCTCCGTCGAACCATTATATAGACATTTGGGGTACAATATTTTTTTGAGCCAAAAATTCCTTCTTTTCATATAGGTGTCCTGATTACCCTATTTAATATTTAACGCAGTCAGTTGAGGATGTTTGCTCGCAATGTATTAAATAATTAATAAATAATGAAATCAATAAAATCTATATACTTTTTCACAAGTTGCAAGGTATATCTTTTATTTAACACTATTCCTACCGATACTTCACGTGTACCTATTCCTACTGCGACCGGTCAAATCACCGGTCTTTAGCACAACTTATATTTTTACAACGTTTTTATTAGCTCACTTTCTTGTTTGTTTGTGTGTTTTTTAATATAGAATGAAGATAATAGACAATTTGACAGTATAAAATTAAAAAGCAGAAAATAATTATTTAAATAAAAATAAATTTTTAAAAATACCACGTTTTTAAAACGGTCTAAAAAGTATAAAATAATTTGAAAAAAAATAAAATGGACTAAAAAGTATAAAATAATTGAAAATAAAAATAATTTGAAAAAAAATAAAAATAAAATGGACTAAAAAGTATAAAATAATTTTTAACAAATGGACTAAAAAGTATAAAATAATTTTAGAAAACGGGCTAAAAGGTATAAAATAATTTGAAAAAGAAAATAAAAATTTGAAATTGTAAATTTTGAATAACTGTGAAAATACTTGTAAGATTTAAAACGAAAAACGTGGGGCGCATGCAATAGATAATTGATGCATGAATAGTTCACCTAAATCACTAAATATTTTATTGCTTCGCAAATGATATGAACTGTTGTGTGAGATTTCTCAACGGCTGCTACTCTCTACATTCCTTATTATTATCTTGCGCCCCTCATTTTTCGTTTTAAATCTTACAAGTATTTTCACAGTTATTCAAAATTTACAATTTCAAATTTTTATTTTCTTTTTCAAATTATTTTATACCTTTTAGCCCGTTTTCTAAAATTATTTTATACTTTTTAGTCCATTTGTTAAAAATTATTTTATACTTTTTAGTCCATTTTATTTTTATTTTTTTTCAAATTATTTTTATTTTCAATTATTTTATACTTTTTAGTCCATTTTATTTTTTTTCAAATTATTTTATACTTTTTAGACCGTTTTAAAAACGTGGTATTTTTAAAAATTTATTTTCCATAAAGAACTTCCATAAATAAATACATCCGGTAACTAGCAATCATCCCGGTTCGATAAACCTTTACCGCTCGAGGTTTATCTTATATTCTTTCTCTCTAACGAGTTACGAGAGCCGACCTTTCCTAATACCTTGCCCTTACCTAAATCCTGTAACACCCGGTGGTGAAAGAGACACCGGCTAGTTCACGATTTCTTATCTAGTGACGACCCGGTGATGAAGCAGGCACCGCACAATGGTCCGGAAGCCTGCTATTTGTGACCAAAATTATTGTAGCGTTATTTCAAGGTTTAATGTTATATTATTACGAGTCATTAGATTCGTCTTGATACCAGTTAGAATATTATGAAATAAAGAATATAGATTGATACTTAAAAAATTGATGTAACCTTCATCTTCTTTAAAAAAAAAGAACTTTTCATATGTGGGATTACGGGGAACTAAAGAAAAAGTCGTTCATTTTAAAATTTTAACTTACTATAGGTAGCTGTATGATTTTAGCAGCCACTGTATGCGGAAAGTTATGTCCATAATGTCGGATTAACTTTTAAATTTCCTCCACTTACGAGAAAAGCAAGTACCGCATGAGATGAGCCCTTCCCAAGCCTTTTAAATTACATGTTCTACAATTTTTATAAAATGTATCGTTTAATAAATTTCTTTATTTATTGATGTGGTAAACCATGTTTATACAGCGTACATTAGTACAACACTTTACAAATAATAATGAAGTACATCTTCGGGACGCCCGCTTTCTTCGAAGGGGGGAGTAGTGTTACGACGGCACGAGATGAAGTTGCCTCTCCCTGTGATATTATGAAGATATCGCAGAGATCGAGAGAAGTTGCCTGTCAGATCGATATTGCGGTATCCTGACAACGAGGTTGTTGATAAGAAGAAAGGAGAGATCAGATCCTCTCGAGCCATTTAAATGAGAACACACAATTATCTGCTGTTAACTTTTAACTGTTGTATATTTAATAAATATTTGCTATTGTTTATAATAATGTATTCACCGGCAAGACAGCGCCGAAGCCTCCACAACAATATTGTCATATAAAGTTAAATTAACGTGAACGGTAGACGGTAAATACTAATCGTGCATTTTTTGAGGAAGTTAAAAATAAATTAAATTGTTTAATAGTTATTCGAGGTAATTAAACTAGCCGAGGCCCCCTGTATAACAAAAAATACAAGTTTGTAATAACGAAAATTTATTAATAATAAAAAAAAATATTATAATGAAGTAAGTTATAAAATCTACGCACTTATTGTTGAAATGTACCTCGTACATATGAGAAATAAAATGAATCTATTATTCTACACAATGAACGTTCGGTTTAATTTCAGTTTGTTTATAAAACCGTTGTTTGTTTGTTAATGGGATCGTTTAATTTTTATGGCCCTAGTGGTCCTCACTTGACAAGTTCCCGTCAAATCGTAAAGACGTGTTTTGCTAGTGCCTTTCTCTTTCAAATAAAGTGCGGTTCATTTTAATACATATGATCTAATACTTATCAACTCTACGCATCTATTTAGTAATAACCTGATTTGTTTCAAGAACTAGTGTTACTCGGTGTCGGAATGCAAATGGGTCTGCATACCTGCACAAATACATACTTTGTCGAGGCAACAGAACTTCCTGAAAAGCCTCGATTGTGTTATAATTCTCTCTCTAATACTTGATTAATCCATTAGCAAGAGCCCGCTTAACACTGTTTCCGGCCAAGTTCGTAATTAATGTCTAATCTTGTTGCGGTTGCTACTGATCAAGAAATTAATTGCCATTGTAGGCGTTGAGAGTTTCGATACGCTCACGTGTTACAAATATGTTGCGAGAGTTTTACATACCCATAACACCACTATATGTATACTAGGGTGGACCTTATTTTTCAACTAACGAATTTTTTGTGAGACATCCCCTAAAATTGTGCCACTGAACGAAAAAATAATCTGTGCAAAATTTTAAATTGATCGAATAACGGGATATGCTACCGCAACGAGTTTGAAAACTTTTTAATTTTGTCACTTGCTCTTCTCCACTACAGTATATTATTAGTATATATTTGTTATATATCGTTGAATTTGTATTTTTACGCACTATATAATACAGACAGAAAATGCAATATTGATTTAAAAAAACAAATTCGTGACCTTGAAATCTCAAAAATTGACCTTAAAAAAATTTGTTTTTTCTTTGCATTATATTTAATTTATTAAACAGTACAAGTTTTGCCAAAGACATTTTTTTATATTTTTATAAGTAGCAAAGATACATGTATATACATATGATTATACATAATACATATACAATATACATTATACAGAATACAGTACATTATATCGAAAGCTATTAAATGTATTTTTACAGCAATAAAAATAGATCCCTTCAGACGTTGTGTTTGTGTGAACCTCGAAGGAAAAATTTATTAGTTTTTAGACGAAGTGTCCGTCTCGCACATTTGGCGAACAAATGTCCCGAGAACGGGATATTGTAATTTACAACCGGGAACGTAAAAATTCCTCGCACCAGGGATTAGGACTCGGGAAAGTAGCTATTTCCCTTACAGATGTTTTGCACGTGCACATCCCGGGTTTTTTTACCTCCGAACTTTCCGTCTAGCCCGCTTCAGACCCGTGGGTCATTGTCACTTGTCACGCGTTACCGGACGGGCTTTACCTCCGCTGCGCTGCCTGAGTCCCATTGTTTTCCGCCAACGCGGACTGCCGAAAGTTTCTCCCTCTTTCCACCGTCAATTTCCACCACTTCTACCAGAGTGGGCGATGGAAAGCCGTCGAAATTGTCACTGCCCTCCGGAAAAATATCTGTTGCCATTGGCCCCGTAAGGGCACACCCCCATCGACAACTGACATTAAATATCGGTGCTCGGCAAGCGCACGGCAGATTAGCGAAAGATTCCGAAGTCCTAGCACTTCTCTTACGGCCACTGATATTATAAGTCAGATCTTAAGGAAGTTCAGACAAGAGTATTCTTGTAATATTCAAATCGCGCTAACCTACGTTTATACTGTCCACAAGTTTATATACTGAATAAAGTGTTTTGTTATTGTTTTTGTTATACACAAAATTAATCCTGGTGGTCACATTTATTCACGACTCCCATCCCGAACACGTAACGGGCACGTAACCATTCGGCGCGATTCAGAACACGTTGAAATATTTTATGTGACTCTTAATGATTGTTTCGATACATCTGGAAATTGTTTCCTATTTGCGGAAATAATTTCTAAAATATATTGTTTATCCTCTGCATTTTTTGATATCAAGTGATTACAGTCCTAAATAAGTTTTATACCACGCTCAGCAGTGTCGTTATCAATTAAGTTTTGTACAACGTTTAATCGAGATTTGAAATCCTCGTCATCTTCTCATGAATCGGGATCTTCTTCAAAAAATTCTACAGGAATTGAGAATCTTTAAAAAAATCTTGGTGTTTCGTAGAAACTAAAATGTTCAATTCCTTTATCAATATAGTTTTTTAAGTCTTCACTAGTTATTTCATATTTTTGACATGATTCGTCGGCTTCCATCAGTTAAATTGCCTCCACCATTCCTAATTTCGAATTCTTTTCCACGGTTTTGTCAAAAAATACTAAAAATACGTTTAATAGCTTTTTGTATGATATACTATATTCTATGTAGAATGTATATGTATTATGTATAATGCATGTTGTATATGTGTTAATAATGTATTATGTATAAGCATATGTATATATATATATATATATATATATATATATATCTTTGTTACTTATAAAAATATAATAAAATTTCTTCAACAAAAGTTATACTGTTTAATAAATTAAATATAATGCAAAGAAGTTTTTTGTTTGAAAACAATATTACATTTTGTTTCTATATTGTTAATAGTGTGTAAAAATACAAATTCAAAGTATATAAATACATGAAGCATTTTTAGGTTTCAGTTTTGTAATGTTCATTTCAGTTATTATCATGAATATTTTTTATTTCAAATCTTTTTTAATGCAATGTGTAAAGGGAAGCTCAAATTTAATACTAATTAATATAATTTTTACTACTAACGTCTTTTGATAATTGTTGCATAAATAAAGAATAAATATTATATTTATTGCTCCGATAACAGAACTCTTACATGATCAGAAATAGGGACATAGACCTTATATTACCAAACGTATGTTCATAATCACAACTAATTGACATTACAAAAATATTTACCAAACACTTTTGAAATTCCAACTATCGCAATTTTGTCTTCCATTTAATAACAATATTGACATTAATACATTGCGTATGAAATTACACGTAAAATCGATTTTCTTTCGACCGTGTCGACAATATTCATGTCTGAAAAAACGGTCTAAAAAGTATAAAATAATTTGAAAAAAAATAAAATGGACTAAAAAGTATAAAATAATTGAAAATAAAAATAATTTGAAAAAAAATAAAAATAAAATGGACTAAAAAGTATAAAATAATTTTTAACAAATGGACTAAAAAGTATAAAATAATTTTAGAAAACGGGCTAAAAGGTATAAAATAATTTGAAAAAGAAAATAAAAATTTGAAATTGTAAATTTTGAATAACTGTGAAAATACTTGTAAGATTTAAAACGAAAAATGAGGGGCGCAAGATAATAATAAGGAATGTAGAGAGTAGCAGCCGTTGAGAAATCTCACACAACAGTTCATATCATTTGCGAAGCAATAAAATATTTAGTGATTTAGGTGAACTATTCATGCATCAATTATCTATTGCATGCGCCCCACGTTTTTCGTTTTAAATCTTACAAGTATTTTCACAGTTATTCAAAATTTACAATTTCAAATTTTTATTTTCTTTTTCAAATTATTTTATACCTTTTAGCCCGTTTTCTAAAATTATTTTATACTTTTTAGTCCATTTGTTAAAAATTATTTTATACTTTTTAGTCCATTTTATTTTTATTTTTTTTCAAATTATTTTTATTTTCAATTATTTTATACTTTTTAGTCCATTTTATTTTTTTTCAAATTATTTTATACTTTTTAGACCGTTTTAAAAACGTGGTATTTTTAAAAATTTATTTTTATTTAAATAATTATTTTCTGCTTTTTAATTTTATACTGTCAAATTGTCTATTATCTTCATTCTATATTAAAAAACACACAAACAAACAAGAAAGTGAGCTAATAAAAACGTTGTAAAAATATAAGTTGTGCTAAAGACCGGTGATTTGACCGGTCGCAGTAGGAATAGGTACACGTGAAGTATCGGTAGGAATAGTGTTAAATAAAAGATATACCTTGCAACTTGTGAAAAAGTATATAGATTTTATTGATTTCATTATTTATTAATTATTTAATACATTGCGAGCAAACATCCTCAACTGACTGCGTTAAATATTAAATAGGGTAATCAGGACACCTATATGAAAAGAAGGAATTTTTGGCTCAAAAAAATATTGTACCCCAAATGTCTATATAATGGTTCGACGGAGAATCTCGGAGTAACGATTCTTTCGCTTGGTAAACAAATACTAGTATAATACTTTATAAACACAACACTACCTATAGAACAAAGCTAAACAGCTTCACTGTGACGTCATCGGTGAGCAGCGCGACGATTTACTCGGAATAGTAGAATTCACTGAAAAAAATAATATACATATTTATTTTGTACGCAATAACTTCACTTAGTTTCTAATAAATATGTAACTACTACTACAAAAATTTAGTCTAACGTTTTACTAATATTCTCGAAGTTTCAGTTGACTAAAACTGATACAGTTCAATTTTTAAACATATTCAAATGGATGGCTGCGTTGATAATATAATACTTTCAACAAATTTTGTAACATTTTCAAGGAAATATTTAACGCAAAATATTCAATGACATACCTGGTGATTTGGTGGCTTCCCTGTGAAAATCATCATTAACGAACTGCTCCTTTTTTTGTAGACATTATTTCTAACAGTTTCAAACACAGACTCTTTAAATTTAATCTCGTACTCGATATTATTATTACCTATATCATACATGCTCCCCACCGTCAAATGGCTTCCTCTCCTTCTTCTTGCACGTATATTTCAATTGATTTTAAACATTTTGATGAAATTATAGCAGAAAAGTGTAACGTTCTTTCGTAACGTAACGTAATGTTCTTTCACTTGGTAAACAAAGCAATGATGTACTACCGATCGTCGCACGGCTACTACTACTAGCTCGCTTTTCATATACTGAGTCGGGCTTCGTCGGGGCAAAGTGGGTCCGTGGAGTGGGGACAAGTCGCGCGGCGTGGCGATCGCTGAACGCGATGACGTAGGTTTCGCGGGGAAGTGAAAGGGAAATATTTTTAATTGGCATTTCACCTAAACGGATAGACTTTTTAAAATTTTTTTTTTTGAATAATGCATTGTCATCCAGTTCTGAGCCATATGCCCGATTTCAAGTCTCTAGCTCATCAGGAAGTTAGTCTAAAATCAATTGCAAAATTTGCCACCGAACAAACAAACAAACAAACAAACTCACAAACACACAAACAAGAAAGCGAGCTAATAAAAACGTGGTAAAAAGAAACGATAAGTGATAACAGTCGTCCAAACATTGCAGAATTCGAATTATTTCAATATTTGAGCGATAGTGATACACGAATTGAAAGTATTGCGAAGTACAAAGACATGAAAACATTAGTTTTAAAATACAATACAGCTATTCCGTCCTCTGCTCCAGTTGAGAGACTTTTTAGCTTTGCTGGACTGATTCTGTGTCTTTGAAGGAGAACTTTAACAGACACAAATTTCGAACTCTGCACCTTGTTGTATGCAAAAATAGCAGCAGATAAACAAAAAATAAAACGAAAATGTGTCAACTGATATACATAGTTTCTTATATTAAGTATCGTTTCTTCTTTAAATTATTGCTAAGATAAGAAATATTAAACTAGAGGGGGGTTGTTGCTCGCTCGCTTCGCGAGCTTCGCGAGTAGGGTTATTGTAGCTCGCGGGTAGGACTGTTCTTGCGAGAGGGTTAGTGGTACGCATTGCTAGTAGGGCCTACAGCTATTAATGCTTTTTTTATTTTGTGTGTGACTCTCCACGAGCCACACAAAGAACTTCCCAATTCGTTAGTTGCAATATATTATTATCATTATTTAGTGTACGTTTTAAGAAGATTATATGTTTTCAGGGAAAGTGATTATAACACTGTATTGGGCATATAGAGTATGCCTAACCACATGACGTATGTAGTCTTTTGAATTTTTCAAGAAAAAAAAATTTTTTTTTTTAAATATATCTAAATATATATAATTGTACACATCCATAAGGAACAGCGGAGAAAATTAGACGACAAGGCAGAAAAGTTTACTTTCGTAGGATACTCAGAGGAATCGAAAGCGTATCGACTGTTGGACATCCAAACTAACCGGATTAAAATTAGCCGAGATGTGATTTTCTTTGACAGAATTCGCGAAAAGGGAGTAAACAGCAATAAGTCAGTGCACGATGAAGTTATTTTCCAAAGGTCTAATCAGGAAGGCGTGCAAGAAGGTATCATCGAAGAGGAGTCGTCAACAGAAGGCAACACGGAAGATACTTTTTACTCTGAAGATGAAGCGGATAGCGATTTTGAACCAGATAGTGATCTTAATGCCAAAATACGCAATGAAGGGGCAAGTTCCACCCAACGCAGACATTCTGAAAGGACAAACAGAGGTGTACCACCAGATAGGTACATGGCGGCATCTGCAAAGGTAATGTTAGATGAAGGCAGTGAACCCCGAAATCTCAAAGAGGCTTTATCGGGATCACATAAAGACAAATGGAAGAATGCCATTGAAGAGGAAATGAAATCATTGGAAGACAATGGAACGTGGGATATTGTGCCCAAACCAAAGGATCGGGAAATCGTCACCTGTAAATGGATTTTCAAGCTAAAACGGAATGCCGAAGGGAACATTGAAAAGTACAAGGCCCGACTGGTGGCACGTGGCTTTTCACAAAAATATGGGACCGATTATGACGAAGTCTTTGCACCCGTAGTGAGGCAAACTACCCTAAGGACCCTTTTAGCCATTGCAGGTAAAAACGGTATGACAGTAAAACACTTCGATGAGAAGACAGCATTCCTGAATGGAAATTTGAAAGAGACCATCTATATGGATCAACCCGAAGGTCATTCCATACCTGGCAAACAGGATTATGTCTGCAAATTGAAGAAAAGCATCTATGGATTGAAGCAGGCAGCAAAAGTGTGGAACGACAAATTAAGTGACTTGTTAAAGAAACACGGGTTTAAACAAAGCAAAGCAGATGCATGCTTATTAGGGTGGACCTTATTTTTCGACCAAAGAATTTTTTCCAAGGCACCCCCCAGAATTGTGACAACTGTTGAGAAAATGATCTGGAAAAAATTTGGGGCCGATTGGATCATGGAAAACCGAAGCTCATCGAATTTGAAAATTTTTTTTTTTTAAATGTCGATATAAATATACGATGTAATATATCGTTGAATTTGTCTTTTTTTTCTCTGTAAGAATCCATATATAGCTTAATCAGTTGTTAATAGAAAAAACATCCGTGACCATGAAAACTTGAAAAAATGACCTTGGGGGTCAGGTGTCATAAAATGGTGCGAAAGGCAAATCTCTGTGCTGCTATTCTTTACAAAGGATATACGAACTTTCTAAAGGACTACGGTTCTTTACGACGGAACAGTTATACTTGGAAGGCATTCAAAACTAAAATTCTAAAAAATATACGAATTAACTACTTAAGAACCTGTAGTATTATCAGAAATACAACTATTATATATTTCAGATAAAATTTAAAATGTATCTTAAACACCTGGATACTTTGGTTCATCTTTTCTCTACAAGATTACTTACGAACGTTTAAAATAAACTCTATTATATCTCTGTCAGTTATGTATATATGAAAAAACTCTTCAAACAAAAGTTGTAGTATATAAGGAGGTGAATATAGCATCAGAGAAAACAAAATTTTTTCAAGGTCATTTTTTCAAGTTTTCATGGTCACGGATGTTTTTTCTATTAACAACTGATTAAGCTATATATGGATTCTTACAGAGAAAAAAAAGACAAATTCAACGATATATTACATCGTATATTTATATCGACATTTAAAAAAAAAAAAATTTTCAAATTCGATGAGCTTCGGTTTTCCATGATCCAATCGGCCCCAAATTTTTTCCAGATCATTTTCTCAACAGTTGTCACAATTCTGGGGGGTGCCTTGGAAAAAATTTTGCAAAATAATTTTCATCAAGTATAGCTAAGGTCCACCCTAATGCTTATACATAAAGTGCAGTGAAGGTGAAGTTGTTTACGTGATAGTTTATGTAGATGACATTCTAATAGCGGCGAGAGATGTGAACAATATAGATAAAGTAGCATATTGTTTAAAAAGGTATTTTCATCTTAGCGATTTAGGTCTATTGAAGCACTACTTAAGTATAGAAATTAGAAAAGATAAAGACGGTTTTTACTGTATGAAGCAAACCGAATATATAAAGAAAATTTTAAATCGTTTCGGCTTACAGGATGCGAAAAGTGCTAGTATACCATTAGATTTAGGTTATATGAAGAGCAGGGACGGTTTATTGCCAATGTCAGATAGTAATAAGTATCAACAATTAATCGGTGCATTGTTATATTTAGCGGTTAATACCAGGCCAGACATTTCAGCAAGCGTTGCGATTCTAAAGTCAGCATAACAAAAATCCTACAGCGTCTGATTGGACAGAGGCGAAAAGAATTGTTCGTTACTTAAAAGGAACTACAAATTACGAACTAAGACTTGGTCGACGGGACGATAAGAGCGGTTTAGTGGGTTTCGCGGATGCGGATTGGGCTCAGAATAAGACAGACCGTAGATCAAATAGCGGTTATTTATTTCAATACTTTGGAGCACCAATAAGTTGGGCTTGTCGAAAACAACCGTGTGTAGCCTTATCGTCTACCGAGGCGGAATATATTGCACTTGCGGACGCATCGCAAGAAGGGGCCTGGATACGGAATCTGCTGGAAGATTTTAATAGAAAACCAGAAGGAAGGACAACAGTTTATGAGGATAATCAGAGTTGCCTCAAATTAATTGAGAACACGAAATTTAGTAACAGAACAAAACACATAGACACAAAATTCCATTTTGTTAAAGAATTGAAGGAGCGCGGAATTGTCGATTACAAGTATTGTCCAACTGATGACATGCCAGCGGACATGTTAACGAAACCGTTAGGGAAGGTAAAATTAAAGTATATGGCGGAGCGTTGCGGATTAATAGGCTAACAATTAAATGCGGATAAGTGACCATCGTTGAGGAAGGGTGTTGGTGTGCAACGATTGCCACTTCGAGGAACTGTAGGTTTAAGGGGCGGTTTACTGTCCTTAGGTATAAGCGACCCTTGTAGCAAGGAAATAGCGAGGACCGAAGTCAGTCGCAAGTACACCATCGAGCCTGACACGTTGCTACTTAGAAAATCTCCATTCATATTGTTTTTTTGGTCATAAAGTTGTACCCAACAGTTTACATTTTTACATTGTATACGCGGTATTGTAAAATTCCACGATATATATTTAATAAATTCCATCACTCAACTTAATTTGCTGACCAGTTCTATTATTTTTCGACTACCACTGCATTCACCTCTTATTAGGAGTAATCAACTTACAAGGGAACATATTCAGTTGATACAAGCCGATTTTGATGAAACCTATGTGAGATATAGATCCTAGGAAAATATTTGACACGTGTGTTAAGTATGCGGCGCTACCGTTGGCGACTCATGACCCTTCCGGAGATATGAGTCGAAACAGAGGGTTTATTTAAGAAACAAAGGGCTCATTTTGAATTAATCTATACTAGGCTCCTGCAAGCGATGCAACGAGTTGCATAATTTCCAGGAACTCGTCTGGGCCGATTTCGGCCACTATATAAGGGTGTTCGCGATCGAAACTCTCGCGTTACGCTGATCGTGTTCGGATGAACACCGGAAGGAGGAATGTGAAAAACGAAAGGCTTAACAATTTACGCACGTTTAATTATGTCTCTCGCGGACGTACAGATTCTCGTTATCGATGCGGTCACTTTGATGATCGATTTGTATCAAGTCACGGCGCGGCGACTCGCGCTGGCGCTGAAGAAAACACGTGAGGGTTTTTTTCTGTTATGAGGTGAACGCAGTTAGGAGAAATACAAGCGTTTATTACTTTACACGAAAAAGAAGAGTTTACAATTAATGCCGCGACACGTGTTACCTCGTTAGAGACATGCGGAAGAATGGGGTGTTGAAGAGTGCCCGTCGGAGGGCGTCGCAGCGCCAGAAGGGCGCGTTCGCAAAAAACGACTCCTTGAGTCCTGCCGATCGCAGCGCGTCGTCCGGACGTCGTCGTGTGACCAATCACATCAATTGCTCACATTTTCTTACTTCTCATCGAATATTCTCGATTTGACTCGCATTGTTTTTATGTCCTCGGCGACAAAAAATTTAACTCACAGCGGTCGCGCTCGGCCACGCACCGAGTTGAGGAAGGACGCGCGGCGCAGGCAGACCGATCGTTTGTTCGATGTGTGTTTGTCGGGATGCCCTGGCGCGTTTCGCTGTTTTCGACTCCACTCAGTTTTGTACAAAGGGCATCGAATTTCCTTCGGCAGCGGGCATTGAGCTAGAAAGATTCACGCTGTACACGTCGAGCCACGTTTTAAATCAGAGCAAGAAAGGGCATAAGTTCCCTATCGAGTCATAAACGGTACGTTCCTGAGTCAGGGATCTTGATTTAGTCTGCCCCCGCACTACTTGGTGCGTTAACACTAGGAGTTTAGATCGGGACACATTACACTCTACAATTGTAACTATAAGTTCTTGGTTAAAATATATATATATATATATATATATATATCTTTGTGTGTCAACCTTATTTTCACTTTCATTTTACCTAGTTCGATTTCACAGTCACTAGTATTCCGCGACGATACACCTTTGCCGCTCAAGGTGTATCAATTCAAAGTAGATAAGTTACGAGTCTGCGGAACCTCAACCCTATCCTTTATACGTGGCGACCCGGTGGTGAAAGAGACACCGGGCAAGTCCTGCGTGCCCTAAAGGTGGCGACCTGGTGGTGAAAGAGACACCGGCAAGTCCGCTTTGTACCTTCCTATTGTAGGCTCGGCGAGAGTTGGCACAGAATTTCGTCAGTGGGGTGCAGGGGGAACGGCGAGTCCCCACTCTTGACGCAAGGCTGCGGATCCCACTCTTACGCTTTACTCCCGGCGGGGACGGTCGACATAGGCGTAAATAAGTGGGATCCGCGTAAGACGGCGTAAACCATGGACCTGTTTTCTGTGCACGCACAATAGAGTTACGCCAATGTTCTGAGCTCAGCGTCGCGTCGCCACGCGACATCGCTCTGTTGCAGTCACACTCAATACGCTCGTTTGCTGTCTTCGTCGAGCGATTCGGCCAATCGCGGAAGACGTGTAGCGCGTAGTGGGAGCATCACGTGGTACCTACGAGTTTCTCGTGCCAACTCTCGCCGAGCCTACAATACCTCAACTCAACATTCTCTTCAAAACCTAAACTCCCCCTCGGTTTCTGCTAGCTGCCAAACCCTCGGCTCGTAACACGTGTTTTTTTATCGGCAACCATCCACTCTGAAGGGGTGAAAACAGCCCTCATAATTGGGGGTCAAAACCATTTTTTTGAGATATCTCGAAAAACAGTGGTCGACAAAATTCGATTTTTTTTTAATTGTGTGTGTGTTTTAATGGAAAATGTAATCGTGCAAGAAAATTTTAACAAATCTTTTTTGTTTAAACAATATATTAAAAATTTGATGTTTTTTAGCAGCAGTTTCTCGTATTTCTGGTTAGTTAATTATAACGTAAATTTGGGTGTGTGATCTTTCATCCAAAATAGGGGATACGTGTTTGAGGATTTTCTTTTTTTGCCATGTAACAATAATTATGCATAATGAAAGATAGCCTTGCACCTGGCGTACGGAGGAAGGAATTCTGGCGGTAATTATTTAGAAGTAGGCTTCCTCTCAGATTTTGATGAAATTTAAATATGTTACAGATTTCTAAGTTTTGAACAACTTTTTCCTATACATGTTACCGCTGCTCGATTTTAGGTTTCGAGATATTTGCAAAAAACTATTGCAAATAATGTATTGAATTTTCTCTCTTGTATTTTCGTATATCAGCATACGCGATCGCGTAACGGCGCGCGGCGTTTCTAATCAAACTCAAAATGAATAACACAGATATACAATATCCCAATCCTGAAAGAAAGAAAATCCTGAAACACGTATCCCCTATTTTGGATCGAAGATCACACACCCAAATTTACATTAAAATTAACTAACTAGAACTACGAGAAACTGCTGCTAAAAATAAATCAAATTTTTAATATATTGTTTAAACAAAAAAAGTTTGTTAAAATTTTCTTGCACGACTACATTTTCCATTAAAAACATACACACTTTAAAACAATCGATTTTTTTCGACCGTTAGTTTCCGAGATATCTCAAAAAATATGGTTTTGACCCCCAACTTTGAGGGCTGTTTTCACCCCTTCAGAGTGGATGGTTGCCGATAAAAAAAGCACGTGTCAAATATTTTTCGAAGAACTATATCTCACATAAGTTTCATCAAAATCGACTTGTATCAACTGAATATGTTCCCTTGTTAGATTAGCTAAGAACAGGAGAGGACAGGGACGAGAGAGATACCTCCGCTGAATGCTGAGAGCGGGCAAGCGGAGGTAGTAATTCCCGTCAAACAGGACGAGGAGAAGGTCCCTATAGGTTCTGGGTGGTGAGGGTTTAGTGGGTATAGGCGACAGACTACGTTACGGTAATGATAATCCTCTCAATTACATCCGAGGGGGAAGCCGAGTCCCACACTACCCTCTCCAACTAACATCGGAGGAGAGGGTGTGCGTAAGAGCATTCCCCCACCGCCCTTAATCAAAAAAAAGAAGGAGTAATCAACTTAGCTGGATCACCCTGTATACATATACAGCTACTAAAATCTCACTTGTCATGTAATACAATAGAAATTCTACAATAGTATCATATATTCGAAATGGAGTTGATTCTACAATAGACAAAATATAAGTAAAATATATGGAACGAAAGAATGTTTTGTCCTCAACTAGGTGTGTCAGTTCGTGTGCATTAGTATTCGCAAGAAGTAGAACTGGTAAATTGTGAACAAGGGCGTCATCCAACCCTTGTTCAAAAGTATGCGTTCCCTACGCGCTTTCGAATTCAATTTTCTCGAAAACAGAGTCTCGGAGAGAGAAACTTAATTCGAAATGTTCCACTTACTTTCTCATGTTGAGTCAGCCTTCTTCCACACAGTCTGCTAACGATATTTTATTCTCATCAGTTCTTGACTTCTACATCATTCCTCAAGAAACTGTACGAGACGCGATCCGTGGTTTCTTTTGCAATCTTGTTCTTCGTGATGAATAGAACACGAAGCAATTCTATGAAAAAATTTTCGTTTTCAGCAACTTTTTTTCAACACTAGAACTACAATTAAGACGAAGCTACACGTTTCTACCAAAACCAGTACAAATGACTGAACATTAAAAAATACGTTATAATAGAATATTTTGATATTTATTGATTTATTGCTATCTTACAAAAGGAATATGGGGCCAAATATGTTTTTGAAAACATTATGTAGTGGTAATCTTCCGACGGTTAGACCCTTCTTTTATTTTTTCCCAACTGGTTCCGTCTGTTGCTAATCACACACATTTTCATGATATAAAGGGTGGCCCGTTTAAATAAGGCCACCTAAATATCTCTTCAGGTTATTGTAATGTAAAAAATATTTGTTACGTAATGTGCGTGGTGTCAATGGATCAAATATCTGGCAAGAATATTTCTTTCCGAAAGTCATTTTCTTCGGAGTTATCAAGATCATCAATGTTTCTTGATCCATGACTACATTCTTTTTATTGCGTCGTGTAACTGATGGAAAAATACATTCAGATATGTATAATAACATGACATTGAAATGACTCATCTCGTTGCTCCGAGCAATCGAATCTCAAAGTCATTTCAAGGTCATGTTATTATACATATCCGACTGTATCTTTGGTAATTATTTAAAAGTTCGGCCTCCTCAGATTTTGATGAAATTTAAATATCTTATAGATTTCTACGTTTTGAACAACTTTTTCCTATATACGTTACCGTCGCTCGATTCTAGTTTTCGAGATATTCGCAAAAACTATCGCTAATACTGTATTGAATTTTTCGTATTCCTGCACGTTCCGTGGAAACGTAAGCCTGTCTCAACGCGGCGTTTTTTTACATTGGCTTCTAAACGATAACCGAACCCTCCTAACCTACCCACAACTCATTCTATTCACATAATCTTTGCGTTGTAGCTGGCATCCAGAATTTGATCTGGTAATGGAAAAATCATTCGAATAGAGAGTTCAAGGTTACTGCTGGTTTAGGAGCAACTCAACGCTCTGATTCGTATGGAAACGTGGATGTGTTGCACATCGATCACATGCGTCCTGAGACGCTTGGATCGGCCAAGGTTCAGGACGAAAGTTCGCATTGTAATTCGTAGAACGAGTTCATACGAAAGAGAAATGCATGACAGAAAGTTCATAAGAAACGGATAGAACGCACAAAAGAAAGTTCATAACGCTAACCTAACGATAACCTAACCCTCCTAACCTACCCACAACTCATTCTATTCACATAATCTTTGCGTTGTAGCTGGCATCCAGAATTTGATCTGGTAATGGAAAAATCATTCGAATAGAATGAAAATAGGAAACAAACTAGGGACGGGATTCAACACTTGACATACTCAACATGGAAATATGGTGAAGTCGGGGGGAGTCAAAAAGGGCAGGCGAGACACCCTGCAGGTCTGAAGGTGAGAGGGCCCAACGTTCACTCCGAGCCGTAAAACAGCTCAAAAACTCAAATGAATTAGGTAGAACGGCTCGCCTCATCAATGATGACCGTCCCATTTAGTAGGCTGAAAACTCTGAAAGTGGCCCGGGCCTAATAAAACAAAAGAACAGCTGAAAATGGGTAATTGCAACCCAATCTACCAATGGGCCGAGAGCCGGCAGCCACTTGTGAAACTGGTGATAATGATCCGGTGTGCCTATAGGAAGCGAGGGATGGCCGATCCATCCTTCCGCGGCGAAAGCATGACTACTACTACTACTACTACTAGGTTAGGTAAGGTTAGGATAACACATGGTCTTGATAACTCCGCAAAAAATGACCTTTGCAAAAAAAATATTCTTGCCAGATATTTGGTCCACTGACACCGCGCACATTATGTAACAAATATTTTTTGCATCACAATAACCTGAAGAGATATTTAGGTGGCCTTATTTAGACGAACCATCCTGTATTACACCTTTACTTATCGCTGAAAAACTATGATCACATCATTGCGGAAAAAAATGTAACATGAAGCGAAAATTTTAAAATGAAATTGTAAAACCAGCACACGTTGAATCAGGTGTGGTATACAGGGTGCGGCACAAATTAGTCCCCACGATTTTTCAGCCCATTCCGATGGTCGAACAGAAAAGTGTTCCGTATCAAAGTTAATCAGTATTTAACCGAAAAGAAATTTCAATTTTTAAATTCGAAAGAAAATGAATTTTTAACAAAAAATCAAGGTCTCTGTCATATCTTTAAGTGGAACTGGGTATTTTTAATTTCCTAATATTATAGGCGACGTCGAAACGAATTCAACGACCTGCTGCACGATGACTTTCAGATGACCTTGAATGAAAATATCGCCATGAATCAATTGTCAAAATATTTGAAATATTTCGACGGTACATACTAGCAACACCTCGCATTTAGAAGTTTCAAATGAAAAATAAACATTGTGAATGCTCATTTCGTCAACTGTTGTCCGTTTGTTGTGTACTTCTAAATGCGAGGCATTGCTATTGTCAGTTAAATACTGATTAACTTTGGTACGAAACACTTTTCTATCCGACCATCCGAAGAGGCTGAAAAGTCGTGGGGACTAATTTATGCCGCACCCTGTCTAGTTCTAGTGTCAATAAGTTTCCCCCGATACAAAGGCGTGGGATCACGCTTTGACAATTTCCTTTTTCCCCTTGGCATAACACATTTACTTTTATCTTGAGCATTGTCCCCCAATTCACAGTGTGTCGTTCAATGGAAAAAGTCCGAAAATCAAAGTGCTAGATCTGCAACTTTATGAATCCTAAAATGTTCATAACAAAACGTAGTTTCTAAAACTGCCTTCAATTTTAACTGAATAAATTAATTTGTAATCAAAATTGGGGGTGAAACTTTACTGTTAAATTTCGTGCAGTTTTTTAAACCTGCGTCTCTCGCAAGCTATTAGGTTTTTTAATTTGATTGTTATAGAGTGTGTTTAGTATGATAAGACCTTCAATCTGCCAAAAAATGTTTTTGAAATATGGCGAATTGGCAGTCGCGACTAGGACTGAGGTTGATACCCGTCGAGGAAATAATTAACCGTAGCCACTAACTGTGGGTAAACGTGATGCTTTATTTTCGCCGGTCAATCGCGTAGCCCGCGTGACCGTTCTCGACGAATCTTTTACCAGGACTGGCTGTCGAACGCTTACAAACTAGCCATTCGCTCGTTGACGCATTCTCACGAACAAAGAACCTTTATTCATTCACGCAGCTCATTTTCACCGTAACCTAAACTAAACATTCAGACCCTTCGCGACGTTCATCCCAATCATCTAAACATCCTCTCGACGCTATCGCACAGACGCAACCCGATACATACATTCGATGCTAACACACAACCGGACTCATTCATACAGATTATATTTTAACTTAAACAATTGGCGGGGACGTGGCGTCAGCCTGTCGCCGCCACATCACCCCCCCGCCAGTGATTGACACAATCACGAAATTTGGAGACGATCCGGGAATCGGACTCTCCTTCCGGACCGCGTGACGCGTTCGCTCGCATCTCTGGTCAGGATGGGAGGCGGCAGCGCCGGACCCCGCAATGGTGCCCCCGGACGGAGCGGTTGCCCCGCGCTCTCCAACGGTGTTGGCGGTGGGCTCTCGGACTGCTCCGATGACGCTGGCCGCGTTGTCTCCGGTGTTGTCGGTTGCGTGGGATCTGCATCCAGCAAATACGCTGGTTTTAGCCGATCCACGGTGACCGTTACAGGTTTGCCCCGGATGCTCAGCGAAAACGTCCGAGCGCCTCGCTTCAGGACCCTGTATGGCCCGTTGTACGGCGGCTGGAGTATCCCTCGAACGGTGTCGTTTCGCAAGAAAACGTGCTCCGCCGTGGCCAGGTCCTTGTACACGAACACTCGCTTGTTTGAGTGGTTGCTGCCGGCAGTCGGGGCGAGGGTCGCGAAATGCTCGCGCAGCTTCCCGACGAAATCCCCCGGTAGCGGCTGCGGCTGCTCGCCTCGTGGTGCCAGGAATTCTCCTGGTAGGCGTAGCGTCTCGCCGTAGACCAGCTCTGCTGCGGTAGATTGCAGATCTTCCCTCCAGGCTGCGCGGATGCCCAGCAATATGGTGGGAAGAATCTCCGTCCAGCGGACGTTTTGGTGGCAGCGGATCGCTGCCTTGAATTGGCGGTGGAACCTTTCCACCATGCCGTTTGCCGCCGGATGGTAGGCCGTTGTCCGCCAGTGGGTTGCACCTGTTAGCTGGGACAATGCCTGAAACAGACGGGACTCGAACTGTCGACCCTGGTCGGTCGTCACGCGCAGCGGGGTTCCGAAACGAGAAATCCAACCCTCGTAAAAAGCTCGCGCCACGGTCGAGGCCTCTTGGTCCTTTATCGGAAAGGCCTCAGGCCAACGCGTGAACCGATCGACGCAGGTCAGGCAATACCTGCGTCCTTCCGAGACCGGGAGAATCACTATGTCTATGTGCACGTGCTCAAATCTCGCGGACGGCGCGTTAAATCTTCCGAGAGGCGCGGAAACATGTCTGTTTATTTTTGAGCGCTGGCACGGTACACACCCGCGGGCCCAACTACGGCAGTCGGCCTTAACGGACGGCCACACGTAACGTTCCGTCACTAGCCTCACCGTCGCGTTAACTCCTGGATGCGCCAGGCAATGGATCGACTCGAACACGGCTCGCCGAAAAGGTCCCGTGACGAAAGGTCGCGCCCTTCCCGTTGATACGTCGCAAATCACCTCAGCGTCCGTACCCGGAAAACGTATCCGTTCGAACACTAGATTGTTTCCGACTTCGCCGCGCACATACGCCAGAAGCTCCGAATCGTGGCTCTGGGACTCCGCCAAATCGGAGTAGCTGAAGGACCCAGCAACCTCCTCCAACCTGGACAACGCATCGGCGACGACGTTCTCCTCCCCGGCGATGTGGCGGATGTCGGTGGTGAACTGCCCGATGAAGTCCAGGTATCTGAATTGCCTGGGCGAACACTTCTCGGGCTTCTGCTGAAAGGCGAAGGTGATCGGCTTATGGTCCGTGTAGATCGTGAAGGTCCGCCCCTCCACCATGTGCCGGAAATGTTTAATTGCCAAATATATGGCCAACATTTCCCTGTCGTAAGCGCCGTAATTCCGCTCGGTGGCACTGAGCTTCTTGGAGAAGAACGCCAACGGCTGCCAATCCTCTCCAATACGCTGCTGTAGCGCCGCTCCGACTGCAAAATCGGACGCGTCGCAGAACAGAGCGAGCGGCACATCGTCTCTCGGGTGCGTCAATGACGCTGCTTGTTTTAAACACTTCTTCGCCTCGGCGAAAGCCGCGACGGCTTCCTCGGTCCACGCTAACCTGACGCTACCCTTGATATTGTCGTGCAGCAGGTCATTCAGGGGCGCCTGTACCTGCGCAGCCCTGGGCATGAAACGTCTATAAAAGTTTAGCATGCCCAAGAACTGCCTTAGCTGTTTTGCGGTGGTCGGCTGCGGGTAGTTGGCAATTGCCTCCACCTTCGTTTCCAACGGGCTGGTGCCTCTAGACGATACGGCATAACCCAGAAACTTCACCTGTGCCTGGCCGAAAACGCACTTCGCCGCGTTTATTGTTATTCCGTGCTTGTCAAGGCGCGTAAACACTTCAGCCAAGTGTCGCACGTGCTCCTCTTCTGTCGACGATGCCACCAATATGTCGTCGATGTACGCGTACACGAAATCCAAACCGCGTAGCACTTCGTCGATGAAACGTTGGAATGTTTGTGCCGCGTTTCGCAAACCGAACGACATACAGGGGAACTCGAAAAGTCCGAATGGAGTCGTAATCGCGGTTTTCGCAATGTCTTCCGCGGCCACCGGAATCTGGTTGTACGCCCGCACCAGATCCAAGGTGGAAAACACTGTCTTCCCGTGAAGCGCTTGTGCAAAGTCTTCGATGTGCTTCACGGGGTACCTATCCGGCACTGTTCGCGCGTTTAACGCTCGGTAGTCTCCGCACGGACGCCAAGCGTCTTGTCCCTTTTTCGGCACCATGTGGAGCGGTGACGACCACGCACTTTCCGACGGTCGCGTGATGCCGATGCGCATCATCGTCTCAAATTCTTCTCGCGCGAACCTCAAGCGGTCCGGCGCGAGGCGCCGTGGTCTGCACGCCACAGGGGGTCCCGGCGTTGTGCGAATGTAATGCACCGTACCGTGCTGCACTTCCGCGGGTGTTCCCACGGGTCGCGTAATGTTCGGGAACCGCTGCAGCAACTCGTGGAACCTCGAGTCACCGAATATTGTTTTTATCGAGGGCGCCGACGGCCCGCACCCGCGCACTGAGCGTCCTGGCACTGTCATCGACGTCACCTGGTCCAGGAGTCTGCTATTACCGACGTCCACCAGCAGTCCATAATGTGCGAGAAAGTCGACACCTATTATCGGCCTCGACACGTCGGCTACCACGAACCGCCATACGAACGCGCGACGGAGCCCAAAGTCCAGGTTCATCGTAACCGTCCCGTACGTGGGAATCTCCGACCCATTTGCCGCATACAACGTATACGACGACCGCTCGCGGAACCCGTGAGTTTTCACACGAGGGAAAACACAGAGATCGGCACCTGTGTCGATCAAGTACTGCGTCCTCGTTGTTCGATCGGTAACAAATAACCGGCGCGACGATGGGCAACGGTCGTTGGTTGCCATCAACGACCGCCCGTCGCGTTTCCCGACCCGTGCCAGTTGCACGGGGGTTCGCAGCGCAAAGCGTTCGCCCCAAACTTAAAATGGTAAAAACACTTTCCACCCCGCCGTTCGGTGCGGCGCTCCCGGGATCGCGATCGCGCTCGCGCTCCTCCCGGCGCGCTTCGTCGGAAACTCGAACGACGTGGATCCGCGTTAATTTCGCGGCGAATCGCGGCGAGCTCTTGTTGAAATGTCGCCGTGAGCTGCGCCATTTTCATGCACAGATGTGCCTCGATGTCCTGGAAACCAGCCGGCTGTGGCACGGAAGGACCCGCAGAGGCCTCGGCAACCCGCGCGCGTGGGCCCATTGTGTCGGCGATGGTGTCGGCTAAATCCGCCACTCGGTCGAGCTCGAGGTCCCGCTGCGTCGCCAAGACGACCTGCATGTCCGAGGGTAGTCGGCCTATCCACAGCGTGCGCAGGATTTCCTCGGACACGGCTGTGCCACCCAAGGATCGCAGGTGACGCAGGAACTGCGACGGTTTCCGGTCGCCCATCTCCTCGTGCTCGAGAAAACGCCTCGTTTTCTGCTCCTGGGACGACCCGATTCGCTTAATGAGCTCTGCCTTGAGCTTGGTGAACGGTTGAGCCGGTGGTGCCAGGATAATATCGCGGACCTCCTTCGCATATTCTGGTTTCAGCGCTCCCAGAACATACCCGAACTTCGTCAATTCGGTCGTTACACCACTCGCGTCAAGGCTGCTCTCGACCATCGCGAACCATAGCTCAGGGTCGGACGGCGAAAACTCCGGGATCTTCACAGCGACACGATCCACCGCAGGCGCGTTACCCCCTGTCAGGGGAAATTCAGGCGGCGTTGCCATTGTCTCTGAACACTACACTAGCTTACGGACTACGATAAACAGTAAAATATATACCGGCACTTTCCGCACTAAGCACAATGTCCGAGTGTCTTTAGGCGTAATTATGTCCTTATTCGAGATACCCTCGATGCACCACCGCGAAATGCACAAATGACGCGCGATTGCGAAGTTCGCTTCATTTACTTCCGAAGGATCACGTCGGGGTCACCAATATGGCGAATTGGCAGTCGCGACTAGGACTGAGGTTGATACCCGTCGAGGAAATAATTAACCGTAGCCACTAACTGTGGGTAAACGTGATGCTTTATTTTCGCCGGTCAATCGCGTAGCCCGCGTGACCGTTCTCGACGAATCTTTTACCAGGACTGGCTGTCGAACGCTTACAAACTAGCCATTCGCTCGTTGACGCATTCTCACGAACAAAGAACCTTTATTCATTCACGCAGCTCATTTTCACCGTAACCTAAACTAAACATTCAGACCCTTCGCGACGTTCATCCCAATCATCTAAACATCCTCTCGACGCTATCGCACAGACGCAACCCGATACATACATTCGATGCTAACACACAACCGGACTCATTCATACAGATTATATTTTAACTTAAACAATTGGCGGGGACGTGGCGTCAGCCTGTCGCCGCCACAGAAATAATCGCAATTTGTCCTAATTTTTTATGTTTAACATTTATCAACTTTGTTTTGAGTTTTGAAAAAGTACACCGAGATAACTTCATGAATTTTTTCACAATAATCGGTGGCATGCTATACTTTAATTGCGCATTGGTTTTGTTTAGAGCGTTGTTGAGAGTTCAAGGTTACTGCTGGTTCAGGAGCAACTCAACGCTCTGATTCGTATGGAAACGTGGATGTGTTGCACATCGATCACATGCGTCCTGAGACGCTTGGATCGGCCAAGGTTCAGGACGAAAGTTCGCATTGTAATTCGTAGATCGAGTTCATATGAAAGAGAAATGCATGACAGAAAGTTCATAAGAAACGGATAGAACGCACGAAAGAAAGTTCATAAGAAACGGATAGAACGCACGAAAGAAAGTTCATAAGAAACGGATAGAACGCACGAAAGAAAGTTCATAAGAAACGGATAGAACGCACGAAAGAAAGTTCATAAGAAACGGATAGAACGCACGAAAGGAAGTTCATAAGAAACGGATAGAATGCACGAAAGAAAGTTCATAAGAGGCGTAGAGAATGTACGAAAGAATGTTCAGAAAACACTTCACGATCACGTCACAGGCAAAATCGCAAACTCACTAATATAGTATACTTTAACAAGCGAATTACTATGTCTGCACGACCCGATAAGTTAATCCATCAATTCAAAGGCTCGAAGACTTGTAACGTCTAAGTTTTAAATTCTGAGTGAGGACCCCTAACCGACTGCCCGGAGGACCAAGATTCCCGCTACTTCTCCCCTCGGTCCTCCTTCCTAGCTCGGATAGATTCATCCCCACCCTTGGGAATGATTTGGGGTAGACGGCCACCCTAGGCGCCTGCAACGGTCCCGAAGATTTGCCAAGGTCAACACTTGACGACCAGATCCTGGGTCCTCTAGCCATCTGGCAATCCGACACGCTAATAAATAACTCCAACCTGACAGGGTCCCACTCTATCGCAGCCCAGGCTCAGCCAGAGTGTCTAGGTAATTATAGACAGGTTTAAATATGCAAACATTTGCTCACGTGGAGAAAATAATAAAAATCCATATTAAGACGCTCCTTCGAAGTTTCGAAGAAAAGATTGTCCTTGATGTATTACTCGTTTCCATGGGCACAGACAAATGATACGGAACTTTCAAGATCTGACAATGGTCGAACATATTCTAGCATTGAGGATAAAATTAAACATTCAAGCTGATTCAAGTACCAAGCTGTTTGAGCAGGTTCCTATTTGACCGTATTCGAACTTTCGAATGGGCTCCAACAGCTTGAATTCCCATTGTCTGTCAGTGTTCCGATTATAACCACAGTTTTTCGCGCATGCGCGGCGCTTTCAGCCACAGTAACGTAACCTTCTCGATAAAATGGGGTGCCTTGAGCACCCTACAGAATTTAAAAACATTATTAGTATATACATATGAAAAGGCAAGGGGTTAGGCTACTCTTAAAACGCTGGCAATTACCTAAGTTTCAAGACGAAACACTCGTTCCGAAAATAATACCAGTATACTCCTGCCAATATAACTCCCAAAGGGGCGTCAGGGCTCTGGCCATTCTTCCAAAAGTGTAGTAAGAAATTTTTTTATTGCCTTTTTCGAATAATATAAAACACTACAGGGTGTTTCAAAATTTGAAAAATGTTGAAACACTTTTTAGATAGGCCTTGTTGGTACTCGTTTTTTGAGGAAATCTTCCATCTAAGACTTTCATAACATTTTCGAATCGAAATTCCTAGCAGCAAGCGAGAAAAATAGATTTTCGTCGAACGAAAGCGCCCAGATTTGCGTCAATTGTAGGAAATTTTCTCTTGTTTAATTTTGTATGTAAATGTTTTTATCGTGAAATGAGTCGGAAAGGAAATATTGTCAAAAAACTGCTATTAGGCGCCATTTATCCAATATGGCGGCGCGAGCGGCAAATATACGAGGTGGCAAAGTTAAAATTCGGTAAAAGCACATCAAAATCTATAATATTACCCATTTTCAAAACTCCCGGAAAATTTTCCAGGTAAAACTACCAAATGACTTATTATAAGCTTCATCATTTAATTGAAAAATAAGTTGTATTATCACGTTTTATGTAAAACTAGCGAAGTATGCTTACACTTTTGCTTGTCACTGTACCTCGGAAACTATACGTCCTAGCGATAAGACTATTCCGTACAAAATTAAAGCTGATAAAATGTGCCACAAGATTGATTCCATTCAGTTTTTCGCTATCTCGCATAGTATCCGAGATATCCGTGCTCAAAACTCCCTAATTTTGAAAAAAAATTTGGAAAAAGGTTATCGAGAAAATAGTTTTTGAATGACAATAGGAAACAACACGATTTATAAGATCACCTAGTATAATTATTAAAAAGCTTCGGAAATTGCACTATTTACATACATGAACATACAGGCATGTATTCTCTTGTAATTCTTCTGGTAGCGGATGCAGTCTAGCGGCTCAGTGTTTTAAAGTACCTTTGATTTACGAACCCCTGAACACAATATTGGCTCTTTAGCCAAGGGCTTCCGTATGTAATGACACGGAACGCTCCATTTCACACTTTGTTCAAAAGCGATGACCCATTTCATCGAACAGAGTGGAACTTCCGTTTCATTTCTACATTTGATCCGGACACTTTTAGTGGTTTCGTTTACTACATACATTACGAATCTTCCATGGATATTGTATGTATACAAGGGGTAAAAATTATTCTAGCATCATTTTAAGACTTCGAGCCGTAGTTAAGTAGGTCATTCGATTCGTCTTGGCATCAGCTGCAACAATATTTAATAAAAAATACTTAGTGGCATTGAAAAAATTAACATGATCATATTTTTTTATTAAAAAAAAAGTTTTGTGAAATTTTTTATCGGGATTTATAGATGACCGAGTATTGATTAATTTTTGTCGGTAACATTTTCTTGCCAGATTATCAGAAATGTTCAAAATATCGTGGTGATAATTGTGCATTTGCACCGAAAAGGTTCCGGACCGACCGTTTCATGTAAGTGCTAATGAATCACAAACGACAAAAGATAGCAAAAACTGATTCAAGTAAAAGCTACATCGCATTTTTTGGTCCACAAATCTCTACAAAAATTTTCTAAAAAAACACATTTTAAAAATTTTCAAAAAATTATAAATTTTCAAAATTGTTTGCATAAATTTATGGGCCGAAAATTACGATATAATTTTACTCCAACCATGTTTTGATATCTTTTTGCTTTTCGTGGCTTATGTGGAAGAGAATCATAGAGATGATTCGTAATATATCAACATTGGAATACTAAAAACTGTCTCAGATTAAAATGTGCAAGTAGGAACGAAAAAAATTGTTTTTTTCGGACACTCTAGACTTCTATAAAGAAGTTCCAACATGTTCCATCGTGAAGCTATCTGAAGCTTTTTTTGCGAGACTGTCAAAGTTTAAGTGCTATATAGGTTGAAGTATATTTTCATTTTTAAGCAAATGATATATTTAAGTTTTATTTGAATCTTGTACTTACGGTTCATACTCATGTATCCATCGTAGAATGAAAAATCCCAAAAATATTTCCATTATTAAATATTCACGACAAGATGTACTAACGAATAGTTAGATGTCGAATGATGATGAAGAAATACAAAGTTGAAAAATGAGTTGTTCGTGGGGGCATATTTTATTATGGGGTGATAAAAGGGAAAAACAGGAGCGTTTCCTCTTACCTGGTACCTTATCTCTTAGTTATCAAAGCGGGAAATTTTTTGCGGGATTTCCATTTTTTGGGTTTTGTCCAGCTAACTGGCCCGTTTGCACAACTGTGCGACGCTTACAATTAGTCGGACCTGTCGTCGAACCGGTATTCGTCCACTGTAGCCGCGCTCTGATTGGACCGTGTTTTCCGTTAGTAACTCCTTAACAAAGCCGAAGCGGAAATTTTTCTAAGGAAAAAGTTACTTTATATGACCTGAGGAACCACCTTTCAAGGTTCTCCTACATTTTTGCAGCTGATATCTACATTCTTCTACATTCTCCATCAGAACTGTATCCCAAGAAAAACATCCTGTAAACAGGAGCCAAATTCCAAATGGCCGTAAAAAATTTGAGATCAAACAAAATACGGCCAAGATCGTTAGCTTAGAAATACCTGTTGCAATACTGAAAAAAGCGATTGTAAAAATTAGTTTAAAAGAACGCTATTTAATTTTTAAAGAGTTACATGCAGGGCTAAATTATTCAAACTTGCCCGTTACTTTTTAAACCAATGGCCATAAAAGCTGTTAGGTAGCGGCCAACTTTGAATAATGTAGCCCTTCATGTGACTCTTTAAAAATTAAATAGCGTTCTTTTAAAGCAATTTTTACAAACGCGTTTTTCAGTATTGCAACTAGCATTTCTAAGCTAACGCACTTGCCCGTATTTTCTTTGATCTCAGAACGTTTTACGGCCATATGAACTTAGCTGCTGTTTACAGGATTTTTTTCCTGTGATTTCATTAATTTCTGTTGTTTTTTTTCAAGACGACTATTTATTTTATTCTTTTAGTAATAGATGGTACTAGCGACGATCAGAGGAATTCAGAGGGAAAATCTTTTCTGATCAGTAAGGGCAAAATCGAAATTTGATGGATTTTTTTTAGATATCAACTACCAATGACAAAGGCCAATATGAATAGCTCAAGTCCAAATGACAAAGTAAAGGGCAGGGGAAAAACTTTAAACAACGCAGCGACGATTAATGAAAATAATCCTTTTCTAATCTACAAGACAAAATTCAAATTCAATGTGTCGAAGATTAACACTGTGCCGACGACGCTCGGATCCGTTTGTCCCCCGCTGCTATAGACGATACTCGGTGCACTTTCTTTTGTTTAATTATAGCGATTGTTTTTTCCATCAGTATTTGTTGCGATTTCGAAGCTAATAAAACGTATACTTATTATTACTTATGTGTGTTATGATGCTATATGTTCTGTCCTACGTACCTATTTCGTAATGTTTTTTTTTTCAATACAATCCCTTTAAGGTGTAAAATTTCAAGCTTTGATTATTATTCCTTTGAGTGTTTGTTATGGTGGACCTACATAATCGTTGAGCGACGCATGCGTAACCCGACAGCGCGTCGCGATTAGCCGACTCGCACCGAGCGGCCCATTTGATTATTTGATTTCGAAACACAGTAAATAAAAAAAAATTGTAAAAATTTTAAAATACTATGTACTGTTATATTATTTTTGACCTATTAAACGTATTAATTCCGAAAAAAATACCTATTTTACTTCAGTTCTTGTTACAACTCAAGTAGAAATATTTTATTTTGCATATATGGTCTCCGTTATGTATATAAATATATATAGGGTGTTCGACTACAGGTGGGAGAAATTTGAGGGGGTGGTTCCTGACGATAATATAAGACGAAAATGAAGAATAAAAAAATTGCGATTTCGGCTTCGTTAATTAGCTATTAACAATTAAAAATCCGCCTAAAATGCGGCAACGTTTTCGACAGAGGTGTACGTTGCGTACGTCACACTGGCGCGCAACAGTCACGTATCAAGTGACAGATGCATGCTTACCTTGGTTCTCACTTGGGGCCCCAACGAGTTGAAAATGTTTAACAAATCTTTGAACTACATTGAACCTACCTATTCGTTAAAATCCACAAGGGCATTTCTAATATCCGCCCTATGGAATTATCGAGTAGAAGGGGTCAATGACCTTTCTGTTTTAAATTGTTCTCACACATATCCACAAATCTTTATCCTGCACTATAATTGTTCATAACACCGTTCATAATACACCCAAATAAACCACAAACAAATAAAATGGTATCCATTGTATCCATAAATGTTGAATAAAGTCCTCACAAATGCAAGTATCCAGAAAAATGCACATGCGTACCGGAATCGTTCACAGCTAAGTCACGGTTGATGCACGTCAATTTGACTTTTGCACACGAAAAAGAAAATATCAGTGAAATTACTGTGAAGTACACCCACTTAATTAACAAACGTTTTTCGAATGTCGAAAATAACGTTCTCTGGACTTTTTGTGAATGTTTAAACAAGTTTTAACTTTTACTTAAATCTTCATTTACTTTATAACTTTATTTTCTTTTGGTAAATGTACTAAACAATCTGATAAATTGTACATATTTCAGAAGAACGATTTCTTTACAACGTTAAAAACATATTCAACAAAAGTGCAATTATACTATTTATTATTATTTTTTAAAAATCTACAAGATTTTATTTATTATATATGAGGTTATTTATTTATATTGTACATGTATAAAGCAGGGCTGCTACGTCTCTACAAGCAAAACTCGGTAGCTGCTTAGGGCGTAATAAAATTGATAAAGAACGTAAAATATGCTTTCAACATATTTTTTAATTAAAAATACAATATAACTTTAATGCGCTATAACTTTATTGCGCTCCATGGCCCTCCTGAGCCATGACTGAATAGAAATTTCCGTTTCTTTTTTATTTTTTGAAACTCCCGATTTTTCTGCTGCATCTAAACAATGGAATTTTAGTTAAATAATATTCAATAGTATATACAAATAAATATAATAATAAAATAAACATGAGAATTACCTATTATTATTTTGGCTAATTTTAGAGTATGAAACATTTTTTTGCCTTTTCTTCCTAGCCAACTGTATTCCGTACCAAATTTGTTAGTCATTAAACAGGCCATGACCCGTTTTACAAAATTGTAATTATTTGTGCCTCCTAGTGTTGCTAATTCGTGGACCTGCAAATTAATCATTTTGTTACAACTGAATTGGAATTCTATTCGTATCGTTAACGTTATGTTTTTTTACCGCGTCTCTAAAATTATTCTTATCTTGCAGATGTGTTTCGAACTTCTGCAATTCTTGTTCACAATTAATTGGAAATAATATATTTTGTTTGAAAATTGATGGACTTTCTTGTCCTGGCGCAGAATGCTCTTTTAAACTTTTTTGTAATCCTTCTACTCTACTTAAAACATCTGTCATTATACAGCGCAATAGGTGCTGCTGTTTTATTATTGTTTTTAAATAATTTTGTATTTTGTTGCTGTTATTGTCCAGTTGTGACGTCTCTTGGTTTTCTGAAAATTTAGATTTGGTAGGTGTCAGGTGCTTAAAAATATTTTTGTATTATTTGTTTATATATAAATCTATTAATATAGTTACCATTAATTACAACAGATTTCGTAGGAACATTTTCTCTGTTGTAAATTTCATTATCGTTCGTGCATACATCTGAAAACAACAATTATTTTTGTTATAGGAATGTGATAATTATAAAAGAAGAAAAATTAAGTAGCTATAAATAGTACAATGTTGCATAGCATAAAACTATTTATTTACAAACCTAATGTTTCCTGTATTTGCAACGTAGGAGGCAGTGGCAGAGATATTAACGAACTGGAATCGCCGTCGGTGTCGCTGCTTGATACATACTTCTTTTCGTTTATTTTTCTTTTTTGGGGGGGTTCAGCTTCTGACTGCAAGTCTGATGTTTCTTCTGCCATTTTGGCCTTTGATCTCGCTTTTGCGTAATCATCTGAAAGTATTTTTAATAATAAGTATTTATTTTAGTTTCATTGTACATAGTACAGCATTTTTAACTTACCAAAGGTTCCATTTCTAAAACATTTAACTTCGTGTTTCTCCCAACCTGTGTTTATTTGTTCACATTTTTTAATAGCATTTGCTAAACGATTTGGTGGCAATGATGGCCAGTAGCAGTAACCATTTAGCAACCATGCTGATGGTACTGCCTCTACCGTGCCATCTTTTACAAATTGTACGATCCTCCATGAATTCATACTGCAAATAGTTAACAAAATTAATACAATTGAAACTTATTTAAAGAAATGTTGTCTGCAATTATCTGCAACCGTAATATCTAACGATTTCAATCCTACGTTAAGCCTGTACGACGATCATTGGCAGAATCATTTGAAAACTGATAACAAGTAAACTTTTGATGTTATAATATCAATAGTATAGGTAAATTTCCACACCACCCATATGAGGTATTACCCTGGCGCGTTACTGTTTTTTTTTATAACATAGGTAGTTCGCCAATAGCCCTATCGTCCTAT
Organism: Lasioglossum morio; assembly: GCA_916610235.2. Taxonomy (NCBI): domain Eukaryota; kingdom Metazoa; phylum Arthropoda; class Insecta; order Hymenoptera; family Halictidae; genus Lasioglossum; species Lasioglossum morio. Next base: position 23,107,149 of record OU744327.1, on the reverse strand, counting down.
GATGTGGTTAAATTTCTTTATCGGATTGCAAATTAGCGAGATAAAAATATTTTATTAATTTGTGATCCGGTAAGAAAAAATAGACCACGATTTTGCTGGCTTTACATACAATACAACTGCAATAGTTACAGTTGACTGGGACAGATATACTTATTGAGCGTGCTAAAAATTCTTTAACATGAAGGTAGTTTCTAAAATATCTACCGTCAAAAAAAGATATACATGTACGGACTTATGGAGAGCAATCAGAATGTAGCATGGGAAAAACAATAATTTTTTCTTCAAGTTTCAATTTAACATATTTACTAGCAATGTCTGCAATATCGAACATTTCCAAAGGACCTAAATCAGGAGATTCAATTTAAAAAATTCCAAAACAGGACGATCTACAAGGAGTTTTGTTAATACTATATTTTTTACAAGAATTATATCACTACTACTAAGAGAACAGCAATTATTAGGCTCAGTAGTTTTTAAACAGAAATGCTGAAAATCGACACGTTTGAATTGTTTCGTAATTTTGATATTTGTTATTAAGGGCCCCTCAAAATGCTCTTTTTTAAGAATAGGTAATTTATTTTCATACATATTTTTCTTCGAGGGAATATTGCATTTTTCCGAATGTCGTTTTACTATTTGTTCCAATACTTTATCGTTTTTCCGAATAGATTTTAAAATGTATTGTAAGAAATTTTCAAATTTGAAAGAACTGAAATTGTCAAGAGGCCCGTGAATTCTAACATCTTCTGCAATATGTATAAGATTGTGTATATTGTGAGATATATACTGAGATCCGTATAATGATTTAAAAGTTTTTAGAAAATATTGTAATAGCTCAGATGCATAGTCAATAAAATCAAAATATTTTGAATTGGATAAAATGGTTGTTGCAACATGCAATGAAAGGAAATTCAAATATCTATTATTACTTAATTTATGTAGCAAAACTACTGGGCCAGTATAGAGTAAAAATTGCCTAAATTCTGTTGCTTTCCATCGCTTAAGATCCTTTAAAGTTCGCGGTTTTCTATTAAATTCTAGTGGAATATACTTCGCTAAAGAAACTAAAGAATTAGATATATTAAGGGATTGCAAATGTGAGATTTTTGTAGAAGGTTTACCGCAGCACCATAAATTCAAAAGCAACGTTTTCATGACCCCCAAAAAAATTAAGTGCATATAATCTAAAGTAAAAGAATCGTTCATATATATACCCGGAATATTTTCTAAAATAGATGTACCAATATGGTGGTCATCATCAATTTTCGATCTAAACTCGAAATCATTCCTCAAACGAATATTATTTAAAGCAGGAAAGCATACCCGATTATCAATAAAATCTCCTTCGATACAACACTTCGTACACGAATGATATCCTGTATGTCCTTTCACGTATTTTATTAATGATTTCGCAGGAGCATCACAAATGAATGATTTTATTGAAGATGAAAGTGTTGTTCATTAATTAAAAATCCATTATTAATAAGGTCTTTAGCCTCCTCAACAAAATCGTATAAAAAATTATTGATATCTTTTGGTTTTTCGTAACCATGGTAGATACCTACCATTTCAACATTTATATATTCTGTGAGACTGCAAAGAATTGGAAACACTTGACTAGTAGAACTTTTCGATAACGGAAGACCGTCAATGTTGATATTAATTTCAATAATATTGTTATTAATAAATGAAATGTCTACGAATCGAATGAGGTTTAGAATAGAATTCTTTAAGCCAAAATGATATTAATGTCCTGCTTCAATCTCTTTAGTAACTATTTTCTTTCGACATGTTTTTAAAAGATTTCTAGCATCTATTGGTATGTTATTTAGTATAGGCTTATGTAATATAGGAAGTAAATCATTAATAGCGGCATGAGAAATATTGTGCTTTACAGCCCATTCTGATAAAAGGAGAGGAAAAGTTTCAATATTATTTCTTTCAACCGACTCGTGAGCTGGATGTGCGGAATCCTGCCGTTCTGTAATTTCTTCAATCTGAAGATTTTCTACAGAAACTTCGTTTTCGATAATACTATGTAAAGAAGAATCTAAATCAACTAAATCATTTGGAGATTTTATATCTAATGAGGTAGAGGCTTCCTGACATAAAGATTTCTTAGCACGCCTATAATATTTCTGTAATTTCCTTTTACCAGGCATGTTTAAATCTATGAAAAATATAAAATACAGACTTACCTGAAATAGTAAAAAATTTCTCCGTCACAAGCTTCTTTCTTTCTTCTTTCACTTCTCACAGAATCCTGATCTATCACCGATGCCAGCCAATGCTCAAATGACGAACAATGCCTACGCGATCCGCGATTTCTTTCGCGTAGCGCGTCTTTTGCCGCTTGCGCTGACAATTGTTTTTCAAATGCAGTGGTAAAATGAAAGAAGGATACAACAATATACAAGCACTTCGTTGTGTGCGTACTGCACTACATGCGTACTGCACTATATTTACCACCTGGAATATCTCGAAAACTAAAGCCTATGCCCGGTTTTGGTAGTGAAATACGTTTGGACTATTCGATAGCCTACCCAAAAAGACACTTCTCTGCCATGTTATAGCCCCATATCTCATCTGTAAGGGTGGTTATATGTATACTGAGAAAAATCGAAAAACCAGTTTTAGGCCGAATTTCTCCATTTATTGACAATTTAAAATTCTGAAAAAAATCTGACACATTTCAGATACTAAGCCACATATTAGGTATCATTTCCAGATTTTTCCGTTGCAAACTCTAGTTGTAAAAACTGATAAACACGAAAAAAAATGGAAAAATGCAGATTTCATATAGAAATCTTAAGTTGACTATCACAGATTTAATTTAGCAATGAGATATCACCGTAAGTATTATGTAAAAAAATAAAAACCACCTTTTTTGGCGATTTAATTAAGTTATACTTATCTTTTCTGAATCTTAAAAATATATGATGTAATATTAAACGTTCCTATGTTCGGAGAAACATCTTCCAGACTTTAAAACTTGTGTAATACAAAAATCGAAAATAATACTATGTAGATATATATTGGAATATTAAGAAGACAATTCGAACGGCGCCGATTGGTGTAGCGGCTATGGTCTCCGTTTCGGAACCGCTGAAGTCTTTTTGGACCAGGTACGAATACCCGTGAAGAAAATTTTTTTTTCGTTAATCAGAAGGTTTTTCCTAACCATATGATTCTTGTTAAATCTTTGTAAAACTATTTTTGAACGATGTGCAGGATATTTTTAATTAATTTTTCGGAAAAATATTTTTTGAGTACTTTCAGCTTTTAGTCATTTACGGACTAATATATTTTAATATAATTATTACTGATTTATTATATACTGAATAAGACATCCCAGATAGCACTCGGATGTCCGAAGGATGTCCAAAGTACGTCCGTATTGGACCTTCGTATGTCCCAGGGATGTCCGAATCATGTCCGTATGTCCGAAACATGTCCGATATACGTCCCAGGAATGTCCGAATGAGGTACGATTTACAAAGTGTGATGTACATAGGACGTCCCGTTCGGACCAATCTGGGATGTATGTGGGACGTATCTGGGGACATACGGACTTTATTTGTACATCCCTGGTACGTACCAGGGACATAAGGACGTTATTTGGACGTTCCTTACAGGACGTTTACAGGAACTACATAGAAAACGGGTTCTGCATTTTAATTTTACTTTAATCAAAATTACATATATTACAAACACATAGATTTGGCACATAGTACAATACAACAGCACATATAACACTAACATATACAGTAATTCATAACATAATAAATATATATATTTATAACAATTGTAAAATATAAATTTTTAATTTTATTATTAAATATCTTTTAAAACTGTTTGTTACTTTCCACGGTTCTCCGCTAATGTACGCCACATCTTTATGGAAACACTTCTTTCTTTCTGTGTATACATGTAATTGGATATCTTCGCTGCATCTGAAAATTAAAATTTCTTGGTGAGAAACATTGTCCAATAAACGGGAAGATTTTAACATGAATATATTAGGTTAGAGGGAAAGCTAAGTGGTATTTTAAATAAGCAGGTAATTTTACCTGTAATGTAAAAAAAAAGTTACTTAGTTAGTGAGTGATTGGAAAACAGAAATTGACAGGTTACGTGAAAAATGGTAACATATTGTTACAAATAATGGAAATTATATCATTGAATAATATTAAACATGTATTTTCATAAATTGATTCAAATGTTCTCTTTAAAATACGATAGAATTTTCCCTCCAACCTAATAATATTTTTGTATGTTCGTATTGTCAATAATGTTTCAATGACTGAAAAAAACGTGGTAAAATAAATATAAAATAAAAGCTTACCTGAAATCGCAGTGACGAGAGTCACCAACACAATCCTGACAAGTGGCTGAAGGCATCGAATCACTCGCACACGCTTTTTATTAATTGGAATATTACGAACATGTGCACAGGGAACACGTGCTAAACTAACCTAACCTCACTTCACGTAAACGCACGGTGATGAGAAGCGACGCTACTGTGAGGTATTTGGCTGAGAAACGGGAAAATCGTATATAAAGTCTTGAAATCGGAAAAAAAACTTACAAAGTGATTAGTAATATTCTTATTATTATAATATTATATATATAATAATATAAATATTAATAACAATACTAATTTAAATGATAACTGAATGAAATCTGAGTGCTCTGTATATCGCACTCAAAGCATTCAATTATCACTACTTTTCAAGAGTTTGGATAATCTGAGGATAAAATGTTTCGAATAATAGTTGAACAGTACTTAAATATGTACTTAGAACAGTAGTTAGTAATTAAGAACAGTAATTAAAAATTCTATATTTAAAATTTCGAAAAAAAAATTTTTTTGACAAAAAGCAAAAATCATTTTGATTTTTTAAATGTTAATATACATTTTTTATTTTCGGCCAAATACCTCACTGTGCGACGCTTTGACTCTGACTATGTCACTCTGCTCAGCTGTCACATAAGATTATTATAAGACTTAAAAAATAAACGTACTTGGACATTCGAAACTTAGGTCCCACGGATGTCCGACGGGACGTAATAAACAGATGTCCCACGGATGTCCGAAATTGAAGTCCCACGGATATCCTTAGCACCTGAAAAACGAATGTCCCTGGAACATCCGAAATTTAGGTTCCACAGATATCCGAGGAACGTAAATAACGGATGTCCCACGGACGTTCGAAATTGAAGTCTAACGGATGTCCTTAGGACCTAAAAAACGGATGTCCCTGGGACAACCGAAATTTAGGTCCAATGGATGTCCAAGGGACGTCCGTAACGGATGTGGGACATATGGACATAAAGTGGACATGAAACGAATGTCCTTCGGACGTACGGTGCTATCTGGGATTCAGTAAAGATAAAAGTAATACAGTCACGTATACAATACAGGAACGTTTATTATTACATCATATATTTTTAGGATTCAGAAAAGATAAGTATAACTTAAGGAAAACGCCAAAAAAAGTGGTCTTCATTTTTTTTAACTACGACGCACCACTCTCAGGAATTTAAAAAATTGAGCATAATACCTACGGTAATATCTCATTGCTAAATTAAATCTGTGATAGTCAACTTAAGATTTCTATTATGAAATCTGCATTTTTCCGTTTTTTTCGTGTTTTTCATTTTTCACAACTAGGGTTTACTATGGAAAAATCTGGAAATGATATCTACTATGTGGCTTAGTATCCGAAATGTGTCAGATTTATTCAGAATTGTTAGTTGTCAATAAATAGGGAAATTCTGCCAAAAACTGGTTTTTCGATTTTTCTCGATAACTATCCTTAAAGATTAAATATGGGGCTGAAACGTGGCAGAGAAGGGTCTTTTTGGGTAGGCTATCGAAAGGTCCAAGCACGATTAAAATCGCGCTGTGGGCTAATTTCGCTACCAAACCCGGGCATAGCCTTTAAGTTCTAACAATATTTGGTAATACTTAAGAAACAGTCATTCCTAAAACATACGAAATTTAAGTCCTAAGGACATTCGTAAAACCTAAAAAACGGACGTTTCTAGAACATCCAAAATTTAAGTCCTAAGGATATTCATAAAACCTATAAAACGGATGTTCCTAGAACGTCCAAAATTTAAGTCCTAAGGACATTCGTAAAACCTAAAAAACGGACGTCCCGAGTACTTCCAAAATTTAAGTCCTAAGGATATTCATAAAACCTAAAAAACGGAAGTTCCTAGAACGTCCAAAATTTAAGTCCTAAGGACATTCGTAAAACCTAAAAACGGACGTCCTGAGAACATCCAAAATTTAAGTCCTAAGGATATTCATAAAACCTAAAAAACGGATGTTCCTGGAACGTCCAAAATTTAAGTCCCAAGGACATTCGTAAAACCTAAAAAACGGACGTCCCGGGAACGTCCAAAATTTAAGACCTAAAGACATCCTTCGAATGTTCAGAATGGACGTAGGACGTTCGGACATTAACTGGACGTAAAACGTACGTCCTATGGACGTATGGTGCTATCTGGGTTAGGACCAATTTTTAAAAAGTTATGCGATTGTTAAGAGTGTCCACCTAATATTGTCGCTGACTGTACATACAATGACATACACATTTACATTTTCTGAGAGAGGTCAATTTTATTATATTATTTTCGGGGTTTTTATTGTTATTTACCTCTACCCGATATCGATAGGAAAGTGAAGGATGAAAGAGAAAACGTGATGAAAATGAAGTTTGATGAAATCAAGATATAGCGAATTATTTTTTAACATTGTTTTAGTCAATTATTCATTGCTTCGATGCATAAACAAATCCAGTCACTTGCTGCAATACCATTTTCAATTGCCCGTTAAATTATTTTTAAGGAAGTTTTCATCTTCTTGTAAATACGATTCAATGTTAAATCTCTGTATCAGAGTTGATCGAAATATGATGATTATCTTACTCTTTGTAAACCATTTATATAGATAAAAATAATAGTAAAATCTAAACAGTATTTCTATAAATATCAATACTTCTTTTGTATTGTAGATATTTTATACTCGAGCTTAAAGAGAATATTATAAAATAAATCATTAAAATGTATTTTTAATGCATTTTTTTAGTAGCGAGTACTGTTGCAAAGGGCAATTGTTATTTTATTTTGAACAAGGAATACTTTATGGAAAAAATTATATTGTCTTCACAAATAATAAAAAATCAAGCAAGATTTTACATTTTCTTCGGGAATAAAAGATTCTAACGAAATATTGATTTTCAAGGTGCGAATACCGAGCACGCTGAAATGCAAGTGGAAATTTCCAGCGGCAAGGGTAGGAAATTTTCACTTTGTTCGCAGCGACGCGAATTTTCGATCAGACTTTCGCCTCTCTTTGTGTTTGTTGCTGCACTTCCTTGTGCGCGAGTCACGTTTGTTGTCGAGTGCGACCTTATTACCTCAGGGTACAAAGCGACGTCATCATTCGCTAGTTTATCGATGTTTTCCGATACCAAGGCTGTAGCTTGAGCTCCATTTTCCAATTTATTGACTACCATGAACTCCACTGACCATCGGTTTATCATTTAAGACTGATAACTACTGTAGATCTTTTGTGTCTGCTCTAGCTCCTCGCATTCCTTGGATTTTCATATTGCTAGAGTATTAAATTCTCTAATAAAATTCACGATTTATAATATTAGATGATTGCAAAAGTTCGTATCTTATTTGACAATAAAACTCGAGCGGTTATATTTGACCACGCTTATAATAGCTTGCCGAGTTGTCGTTGTCGATATTCTATGTGTCAAATCTTGAAATCGAATTTTCAACCACTTCCCGATGAGCGAGAGACTTAAAACTTTAAACATAGCTCAGAATTGGATGACAATGCAACATTGAAAAAAAAATTGAGAAAAAAACTGTGCGTTTAGGAGAAAAAAAATCACAGCGGAAATCGAACCCGGGCCTTACTAAGTACTCGGTAGTACGACCAGTATTACTATATCTTGCGTTCTATTTAAAAAAAGACTAAAAATTAGAGAATAAAAAAATATATAAAAGAACTTTTTGAAAACCGCGCTTTTATTAAAATGCACTAAAAAGGAGAAAATAATTTTGTTTAGATATTAGTGACCATAAATAAAAACGTGGAGCGTCGACGAAGATTACGTTACGTAGTTTAGCGCTTCACGCTTTTATTTATAGTCACTAATGTCTAAACAAAATTATTTTCTACTTTTTAGTGCACTTTAATGTAAGCGTGGTTTTTAAAAAGTTTTTTATATATTTTTTTATTTTCTACTTTTTTATAAATAACAGTTTTATGATTAATCAACTATATAATCACCACTATTTTCTACAATTGCCTCCGAACATTTTACATACTGATTTCCTTTTTCGTAGTAGTTACATATTTATTTTCAAAAAAGGTCACGAGGTAAATTCTGTACGAACTTTTGCAATCACCCAATATATTAACCGTTTTCACTCGATGCTATTTTAACTTGAAAATTAAACACTTCTTTCAACCTGGAATAATTCCATTCTTAATTAATTGTTTTCTTTGTATGAATATGAAATTGATACAATTCCTCATACAATACTTAAATGGTGAGTAAGTGATTATGTACCAATATGTTTAATGATGGAAACATTATTTTTAATAATCGAACAGCAATTTTTAGCGGTAACACCCTCTTTTGCTCTCTCCCTCTCCCTCTTCCTCCCCCACCCTCCCCTCGCCATCCCCCTCTCTCCCCCCCTCTCTCAATCTCTCTCTTCCGTTAAAGCATTGGACAAGTGTACACATGTGTTTTCATCTCATTGTAGGCTTGAAATCGAGGAAAATTCAGTAACTCTCATGGTTAATTCCCAGGTAGCACCCGGATGTTCGATGTACGTCCAGTGTACGTTCGTATCGGACCTATGTATGTTCCAGGGATGTCCGAATAATGTCCCTATGTCCTAGATATGTCCGAAATACGTACCAGGAAAATCCGACAGAGGTCCCAGTTAGGAAGTGGAACGTACGTAGGACGTCCCATTCGGACCTATCTGGTACGTAATTTGGACTTACCTAGAACTATCTGGCACGTATCTCGGACATATCTTGGACATATCTGGCACGTATCTGGGACATACATATAAACCTACTAAATAATGTTCTTTGTATAATATTAAAAAAATTTATTGTTTGTATACTATATACATATAGCACAAATAAAAAATATTTATCTAAACATATAAAAGTTTCATAACTAAATATAACTTTAAAAAAATACTTAAAATTATGTATTAACCTAAAGAAAATATAATTGAAAAAAAAATAGTTTTAAAAAACTTATTATTTAAAACACTCGAGACACAACTTTCTTCCTTTCCGCAGGCCTCCTAAGCCACTTCTGCATACAAACTTCGATGTCATTTTTCGTCACAGATACCTTTGATAATATTTGCTGCATCTAAAAATTAGAATGTCAATTCAATAATATATTCAACTGTATACAAATAAATATAAAAAATAACAAAGTACACGTAAATAATTACCAATTATCACTGTGGCTAACTTGGTTGTATCAAATCTCCTTTTTCCTTTTTTCCCGAACCAGCTGAATTCCATAGCCAATTCATCAGTCATCACGATTCCCATAGACTGCTTGACGAAGCTGGCGCAATTAGCCCCGCGAATATTCGTTAACTCATAAGCCTGCAAATTAATAATTTATTTACAATCGAGTAGGAACTTTCATGACTTTCGGTCTATAAGTGCTATTTTTACTACTTTTGATCGTTTAGAATTCGTAAACCAATTAATCAATTTCTATGAAATTTTCAGAGTGCATATGAAAGCCTTACAGAGAAATTGAAGTCGTTTGGTCCATTCATGGAAAAGTTATTCTAATTTAAAGTGTGTGTGATCACTTATGTGCGTAACTGTATAAAATAATCGAATAAAAGGCGTAAGCAAAAACGCTAACGGTAACAAATAATAACAATGAAAATACTTACTTGTCTACATATGAAGTAAATACGCTTATATGTATTACACGATGATATATATCACAAGATCACAGGAGATTTGTAAAGCACGTGTTCTCGAAGCTCTAGCACAAGACTGTTTTGTCACGCAGCAACGCAACAGCGCGGCGCGTTCTTCTCCAGCATTCAATTGTTTCATCAAATGTCGCTTGCTTGGGTGATACCGTACAACTGTTCGTCACAGCTGGACGCAGCGAAGCAAGGACCGTCCCGTCATCGCGTCGCTTTGCGTTTTTAACACTTTTTTATTAGCTCGCGTTTGGTGAACTTATTTCATGAACATAATGGTTAACATAAATCAGTAAATAAAAACAAAATTGTAAAAATTTTAAAATACTATATACTGTTATATTATTTTTGACCTATTGAACATATTAATTCAGAAAAAAATTCCTATTTTACTTCAGTTCTTGTTACAATTCAAGTAGAAATATTTTATTTTGCATATATGGTCTCCGTTATGTATATAAATATATATATTACTTGGCACGTCCGAAAATCAGATCCCACCGTCTTCCCTTGGACGAAAAAATCGATTGTCCTTGGGATGTCTGAAATTCAAGTCCCACGTACGTAGTTCGTGGATCAGTAAGTTCATCGGATGTACTTGGGACGAAAAAAACGGATGTCCACCGGATGTCCGAAATTTAAGTCCATCGGACATACTAGGGACATACGCAACGGACGTCGGACGTATGGACATAAACTGGACATAAAACGGACGTCCGACGGATGTACGGTGCTACCTGGGTTGAACCAAAGTCATTCAAATTATCAGAGGCACACTCACCGGTACTAACTCTTTTGAATTGTGAACACTCGGTTATACACAGAGTCACCAGATGAAGAGAGTAGACACCACGCGACATTACTAGAATCTTACTAGATTTTGGGTCGAAACCAGTCGAAATATGGGTTTTTGTCACAAAAAGACTTTTTCGACTGATATGATGGGGCACGGCGCGGCGCGATGAACCTTTCTCTATCAAGTGATCCTTTTTGCAGCTCAAAATATACTCGTATAAGGACAAATAACCGAAACCCGTGATTGAATTCAATTTCCCTCTGTTTTGTTGATGAAATCAGTGTTTGCGGGAAACAATTGTTTGTCCTTATACGAGCATACTTGGAGCTGCACAAGGGTTCATTTAACCCAGATAGCACTCGGATGTCCGAAGGATGTCCAAAGTACGTCCGTATTGGACCTTCGTATGTCCCAGGGATGTCCGAATCATGTCCGTATGTCCGAAACATGTCCGATATACGTCCCAGGAATGTCCGAATGAGGTACGATTTACAAAGTGTGATGTACATAGGATGTCCCGTTCGGACCAATCTGGGATGTATGTGGGACGTATCTGGGGACATACGGACTTTATTTGTACATCCCTGGTACGTACCAGGGACATAAGGACGCTATTTGGACGTTCCTTACAGGACGTTTACAGGAACTACATAGAAATAGGGTTCTGCATTTTAATTTTACTTTAATCAAAATTACATATATTACAAACACATAGATTTGGCACATAGTACAATACAACAGCACATATAACACTAACATATACAGTAATTCATAACATAATAAATATATATATTTATAACAATTGTAAAATATAAATTTTTAATTTTATTATTAAATATCTTTTAAAACTGTTTGTTACTTTCCACGGTTCTCCGCTAATGTACGCCACATCTTTATGGAAACACTTGTTTCTTTCTGTGTATACATGTAATTGGATATCTTCGCTGCATCTGAAAATTAAAATTTCTTGGTTAGAAACATTGTTCAATAAACGGGACGATTTTAACATGAATATATTAGGTTAGAGGGAAAGCTATGTGGTATTTTAAATAAGCAGGTAATTTTACTTGTAATGCAAAAACACATGTTAGTTAGTGAGTCATGGGAAAACAGAAATTGACAGGTTACGTGAAAAATGGTAACATATTGTTACAAATAATGGAAATTATATCATTGAATAATATTAAACATGTATTTTCATAAATTGATTCAAATGTTCTCTTTAAAATACGATAGAATTTTCCCTCCAACCTAATAATATTTTTGTATGTTCGTATTGTCAATAATGTTTCAATGACTGAAAAAAACGTGGTAAAATAAATATAAAATAAAAGCTTACCTGAAATCGCAGTGACGAGAGTCACCAACACAATCCTGACAAGTGGCTGAAGGCATCGAATCACTCGCACACGCTTTTTATTAATTGGAATATTACGAACATGTGCACAGGGAACACGTGCTAAACTAACCTAACCTCACTTCACGTAAACGCACGGTGATGAGAAGCGACGCTACTGTGAGGTATTTGGCTGAGAAACGGGAAAATCGTATATAAAGTCTTGAAATCGGAAAAAAAACTTACAAAGTGATTAGTAATATTCTTATTATTATAATATTATATATATAATAATATAAATATTAATAACAATACTAATTGAAATGATAACTGAATGAAATCTGAGTGCTCTGTATATCGCACTCAAAGCATTCAATTATCACTACATTTCAAGAGTTTGGATAATCTGAGGATAAAATGTTTCGAATAAAAGTTAAAAAGTACTTAAATATGTACTTAGAACAGTAGTTAGTAATTAAGAACAGTAATTAAAAATTCTATATTTAAAATTTCGAAAAACAATTTTTTTCGACACAAAGCAAACATCATTTTGATTTTTTAAATGTTAAAATACATTTTTTATTTTCGGCCAAATACCCCACTGTGCGACGCTTTGACTCTGACTATGTCACTCTGCTCAGCTGTCACATAAGATTATTATAAGACTTGAAAAATAAACGTACTTGGACATTCGAAACTTAGGTCCCACGGATATCCGACGGGACGTAATAAACAGATGTCCCACGGATATCCGAAATTGAAGTCCCACGGATATCCGTAGCACCTGAAAAACGAATGTCCCTGGAACATCCGAAATTTAGGTTCCACGGATATACGAGGAACGTAAATAACGGATGTCCCACGGACGTTCGAAATTGAAGTCCAACGGATGTGCTTAGGACCTAAAACACGGATGTCCCTGGGACAACCGAAATTTAGGTCCAATGGATGTCCGAGGGACGTCCGTAACGGACGTGGGACATATGGACATAAAGTGGACATGAAATGAATGTCCTTCGGACGTACGGTGCTATCTGGGAATAGAGGAAGGTTGATCGTGGGGCGCTCAGCTCATGATTTAAGTAAAACAATCATTTTGTATTAGAAAAATACATGGGAACCTGAGGGTGGTTGTCTCGATTTTTTGTCCTACTTTGGACGCTCATATTATTAGATATAAACATAATCTCATTAAACCATGAGCTGAGCGCCCTACGATTAACCTTCCTCTTTAGAATGAGCCCTCACACAGCTCGTAACATGCTTGTATAAGGACAAACATATGTTTCCCGCAAACACTGTTTTTACCCTTCAATCTAGTAATATTCGGGGGTTACGTTACCCTTTTAAGGGTGTAAGACAACTCCTTGAAATAACTCAAATATTACTAGATTTAGGGGTGAAAACTGTGTTTGCGAGGTCCAATAGTTTGTCCTTCTACGAGCATGTAAACTGGTAAACCGATGAATTTTGTGTCAAAATCAAAGAACCTTTGATAGAAACGAGATAGAGCGGTGATTATTCAAACAACAGCTAATATATCGCAGAATCTGCGGAAAATAGAGACATTATGGTACGAACGTTTTTTAAACTTGAAAATCTCTGTTAAGTTCTCAGTATTTCAAGAAAATTGTGGTTGTCCAATATCATGTACGAATAGATTTTTTTCTTGACATGCTATACATGATTTCCCGTAGATTTTGTCACGCCGATTTCAAATCTGGTCGTAAAAGTGCACCGCCTTAGATTTCACAAAAAGTGGATTTTCGTGAAGAAACGAATGAAATAATTTTTTTGTTGAAATTATTTGATATCCAACTGGTTCGAAGGTGTATTGTATTCGCATACATAGAACACAACAAAAATGAAAATATCATATATTTTCTGTATACTTTATAATACGATTTATTTGCATCTTCTGAATAGTAAGCTATCAGTAAATATGACACTGTATTCACGACAAACTAGCAGAATGAATAGATTGTTAGACGTTTTAATCGAATAGTAGACTTAAGCGATCCGAAAATTTCAGTCATATTAGTAACAAATCTCGCTAACAGAGTTACAGGTGCACAAATTGCAAGTGCGAATGAAAAACGCTTAAAAAGACAAGATAGTTGGCAATTCAACGGTGAGAGCAATTTAATTCAAGCGTCGACAAAAAGGTACTATCTCCAAATGCGCTTTTCAAGCGGCTTGCCTTTAACATCTGAAAAACGCGAATTCGAAGCCTCGCATCAAAGAGACCACCCCTTATGTTTGCAGAGCGATTTTACCCCTTCAGGAAGTATGCGTTTTCTAGGCAGACATTACGGAGCGACTCGGGAAGGTCGAGTATCTAATTCAAGACAGGGTTCCCCTTTAAAGGAAGAGGAAACGTAACGCGTTGACCTCAAAGCGCGTCACTTGGATGAGGTATTAAAATTGCAACCCTCCTTTCGCTCAATCTACCACCGCTACACTCGTGATCAGCGTAAACGCTGACGATATCGACAGTGACTCCGAAAAATATTCGGACACTAGCTATAACTAACTTTACCATTCGATAATTCGTTGGTTGATAAAGCAATCGCCCTGGGAATTGTTTCTGTTGGAACAGTGTAAGTTGCCATACATGCTTGTGTCGAGTTTTTACTCTATGCGTACGCATCCGACCGTTATGCGTTTTGTCTCTCTGTTGGCTGCCGGTGTGGTTCTGTTCTCTGATCTGTATAGCACGTGACTGTAACGCCTCGCTATCGTTCTTTACTAATTCTTCCTTTACTAATCTTTACTAATAAAGTTTTCAGTTTATTCTTATATATTAAAGTTATTAAGCTTATTCCAGCCCCATCTTTAGTGTTCGGTATTCTACCTTTAATAGTTTCTATCAATAAAACATTTATTAATGTTGATAAACATATATAATTTATTTGAAAAATATACATACCTTTCATAATAAAAATTATAAAACGAAATAAAATATCATTTGTGGATCACAAAAATGTTCGGACAATATTAATTTTTCTATTTAGATAATGTAATTTAGCATTATAAAATTTATTTCATACTTTGTGACATAACCATTTTGTTTAAGAACATGTCTTAACTTGTTTGGCATGTTATTCATAATTTTTCTTAAATATTTAACAGTTATATTCGACCACTCAGTTGCAAGTCTTTGTTTTAATTCGGCTATCGATGTAATTGGGGTTTTACGATTTTTCTATCGAATTCATCCCATAAATTCTCGATAAGATTAAGGTCCGGTGATTGGGGTGACGGATGAAGAATTTTGGGGCATTCGTATAATAAAAATTCTTGCACAATACGTGACTTGTGCTTGGGATCGTTGGGAACGCTTTACCAAGATAAGACTTAAAATTATTGTTAACTCCCATTCATTCAGCACTTTGGAGTAAATTAGTTTTGAGTATATTTAAATAGTGAATTTTGTCCATGATACCGCCAATAAACACTGGGTTACCGACTCCATTCGACGAACTGCAACCCCAAACTATAAAGCTGCCAGCGCCGTGTTTCACTCTTTATTCGTTTTCCGCCACACCATAGTTCTTCCGTCGGTATTGTACAGATCGAATTTACTTTCATCAGCAAATATGACATCCTTCCACCACGTCTCATCTTTTGAAATTAGCTCTCTTGCTAAGGTTTTTCTGCAACAGTATTATTACTTATACGAAGCATTGTGCTAATTTCCATGGATTGAAAATTATAAGCTGTCGCACATCGAAACTCGTATTCCCTCCTTTACGACCCAGTTTGAACGAATTTACATTTACTAGTGACAGTACTGAGGTGGTATGGACGTCTAATGGTCCACATATCTCAGAAGACAATTGCCAAAGAAATATAATACGTGTCTAAATATTTTGTTGAGCCACAAATGATACTTTACTTCGTTTTATAATTTTTATTATGAAACGTATGTATATTTTTCAAATAAATTATATATGTTTATCAACATTAATAATTGTTTTATTGCTGGGAACAATTGTCAGGGCGATTGCTTTATCATCAAAGTCACTGTACATTAAGGCGGTCCTATTTTTCAACAGTCTTACCCTTCTAAAATACGTAATTTGGTGAAAAAATAATAAGAGCAAAATTTCAGCTCAATCGGACAATGGGAACCCGTGCCGCAGTGCTCTTGAAAATTGTTTATTTTTTAAAATTGATTTTCTCCATTATAGTACATCGTAAATATACCATTCCTACATATGGATGAAATTGTTTTTCAATTCTCTATACCTGCATGGAAATAAAGCATAAATTCATTGTAAAAAAAGTTTCCGCAACTTTCAAATTTCAAAAATTGGATTTCAAAAAAAAAATTTCTTGAGCATTATATTCACTTCGTCTAATAAAACAACCTTTGTTCGACACATTTTTTCATATATTTATTAACAAAGATGTTTCAATAATGTGGTCACTACACGCAGTTAGGGTGCGATAATGTATAATACCTTTTATTAACAATTGTATACATTTGTATTATGACGCCCGAAATATTATTAAAACTTAACCTATATTACAATATACAAAATTATTCGAGAAGATATTGGTAAAATTATGTATACGTTTCAGATAAAAATTTTTCGAAGAAGTTGTTTCCTTCATCGTTCCGTAAACTTTCTGCCATAAGCTTTCTTTTGTCAAATGGCAAACTTTCGCCAAAAAAGATAATGCTGAACATTCTAGTGAATTCGGCTTACGTTAACATAAATTTTTTTGTAGTCGTTAATCTGTTTTAAAAATACTAAGGTAAATATATCGTTTAGGGGATTCAACTCGGATGACCTTGACCTTTACATATGTTGTCAAGGACAACATTCTGAACAACTTTTGTCAATATAACTACCCGTCGCTCGGACTCAGTTTCCGAGAAAATTACGAAAAAGCTTTGTTAAATTTTGGTTGCAACTATACTATATTTTAACGGTAGTTTTGCCCAATACGACGTCTAACGGTGATTAGAAAAGTAGAAGGCTTACTATTACACACGCGGACAGTAATTCTGCTCAATATGACATCTAGCAGCGACTGAAGAGGTAGAAGACTTACTATAGAGAGGCATTCTTTGGCGCACAGACGATGATACACAACAAGATGGCACACATGGTTCTTTCTTAGTGTAGCTAAACCTAACCTAACCTAACCTTTTTTTTTTTAATTGGGGGAAATCCGATTAGTGGATAACCATCCTTGCCGCCGAAGGCAAGGATGACCAATGTCGGTCTCGGTATAATCGTTACCGACTAAAAACCCGAATAGTCGTCCCTAGACATTTACTACAGGGACCCAGGATCACGTTAGTACTCAACTGGGTTGAACGCCAAAGATCTGCGCACTCATCTTGTTGTGCGCCAAAGATCTGTGCGCCAAAGAGTTACCCCTCTCACACAACAGGTTTGTGGAGGGTTAGGTTAGGTTAGGTTAGGTTAGTATGTTTTTTTTTCACGGGAGGGGAGATGGGTTCCGAGGGTGTACGAAATGCACCCTTCCGAGGAGGACGTCTCAACGCGTGCGGCGGCCTTCCTCCTCGTCCTGACGCTGTTTCGGCAGTGGAAGGGTTCGGGGACGGAGGCCGCCGGGGGTCGCAGGGAGAGTTTGAGCCGAACTCGAGCTCTTCCAACGGGCAACCAATGGGAAGGGGGACGAGAAGCCTGGTCGTCGGCTACCCGTCCGGTTGCTAAGGGGGGTTGCCAGGGGATGTCTCATTAAGGGACAGCGGGGGCCCAGTTGAGTACTAATGTGATCCTGGGTCCCTGCAGTAAATGTCTAGGGACGACTATTGGGGTTGTTAGTCGGTAACAATTATACCGAGACCGACATTGGTCATCCTTGCCTTCGGCGGCATGGATAGTTATCCATTAATCGGATTTTCCCCAATTAAAAAAAAAAAAAAAAAGGTTAGTATGTTTGTGGAGTTTGTGGAGGGGCGACCACCCATACGAAAATCGGAAATATATACGTACGCAATACGGAAAATTCAATTCAGTACTAGCAGTAGTTTTTTGCAATTTTCTCGAAAACTATTATCGAGCGACGGATGCATATAATGACAAAAGTTGTTCAGAATGTTGTCCTTGACTACATATGTAAAGATCAAGGTCGTCCGAGTTGAATCCCCTAAACGATATATGTACCAATTCTAAATCTTGACGTGGTGCTATTGCTGGAATCGGAGCATTGAACTATGCTTATTTGTATTTTGCTAAAAATATAAATTGTATATCTCTAATTCCTACAATTTCTTCGTTGCTTATTGATACTTCTTTGCGGAATAAATACATTTTTAACACATATATGGCTTTAGCCATTCATCTAGCATGGTGGAGAGCTCCAGAAATATGAAAACGGTTTCCTTTTGGACAAGTTCCACCAAGGGAAATAATCAATTCAAGAAATTTTACATAATCACCTCTTGGATGTTTCTGTTTTATGGTATTTAAGTAGAAGTCCAATTTTGATTGTATCTCCTGGAGCAGAATCTACGGGCATAATTATCCTCTAAACTTGACTGAAAACTTGTGTGGTTAATTTTCGGCCATTTCGGATAAATTTTGATTAGATTCTTGGAGGCAATACGGAAATGTAACTATTACACATTTAAGAAATTCTAATTTTGTGGTGATTGATCCGCCGGCGCGGCGATCGAGTCCGATACGCGGGGAGTGTGTCTGTGTATGTGTGTGGCGTGTGCCACCGTAAGCGAGTGCGAGAGAGTACGACAAGCGAAGCGTGGAGGGGCACGCGGGCCCCGAAGAGCACAGTCGAATGTAGCGCGCCGAGACTCGAGCTTGCCATTGTTCTTATAACCTTACTTTTCTTAATATACTTCTTATTTTTTCCCTTTCAAGATATGTATACAAGACGTCTACTTGTTTTTTCCTCCGTAATTGATCCCACAATTTTATTTACAAGCATTCAGTAATTTTTCCAAAACAGCCGATTACAATTATATTCGAAATTGACGAGAAATCAAATATTTGTTATTATTAAATATATGAAAAACTGTGTCAAACAAAGGTTTTTTTAGACTAAATAAATATAATGCTGAAGAAAAATTTTTCTTTTAAATCCAATTTTCGAAATTTCAAAGTTCCAGAAACTTTTTTTACGATGACCTTGTACTTTATTTGCATAAACTTATAGATAATGGAAAGACAAATTGAACGATACATAGAAATGTATATTTACGATGTAGTATAATGGAGAAAATTTATTTTCAAAAATAAACAATTTATTAGCACTCTGCGGAACGGGCTCCCATTGTCCGATCGAGCAGTTTTTCACATATCATTTTTTCACCAAGTGTCATATTTTGTGAGGGTAAGACCGCAAAAATTTTGGAAACAATTTTCGGCTCCTATAGCTAAGGACCACCATTAGGGTGGACTTATACTCGATGAAAATTATTTTGCAAAATTTTTGCCCGCTCACCATCCAGAATTGTGACAACTGTTGAGAAAATGATCTGGAAAAATTTGGGGCCGATTAGATCATGGGAAACCGGCGCGAAACGAATTTGAAATTTTTTTCTTAAATCGTGACATAAATATACGTTGAAAAATATCGTTGAATTTGTCTTTTTTTTCTCCGTAAGAATCCATATATAGCATAATCAGTTGGTAATAGAAAAAACATCCGTGACCTTGAAAATTTGAAAAAATGACCTATATACTTTGAAAAAATGACTTATATACTACAACTTTTGTTTGAAGAGTTTATATACAGGGTGTCCCAGTTTTTTCCGGCCAAACTTTGCCAGTGTGTTCTACACGCAAAAGTAAGAAAAATATGTTATATGAACATATGCTCTTAAAAAAAAAAAAAACAGAGATATTCATAATACGTTCGTACGCTGTGTCGACGAAATGCCAGTTCATTATCATTTTGTATTATTAGTTATAACTCCTTAATAAAACATTTAAGAGCATATGTTCATATAACATATTTTTCTTACTTTTGCGTGTAGAACACACTGGCAAAGTTTGGCCGGAAAAAACTGGGACACCCTGTATGTAGGGAGTTGCCATCTCCGACCCGCGAGAATTCTGTCGAATGTCGCGTCGCGTCGTGAGTAACTTTAACGACGCGACGATTCGATATTTGTTATTATGTTTATCGATTGCGTTATTCGTATTTTGTTATATGATTCTGTCATTCTGGTTCGACGTTTGAAAATGAAAAGACGTGTGTGATCTCAGACGGAGATTCAAACGGGATAATTTAATTAATTGTATTTCATTTAATTCATTATACTTCAAGTTACGTATTAAATTATTTTGTGTTTAAACCGTATTATTCTTTCGACGATTTAAATCCTACATATATACAGGGTGTCCCAAAACTACCCTAGGAGCCGAAAATGGGAGGTTCCTTGGGTCATTTGAAGCGACATTTTCCTTTGCAAAAATGGCGTCCGCGGCTTTGTTTAGGAGTTATTAACGAAAAACACGGACCAATCAGAGCGCGCCCTGGGCCGCCGTGCCGCGCGGCACCGGCAGCCGAGCGTTGGTGGTACGCCGTGACATCGCAACGAACAAGAGTTTCTCGATGATGTAAATTCTCTCCGATTTCAACGAGCTTTGGATATGTGGTCAAGACCATTATTCTGAACAACATTTCTCTTTAAAGTTTTTGGCTGTCGGCTTTAGTTTACGAGATAATCGCGCAAAAACTTTAACCGAACGAGAGAAGAAGCAGAAACTGATTGTTTTAAAAACTCACTTATTCAGCCATAAATCCATTTGCTGCTTCGAAATGTGTGTCAATGGGTCAGTCGGTGACGAACTGCACAGATGTCTGCAGGTATACGACAGTACCGAGATCCAAGGGACGTACGGCCAGGTCGACGAACTGCACAGCTGGGGTAGATAGCAGGTATACGACACTTTGACGGATACGCGGTCAACGATCTGGACTTTTCACTTTCACTTTCAAATCGATAAATAAATCATATGTTCATTTCACACAGATGCACTAAGGACAATTGCAATATCACTTGTATTACAGCACAAATAACAACAATCAGATAACGTGATCATTAGCGAACGTAAACTTTCTAAAAGAAGAACATCCCGAATTTTTTCTTCACTTTCACAGTCGAGGCACTAAAATCCTTCGAAATTGACCTGCCGCTTGTTGTCCATAAATAATTCTTGTGGTCAGGCCGGTAATTGCACCGCTGGTGGTAGCTGTCAAGTACGCGATCCTAGTCAAATCCAAGGGCTGCAAAAGGAGGGCAGCACGGCAAGTGCGTCTAGGTCAACGCATCTGTCACTTAGCACGTAGCAGGCAGTGCCTACGTTATTCCTGCGTTAAATATTTGGGGCCCTGAAAAGGGTCGTTCTCCGACGGCAGTCTGATACGTGGATGCTCTCGTTTGATTCGTCTTACAGCGGCAGCAGCATTGAACCCGCTGCGGACGTACGCGACAAAGATGTAGAAGTTCTCTTGCGACGTGAACATTATGTGGCAGAGACTTGGACTGACTGCAGTTTCCCTAAAAAGCTGCGTACACCCCCAAATATCCCCACTACGAAGCAAAACTGAGGATACAGGAACATGTATCCTCAGTGTGACCCTTGCCGTTCCTCCACGATAGAAAACAGGGATCCTCGTCTCCGCGGAAGGGATCGTGCCATATATCAGAAGTCTGCAGTTACTCGGGAATTTTCGCAGGACACCGGAACGGAAAAATTTTCTCCTGCACATGTTGGGTTTATGAATTCTTTTTCGACCGTGCACTTTCAACTTCTGCAAACCACGTGTTTTTTAGAATGTTCCTGTATCCTCAGTTTTGCTTCGTAGTGGGGATATTTGGGGGTGTACGCAGCTTTTTAGGGAAACTGCAGTCAGTCCAAGTCTCTGCCACATAATGTTCACGTCGCAAGAGAACTTCTACATCTTTGTCGCGTACGTCCGCAGCGGGTTCAATGCTGCTGCCGCTGTAAGACGAATCAAACGAGAGCATCCACGTATCAGACTGCCGTCGGAGAACGACCCTTTTCAGGGCCCCAAATATTTAACGCAGGAATAACGTAGGCACTGCCTGCTACGTGCTAAGTGACAGATGCGTTGACCTGGATGCACTTGCCGTGCTGCCCTCCCTTTGCAGCCCTTGGATTTGACTGCGATCGCGTACTTGACAGCTACCACTAGCGGTGCAATTACCGGCCTGACCACAAGAATTATTTATGGACAACAAGCGGCAGGTCAATTTCGAAGGATTTTAGTGCCTCGACTGTGAAAGTGAAGAAAAAATTGGGGATGTTCTTCTTTTAGAAAGTTTACGTTCGCTAGTGATAACGTTATCTGATTGTTGTGATTTGTGCTGTAATACAAGTGATATTGCAATTGTTCTTAGTGCATCTGTGTGAAATAAACATATGATTTATTTATCGATTTGAAAGTGAAAGTGAAAAGTCCAGATCGTTGACCGCGTATCCGTCAAAGTGTCGTATACCTGGTATCTACCCCAGCTGTGCAGTTCGTCGATCTGGCATTCGAAGCAGCAAATGGATTTATGGCTGAATGATGCAAGTGAGTTTTTAAAACAATCAGTTTCTGCTTCTTCTCTCGTTCGGGTAAAGTTATTCGCGCGATTATCTCGTAAACTAAAGCCGACAGCCAAAAACTTTAAAGAGAAATGTTGTTCAGAATAATGGTCTTGACCACATATCCAAAGCTCGTTGAAATCAGAGAGAATTTACATCATCGAGAAACTCTTGTTCGTTGCGATGTCACGGCGTACCACCAACGCTCGGCTGCCGGTGCCGCGCGGCACGGCGGCCCAGGTCGCGCTCTGATTGGTCCGTGTTTTTCGTTAATAACTCCTAAACAAAGCCGCGGACGCCATTTTTGCAAAGGAAAATGTTGCTTCAAATGACCCAAGGAACCTCCCATTTTCGGCTCCTAGGGTAGTTTTGGGACACCCTGTATATATGTAGGATTTAAATCGTCGGAAGAATAATACGGTTTAAACACAAAATAATTTAATACGTAACTTGAAGTATAATGAATTAAATGAAATACAATTAATTAAATTATCCCGTTTGAATCTCCGTCTGAGATCACACACGTCTTTTCATTTTCAAACGTCGAACCAGAATGACAGAATCATATAACAAAATACGAATAACGCAATCGATAAACATAATAACAAATATCGAATCGTCGCGTCGTTAAAGTTACTCACGACGCGACGCGACATTCGACAGAATTCTCGCGGGTCGGAGATGGCAACTCCCTACACTCGGCCATCCGACACTAGCCTCTGCCCTCAGAGACTGTGCATATTTTTTACTCTTCTTCTTCCTCTTTTTCACTATCAGTGTTTTCCTCGTCCACGCCGACCCAAGATTTCATAGAGTCTGCTACCGTTGTCGTTTTCTGAGGACCCTCGCAGCTCCCAACTTTTTGGACAATATATGTATCGTGCTGTAATGTTTGAGTGACTCGATAAGGACCTAGATATTTCGCTGCAATTTTCAAACCTGGACCTTGTTGTGTTCGCCTGATAGCTACCAGATCGCCTTCCTTATACGTTACTGCCTTTTTTCGCTTCTTATTAAATGACCGTCTATTCTCTTCCTGGATCTTAACTATATTCTCTTTGGCGTTCGACCTTGCCTCGTCTCTTTCTTCTTGAAAGAGAGCGGTCCACTCTTCTTCCAGTATTTCTCCGATCTGTGAATCATTCCCGACTCGCATTTTTGTCCCAAAGAGCAAGTCAAACGGTGTAGAGTTGATGCTGCGATGTGGCGTTGCGTTTAAGATACGTTGTACTCCGTTTATGTATCGATACCACTCCTCCGGGTGGGGTGCTGCCAATTTAGTCAGTAAAGGAATAAGTGTTCGGTTGACCCGCTCTACTTGTCCGTTCCCCCTTGGAACGCCAGTCGCAATAAGTGAGTGTTGTATCTTTTCTCGCTGACAATAATCTCGGAAATCTCCCGAGGTGAAGGCTGTTCCTCGATCTGGGCACGATTACGATAACCGTGGCCCCTACTTTGAAGGTTATATTTGTGTTCCTGAGGTCATTTTAAGAAAAAAATGTGTATATAACAGGTATCCAATGGGCTCCGTTTAGCCGGTAAAGTAGATTTCTTGTTTTTTATAAAAGTGCAAATATCTCGGAAACTACGCGAGATATTGCAAAATATCAAGAGACCTTTTTTGTAGGAAATTGAATTTCCAACAATTTATGTCCTATGACTAACCTTTTTTTTTTTTTTTTTTTTTTAATTGGGGGAAATCCGATTAGTGGATAACCATCCCTGCCGCCGAAGGCAAGGATGGCCAATGTCGGGCTCAGTATAATCGTTACCGACTAAACCCCCAATAGCCGTCCCTAGACATTTACTGCAGGGACCCAGGATCACGTTGGTACTCAACTGGGCCCCCGCTGTCTTTGATTAGACATCCCCTAGCAACCCCCCTTAACTACAGGACGAGCAGTCGACGGCCAGACTTACTCGTCCACCTTCCCGTGGGCCGCCCGTTGGGAGAGCTCGAGTTCGGCTCGAACTCCCCCTGCGAACCCCCGGCGACCTCCGTCCTCAAGCCCTTCTACTGCCGAAACAGTATCAGGTCGAGGAGGAAGGTCGCCGCACGCGTTGAGACGGGCCCCTCGGAAGGATGCATTTCGCACACCCTCGGAACCCGTCTCCCCTCCCGTGAAAGCGCGAGTACCGGTACTCACGCGTTTCACCCCCCCTCCGGCGACATGGGAGCGTCCCCAGTCGTAGGAGGAGGTCCATCCCCTTGTGAGGTCTCCACCTTAAGGGCAGAGCCTCCTAATCCCCCACCTCCATTACCCCCCCGTCGGGTGGGCGAGGCGGATCGGCCGGCGCGGGCGTCACCGATGGGACCGCCTTCTTCGCGGCCTCTCTCCCCCCCTCTGGCCCTCCCTTCCTCCCGGGCTTAGGCCCAGGTTGAAAGGAGGGGCAGGCCTTCGTTCCAGAGCGGTGTCCAGCCGGCAACCCCAAGTCCCCACACAAGGGACACTTGGCGGCGTTCTTACACAAGGCCGCCCTGTGTCCCTCGTCACCACACCGATAACATCGGCCGATCCGGCTCGCCTCTCCCGTGTAGGCGCACTGCGCCCACGTATGACCCCTGCGCAGGCAGCGGAAGCACTGAAGCGGACGCTGCTCCAGCACTTCGACCCTTGCAGAGGTCCACCCCACCCTCACGCGGCCCACCCCGGCCATCTTCCTCGCCGCCGCCAGCGGCAACCGGGCCCAGCACGTTCCAGGCCCGTTCCCTCCCGGTGTGGGTGGTCGGTTAACCACCCCCACTCGAATCTCCTCGGTAGTGCAGCCAGCCACACCAGCGAGGGCATCTCGGATCGTCTCGGGAGTCGAACAAACGTCCAACCCCCGTAGCCGAACCTCGGCCATTCGAGTGGGAGTGCTCACGGTCACCCCCGTCCCCTCGAGCGCCACCTTCATGCGCTCGGCGATGGCAGCCGCCTTCGTACGACCACCCTCCCCGGCCACCCTCATCATGAGGG
The DNA here is from genome assembly GCA_916610235.2 of Lasioglossum morio. Taxonomy (NCBI): domain Eukaryota; kingdom Metazoa; phylum Arthropoda; class Insecta; order Hymenoptera; family Halictidae; genus Lasioglossum; species Lasioglossum morio. The sequence goes on along the minus strand of OU744327.1, from coordinate 23,081,472 downwards.
CACCGGTTCGGGCTCGCGCGAAGGTCAGCCCTTCGGTCACGCCGACCTCCTCCAAAGTAAAGGACGACGTCACCTTCTCCATCGCGGAGGCATAAGTGGCCTTACACCCCGTCGGCACGGTCATGACGACCGCTGCCGACCTAGGCGGCTTCGGCAATTTCGCCGATTTGGCCGCCACCTTCCCGTCGGGAGGGGGATCTCCCTTTTGTCCCTTAGGAGGGACCTTCTTCCCGGGGGCACTGGAAGCGGCAGAGGGGCCCGGAGGAGGCTGCGCTGCGACCGCTTTGGCCGCCCGCTTGCTCCGCCGGGACACCACCGTCGCCCAGTCCCCCTCCCCGGCACCCGACTTCACGGGTCCGGATGGGCGGGGCGCAGCCCCCACCCCAGAGCCCGATGGCTCCGCTATGGGCTGGGACCCTCCCGGTCCCGCCTTCTTCCCCCTCCCTTTCTCTCTCGCACCCCTACCACGGAGTCCAGAGGGCCCCTCGCCAGCGCTCGGAGCGGATTTAAACCGCTCCGCGGCGTCGGCGGGCACCTCCCTGTCCCCGTGGGGGAGCAAGGCCGCCAGAATGCGGCGCTCGAGGGCCTCCAGCCGGTCGCCCACGACGCGGTCGACGAGTCGTTCCACGTCGCGGAGCGATGGCGGCGACAGCGGCCCATCCCCCTCTCCCCCCGTCTGCTCCACGTGAGGCTCCTCCCCACGTGGCTCCCCCCCCTCGCTCACCCTCGGCAGGGGTCGAGGCTCCCGTATCGGAGTCCCCTCCCTCCTGTCCGGGGTGGGCCCGAGGCCCATCGCCTCCAACTCCCCGGCGGAGAATCTCCCCGGTTGGGATACCCCGTCCTTCCCATTCTTCCCCTCTGGAGGTGGGGGTTCCAGGGCGGCCCGCATCGCGAGCGGCACCCGCTCGAGCCGCTCCTGGAGCGCGTCCCTCTCACGGACCGCCTGCCGGTACCGCGTCTCCCACCTCATGGAGACGGCCCTCACCTCCTCGAGCTCGCTCTCGAGCCCGCCGGGCGGCCCTGTCGAGAGCTCCGCCCTCTTGGCCAGCTCGAGGGTACCGGCCCTTATTTGTTGCGCGGCGTCGCGGAGACCCCTCACGCACGTACCCTTGAGGTTTTTGGAGACCGCGGAGACCTCGTCCACCCGCATAGCGGCTTCGCGAATGATCTCCACGATCCCCTCCAAGTCCGCGGCCCTGAACTTCGCCTTCAGTGCCGCGGCCTCCCTCACTGATTCCCGAATCCTCGGGAGAGTCGCCCCCGCGGTATCCAATGGATCCCGCGGGGACGACGCACGCCCCTTCTTCCCGCGCGTCTCCGGCCCACCCCTAGCGATGGGGTCCCCGCGACGCTTCCCCCTGCCCGCGCCCAGAGAGGATCCGGATGACACCGAGACCATGGAGCTAGTCTCCCACCCGGTGCCACCCAGATCCTCCTCCCCCCCGGGTCGGCTTGTAACCTAACCTAACCTAACCTAACCTAACCTAACCTAACCTAATCCTATGAATCGGGAAGTTAAAAAAATATTCACTAAAAAAACTAAAAAAAAGAAACCTAAAAAAAATAAACCTAACCCAACCCAACCCAACATTAAAAAAATATTCACTAAAAAAAATAAGAAAAATAAACCTAACCCAACCCATCCTGTTCACATAATCCTCCCATTGTAAATATTATCCAGAATTTGGTCTTTTCAGAACCCTTTTCACTTACCCCGACCATTATTTCGGACGAGAGGCAGCTGTTCTGCAACTTCACCGAAATATAAATATACTCAGAAACTGCGCAGCTAATAGAAAAAAGTCATACGACATAAATTGTTGGAAATTCAATTTCCTACAAAAAAGGTCTCTTGATATTTTGCAATATCTCGCGTAGTTTCCGAGATATTTGCACTTTTATAAAAAACAAGAAATCTACTTTACCGGCTAAACGGAGCCCATTGGATACCTGTTATATACACATTTTTTTCTTAAAATGACCTCAGGAACACAAATATAACCTTCAAAGTAGGGGCCACGGTTATCGTAATCTCCCCTCGATCTGAAACGATACGTCGCGGATTTCCGAAAATAATGGCTTGTTTCTCCAGGTGTCGGAGAACTTCGTCCGTCTTGGTTGTCTTCGTGGTATACAACCACACGAATTTCGTAAATGCATCGACCACCACGAATATGTAACGATAACTTTTTTTACTCGAGGGAAGTGGTCCCAAATGATCCACGTGGTAGGTGTCTAGGGGTACTTCCCCCTTTGCTATCGGATTCAGAAAACCTTCGAGTTTTCCCATTTTCCTCTCAGCTAAAATGCAATCTAGACAATTTTTAATGGCTTTCTCAATTTTTGGTCGAATACCCTGAAACCAATAGTCTCTTTTCAACAGAGTTTCCGTTTTTCCCGCCGAAAAGTGGCCGTTTCCGTGGACATGACGAATTACTTGTAATTGCAGGCTCTTTGGTACTACGAGATTGATGTCTCCGTCAATGTTCTTGAACAGCAGTCCTCCCCGCAAGGTATATCCGTCTATTTTACCCTGCTCTGTCAACTCGGCAATCCGTCGCGTTCCTGCGTCGTCTTGTTGTGCTTTGCGAATTCTCGCCGTCATATTATTTCGATCCACAGATAACAAATAGCATATCGGTAACGGGTTTCTACTCAAAGAGTCCACGTGGGTCATCTTATTACCTGCTCGATGTTCGATAGTGTAGTCGAACTCCTCTAATAACAGGACCCACCTAGCTACGCGTACACACAAATCTCGTTTGTTCATGGTGAGAGTGAATGCTTTACAATCTGTAATTATTTTAAATTTGATTCCTAATAAATATATTCGAAATTTTCGTAATGATCGAACGATGGCTAAGACTTCCAACTCGTAACTCGCGTATCTAGCTTCGGCTGGTGTCGTTTTACCGCTAGCAAAATATATCGGGTGTTTGTTATCGTCGTCGCTGCGTTGCATCAAAACTGCTCCGAAACCGAATGACGATGCGTCTGTGTGTAACTCGGTTTCTGCATCTACTTTGTACAGGTTTAACACTGGTTTCTCCATTAATTTCGTTTTCAAGAGATCGAATGCACCTATCGCCGTACCATCGAGCTCGAACGTAACGCCTGCTCGTAATAGGTTCGTCAGTGGTCTCGCGATTGTTGAATAACCATCTATAAATTTTCGGAAGTATCCGGTCAGACCCAGAAAGCTTTGAACTTGTTTGGCGTTCTTTAGTACTGGAAATTTTGCTATAGCTGCTGTTTTACCCTCAGACGGCCGAACAGAGCCATTCTCTACAATGTGCCCCAAGAATTCGACTTTACTGCGTAGCCATGAACATTTTTTCCAATTTATTTCCAGACCGTGATTGCTAGCTACCGCTAAGACTTGTTCCAGTTTTTGTATTCCGCTTTCTAAGTCACTCGATGGTACGATGATATCATCCATATACGCCATAATAACTTTTTGTTGTAAAAGATCTCTGAAAACCATATTAATGAATCTCACGAAGGCAGCTGGAGAGTTAGATAAACCGAAAGGAACGCGTAAAAATTCATACTGACCATTGGGTACTACAAACGATGTGAACTTACGGCTATCCTTATATACCGGCACATGGAAAAATCCATTTCTTAAATCAAGGGTACTGAACAGTTTAGCGCCCTGGAACGCGTCCAGCTGGTCTTCTACGAGGGGTAAAGGGTAACGGTCCCTTACTATCTTCTGGTTTAATTTTCTATAATCTACGCATAAACGCATAGAGCCGTCTTTTTTCTTTACGAGTACGATGGGACTCGCGTATTCAGAGAGCGACGGCTGAATAATGCCATCCCGTAACCAACCGCTTATTTCTGCGTCTACCGCACTCTTTTCTGCCGGTGCTAAACGTCGTGGTCTCTGATACACGGGTTCCTCGTCTTTTAGAACAATATTCATTTCTACGTTCACCTCCTGAATTTTTTTAGGGACGTACTCGATAACAACATTCTTGACTCGTTCTCGAATCGCAATATCGTCTATATGTGCTACACCTATTTCATCACGCTCGCATACGATCCGAAAAACTTCCGGTATACTTTCATCACACCATTTATTGGTGACAGGGTCTTCGCGAATTTTCTCGATCGATAACTCTCGTCCGTTTCTGACTAACTTAACTTTATTTAAGAAGTCTGCGCCTAAAAGTAAATCGTGTTTTAGTAAAATATCGGAAACTATGTGAAATTCAATTTCATATGCGTGTTCGTCGATAACAACGCTGGTTACAAATTTGCCTAATGTCTTATGTCCGTTTGACCCAACGCCCGCAAAAGTCGTTCCGCTAATCTGTAAACACGGTGCTCCTATTCTTACAAGACAAGACGCGCTCATGAGCGTTAGATCACTCGCGGTATCTATTATCGACACCAGTTTAACATTGTTCACTCTTACCGCCTTACACGATTGAGCCGAAGGAAATCGTGTTACCAATTTCACCGTTTTTTCGGGGCCGGTTTCTCGCTTTGGACAGTTCGGCGCAAGGTGTCCATGTTGGCCGCACCGAAAACATTTGGGACCGCGAGACTTTGCCGGACAGTCTGCACTGAGATGACCCTCATTGTTGCAGTTGAAGCACCTCCTCGGTTTGTCCTTCCGGAACACTTCCCTATCCTGTTGGGTTGTTGGTAGCCTCCTCCGCTCGTCGATGAACGAATTTCCTTCGAAGCACGTTGACGGAAGCATCAACTGTTCAAATGCTACCAGCAATGCTTCTGGAGTCTTGAAACGATGCATTTTCGCTTGTAACCTCAGAGACCTGTCTGGAATGCCTTCGATGATGTGGTCGACTAACTCAACTTCGTCGTCTATCGGTACACGGTTCGCCATTATAGTTTTGTCGTGGAAATAGTCCTCAAAAGACTCGTTCTTCTTCCACACTCGTTCCCGCAATCGGTCGCGCAGCAGAATGTTGATTGGCCTGTGGTAGAACATCTGTTTGAATTTCGAGAGCAGATCGTCGGCAAGTAGTTCAATGTATTCCGAACGCGAGTGAACCCAATCTCTTGCTTTTCCCCGTACGCGCATTCCTATTAATACTTTTGTCTCGTCATCGTTCAATTTATACGTTCTTCGTAATACGTTTATTTGCTTCACCCACGTTGGATAGTCCTCCGACTTTCCATCGAAGTACGCGAGCAGCTCAGCGACGGTTTTAACACCATCTCGTCCATGTGTGTTTACTTCTCTCGGATTCGTATGTTCTGGTCCGCTCGAACGTCGTGTTTCTTGCATTAATGCAAGTTCGCGTCTCGTCAACTCCAGTTCTTTCTCTGCTATTTCTCTTTCTCTGTTTAAAAGGCTTATCTCACGCCGAACGTCCTCTGCATCGTCATTCCTCGCCGTATTTTCCGTAGGATGATTCTCGCACACGTCTCCACCCGCATTTTCGTTTACCGTGTCCGCCTGACCGCGGTAGGCCCATTGACATGGTGGATCGTGTTCAATCAATCGGGCGATCAGTACCGACTTTGTTCCGGACGTTTGTAGACCCTCATTCCGCAAAATATCCTTTAACTCTGCGAGTGAAAGCGCGTTTAAATCTCGAGACGACATCGCGGATGTACTTCCGTAATATTTCTATCACAATATTCGCCGCACTGAATCGTCGTTGCACGCACAGACTTTAGGACGAGCCCCCAAAAATGAAGGATTTAAATCGTCGAAAGAATAATACGGTTTTAAACACAAAATAATTTAATACGTAACTTGATGTATAATGAATTAAATGAAATACAATTAATTAAATTATCCCGTTTGAATATCCGTCTGAGATCACACACGTCTTTTCGTTTCCAAACGTCGTACCAGAATGACAAAATCATATAACAAAATATGAATAACGCAATCGATAAACATAATAACAAATATCGAATCGTCGCACGACGCGACGCGACATTCGACAGAATTCTCGCGGGTCGGAGATGGCAACTCCCTATATATATATACAGATCAGAAAAATAAAAGTAGACGTGTTTGATATTTTTAAGAATGCTATTCAATAACACTATAATTGACCCCCCACCCCCACCTCCTGAGGGTGGGAGAGGGAACTATTCCAAAATCTTCAATGGGCCTTTTAGAACCTAGTAACAAGACGTAGTTCGCCACACGCCCACAGTGGCGCGTCGAACAGTCCACTCTTCGATTTGTCGGAGAAATATCACGTTGAGAATGGAGTTTCTCATTAAAGATTTTGAAATAGTTCCCTCTCCCACCCTCAGGAGGTGGGAGTGTGGGCCAATTATAGTGTTATTGAATAGCATTCTTAAAAATATCAAAGTCTACTTTTATTTTTCTGATCTGATGTGTATTTCTCGAGATATCCCCAATTTTCAACGATCTTTTACCCATTTTAATTTTTGTTCCTTACAGCGCCATCTGTGATCCAAAATGCAAAAACTCCTAGGTCAAATTTGTGTATTTTTTTCTGGAGAATCCAAATCTGCAATGAAAAATGGGGGTTCCCATTTAAGTTTTTTATCTTCTCCCACCCCCACCCCCATGGGGTGGCGGTGGGGGGTCCAGTTTGGTATCATTGGATGTCACCCTTCGCGACGAACAACTTTCATTGCCCACTTGTTTTGATCCGATACATAGTTCTCGAGATATTTCAATGTCTTCAGATAAAAAGACCACCCTGTACCTTAAAAAAGTATACGAAAATCAATTGCATTTTCCATAAGATTACAATATAAACTAGAGAGGGGTTGTTGCTCGCTCGCTTCGCGAGCTTCGCGAGTAGGGTTGTTGTAGCTCGTGGGTAGGACTGCTCTTGCGAGAGGGTAGTGGTACGCATTGCTAGTGGGGCCTACAGCTATTAATGCTTTTTTTATTTTTTGTGTGACTCTCCACAAGCCACACAAAGAACTTCCCGATTCGTTAGTTGCAGTATATTATTATCATTATTTAGTGTACGTTTTAAGAAGATTATATGTTTTCAGGGAAAGTGATTATAACACTGTATTGGGCATATAAAGTATGCTCAACCACATGACGTATGTAGTCTTTTGAATTTTTCAAGAAAAAAAAAATTTTTTTTAAATTTTTTTTTTAAATATGTATATATATAGTTACGTTTGCTTCTTCCGTGGATACGCCTGTCGTATAAATTGCAATGTTGAATCAATTCCTTAAAAAAAAAAACTAAAAAACTACTTGACCAAAATGGACCAAAATCTAATCAGCTCTAAGTTACAGCGGGGCACATCCATTGCATTGTGGCGGCCTTGGTCCCGCCATACGCTTCTGTCAATTTTAGGAAACTCCTTATCCCGTCAACTTAATCCTTACTTAATGTTTCCCGTCTGCGTGGGTCGGACTGCCCAGGTACACATCTGGCGACCAGATCCACGCAGGCCTATTCCTTTCGTGTGTCCTTTCCAAGTTCCGTTTGGGCCTGCTTTACGAGCAGGCCCTGGCGAACTTTCCTTTTTTTATGACACCCTTTCCCGGTTGCTTTTTACTGTCGTGTCCTTCAGTTTTTACAAGACCCATCCGCAATCGCTCCTTTCCGCGGGTCCTTACCTGACTTTCCTCTCCGTACCTTTCTCCCACTATTTGGTCTTCCCCCACTCTTCCATTTTCCTGCTTTTTCCGGGGGAGTTTCCTGGAGATTGACGACGGAAGGTCAGTCTTTTTTTTGAGTCGCAAGAGACATTCAGCTCTCCACCGATACCGACACAAGTATTAATAAAGAGTGTTGAGGAACATATCCGAGCCGTCGCTTATTTTCACGACTTCCTCCACAGCATCATTCATTATTCTGATCGTGTTGTTAAGTAGGATATATATGCCGGTTCTGGCACACCACTTATGTTATAGATTCCTACCTTACCGACACAGCTGAAAAGTCGGTTCTGTTCCATGCTAACCTAACCATATAGCGCGAGCATATTTTCCGGGGCCGGGGTGAGGGGGATTTTCATGGTGGTATTGCGTAAGCCACAGTTCGTAGGCGAGGGGGAGGGGGAGGGGGGATTTTTAGTTTTCCTGGTATTGCATTTAAGATCAGCTTCCTGGAATTGCGTGAGCCTGGTATGTTTATATTAATATAAACATCCTTTTGACGGTGGGTATCGAGTCGCGATATCAGATCACATCACTCAGCTTATCATTTTTAGATAAACATCCTTTGACCCAATTACATCTTTCTCCTTATCATTTCTCTCCTCATCGTTATTGTATATTCGTAATATCAACAACCTTTCGACGATCGGCATCGAGTCGCGATATCTGACCACCGCATATGTTTTCGCTCAGTCTTTTATTTTTTTTTTTTAATAAACATCCTTTGACCCAATTACATCTCCGTTACTGCACAGTCTTTCTTTATCATTTCTCTCCTCGTCTTTACACCATCTGAAAAAGCCGGTTCTGTTCCATACTAACTTACCGTATAGCTCGACCATATTTTGCGGGGTGGTGGGCAGGGAGACACCTTATAGCCCGACAATATTTTGCGGGGATGGGGGGGAGGGGGGAATTTTTCAAGACCAGTTTCCTGGTATTGCATTTAAGATCAGATTCCTGGTATTGCGTAAGCCCCGTTCGAGGGGAGGGGAGATTTTTCAAGGAAATTAATATATAAACATCCTTTTGGCGGTGGGTATCGAGTCGCGATATCAGATCACATCTGTTCTCACTCAGTCTTTCCTTATCATTTTTTCAAATAAACATCCTTTGGCTCTGATCACATCTCTGTTTTCGCTCTCCTTATCATTTCTCTCCTCGTCTTTACTATATATTCGTAATAGCAACATCCTTTTGACGGCCGGTATCGAGTCGCGATATCTGATCACATCTGTTATCACTTAGTCTTTTTATTATCATTTCTTTCCTCTTCTTTATAGAGGTAGTCATAGCATCGAAGAGTCGTAGAATCGCGTCCGAACGTGTTTCTTACCTATGGGGGGAGGGGTTGACCTTGATTTTTCCAAAGACTGTTTCCCACGAGAACACGTGCACTTTCGTTTAAGGCGATTGACCTGAACGATGTAAGAGAGAGAGAGAGAGAGAGAGAGAGAGAGAGAGAGAGAGAGAGAGAGAGAGAGAGAGAGAGACCACTCACGATGTAAGGGAGAGAGAGAGAGAGAGACCGTTCACGATGTAAGAGAGAGAGTTTTTAATTAACAGATCGGTATAGAGTTTCTCCTTATCTTTTCGACGCGACTATCGCGAAATAGCGCGAGCCCGTTTTAGAGCAGTATAGAGTTTCTTTTTCGATGTAAGATCATGTCCGAACATCTTTTCTAATATCGTGAGCGGAGATTTCGTTCCCTTCTTTTTAAAAAATTAATACGAATAAGAATTTACGTGCTCAAGATGTTTTGAATCCAGATTTTATGAATAATTTGATTGAATTTGCTGACGGATTCAAGTTACTTAAAAATATTCGTTCATCGTCAGCATATTGAGAACAAAAAAAGAAAGAGTTACTAGCAATGATCCGTCAATTGAGTAAACCCACTTTCTTTATGACAGTGTCGGCTGCAGAAAGTTACTGGCCTGAGTTATTGTAAATATTTATAAAATATCGCGATGGTGGTAAATCATTATCTGTACAAGACGCATTCAATTTGGATTACAATACCAAAACTGATCTAATTAGAAATGATCCCATTACATGCGCTCGATATTTCGATCATAGAGGCACATAAGCTTATGTGGTTATTAAGACAAAAACAAAGTAATTTCAGAGAATATGAGGTTGTGAATAGTTATGAACGTGTGGAAATTCAGCAACGTGAAAGTCCACATGAACATATGTTTCTGTGGTTGAAATGAGCACCTATGTACAATAGTGTTAAAAATAGACACGATCATGTTGATAACACAGAATTGATTGATTTAATTGCCAGATTTATCACATGTAGATATGACGATAATATTGCATATATTAAATTTCAAATGTACAAAACATAATCATATATGGCAATTAGCCATGATCGATGTTTGTCGCGACGGCTCGTTCGAACTCTCTGAATTTCGCTTGGGAAGGAACTTTCGTTGTTTATCCGTCGCTGATAAAAAGTCTGCATGGTATGTCAGCAATTTCGTGCATGGGATTCCATTTAAAGATTTTGGCTATGAAAACTATCAACAACACGATATATTCGAAGTAATTCAAAATTTTGTGCGCGATTACGCGAATCCTGTCGTAGCATACAAAGGTGGATGTTTCGAGAGAGACATCCTTCGGCAAATGCAAATAAACTCGATAAATTTGGAAGATTTCAACTGTCCGAAATACGATGTACTAGTTCACGATCCTATGTATGAAATTGCTTACGGCGAACCTTGTCGACTTCACTGTTGGCAACCGGTAAAAAACGTCAAAACGAAACCGTATCATTGCTGTCTGCGCGAAGTACAAACATTTCGAGCATGGGTTAACAATTATAAAAACACGTAAAGTATCAGATATAAAAACGCGTCTACATCTTTGAATTTTTCCCGCGAGTCAAAACCGTAAAACACGACACCTACGTTTTTTGATTTTTTTTTTTCACACAGAGTATCACAATGATTATGAGATCCGTCGCAACAACAACCGATAACGCAACACCACTTCCCGATTATCGTCTCGAACGCGACAGACTACAAAGTTTTCACGACTGGCGTTACTCACACATCGTCCAATCGGAGAAACTTGCCGCCGCAGGATTTTTCCATCTGGGTGATGAGGATTTCGTTGAATGTTTCGAATGCGGCATACAGCTGACTCGATGGGAAGAGGATGATGATCCTATGACGGAGCATCGCGCCTGGTCAAGATCCTGCGGATACGTTTGCGGGGTGAACTGCGGCAACGTACCGATCGGAGTCGATCCGGATACAATCCCGCCAAACCCTCGTGGTATGGATGTCTGTGGAATCGCGAAAGAATCGTCGCTCGAACGTGATAAAATAAATTTTTAAAAATGAAAAAAATAATGTAATAAATATAAGATTTTTTATTAAAAAATAATTGTAATTATAAAAATAATTGTATTGATTATATATGTTTCTTCATTGAGTCTGAAAAAAGAAATAACGTTATTAAGTAATAATTTTAAGTAATTAATAAATATATAAAATTATTAATTTTTTTACTCACAGTATCTAAATATATACTTTTATTAAATAAAAAAGTTATAAAAAATTTTGTATTTATATCGTCTGTATCCAATAATAGCTGTTTGCTGTCGAAGTCTGAAATCATTTACTTCGTCATTTTCCTCATTATTATCCGCATCACCTTCCTCTTGTTCCTTTTTTCATGATCTTTTTTGGTAATTCGTTGCAAACTCAGCGATGCACATATCATGTAAATCAATATCTCTTCTACTATAATTATCAAATATATCATCCATATAAATTTCGGTGGAGTCTTCATTTCATTTTTTAAAATCATTCTCAGATTTTAACATTAATACACGTTCTGATATCGGATTGGTATTCGGATTTGTATACTGCCTTTCTACTTTGCTTTGATAAAGGTAATGATATAACACGATAGGCTGCTTCTTGTGCATACATTAAATTACTATTTAAAAAGCATTGGTAATATTTCGAAATTTTTCTCTAACAGTCTTATTGTTTATTATCACAATCAATAGCAGCTTCCCTTAATAATTTTGATAAACCTCCTTCAATTTTACTAATGTAATTGGTTACATAACTCACCGCCGAATATGCGTCAAGTACAAACTGTAATTCCATATTCGATTCGAATAATTGTAAAATATCTGCATTATAACCATTAATATTTACTTCAAGGCTGGAACGATTTTAAAAATACCCGTTTTTTTTAAAACTACTTCATCATAGCTCATAACTATTTTTTCTTAAAAAATTCATTTATTAATTCATCAATAAGTTTATAGGATTTAGGCGCCATTTCATTTTTATTTAATGGTTCCAGAATCATCGTTCTTCTCATTACTGGATAAGGCATATAAAATCGACGCCGCTAATTTCTTTGCCCTTTGTAACAGCTATGATTATGTTTTGTACATTTGAAATTTAATATATGCAATATTATCGTCATATCTACATGTGATAAATCGGGAAATTAAATCAATCAATTCTTTTTTATCAACATGATCGTGTCTATTTTTAACACTATTGTACATAGGTGCTCATTTCAACCACAGAAACACATGTTCATGTGGACGTCCACGTTGCTGAATTTCCACTCGTTCATAACTATTCACAACCTCATATTCTCTGAAATTACTTTGTTTTTGTCTTAATAACCACATAAGCTTATGTGCCTCTATGATCGAAATATCGAGCGCATGTAATGGGATCATTTCTAATTAGATCAGTTTTGGTATTGTAATCCAAATTGAATGCGTCTTGTACAGATAATGATTTACCACCATCGCGATATTTCATAAATATTTACAATAACTCAGGCCAGTAACTTTCTGCAGCCGACACTGTCATAAAGAAAGTGGGTTTACTCAATTGACGGATCATTGCTAGTAACTCTTTCTTTTTTTGTTCTCAATATGCTGACGATGAACGAATATTTTTAAGTAACTTGAATCCGTCAGCAATTTCAATAAAATTATTCATAAAATCTGGATTCTAAACATCTTGAGCATGTAAATTCTTATTCGTTTTAATTTTTTAGAAAAGATGTTCGGACATGATCTTACATCGAAACAGAAATTCTATACTGCTCTGAAACGGGCTCGCGCTATTTCGCGATAGTCGCGTCGAAAAGATAAGGAGAAACTCTATACCGATCTGTTAATTAAAAACTCTCTCTCTCTCTCTCCCTTACATCGTGAGTGGTCTCTCTCGCTCTCTCCCTCTCTCCCTCTCTCCCTCTCTCTCTCTCTCTCTCTCTCTCTTACATCCTTCAGGTCAATCGTCTTAAACGAAAGTGCACGTGTTCTCGTGGGAAACAGTCTTTGAAAAAATCAAGGTCAACCCCTCCCCCCATAGGTAAGAAACACGTTCGGACGCGATTCTACGACTGTTCGATTCTATGACTACCTCTATAAAGAAGAGGAAAGAAATGATAATAAAATGACTAAGTGAAAACAGATGTGGTCAGATATCGTGACTCGATACCGGCCGTCAAAAGGATGTTGCTATTACGAATATACAGTAAAGACGAGGAGCGAAAAGATAAAGAGAGCGAAACAGAGATGTGATCAGAGCCAAAGGATGTTTATTTGAAAAAAATGATAAGGAAAGACTGAGTGAGAACAGATGTGATCTGATATCGCGACTCGATACCCACCGCCAAAAGGATGTTTATATTATTATTATAGGAGCTTTATTTAAATAGATGTTTTTCGTTTCACGGTATGCTTCGTACAGACCTAAACAGCGCGCCGAACCGCGCGCCGAACCATTCGCCAAACCATTCGCCGAAACGTTTGCCGAAATATGTCGCCGCGCCGAACGGCGAACGGGATGGATTTTTGCTATTTCCAGAATTTCTTGCGAACAACTATGGAAGCTGCAGCGGCGTATACTACACAAAGAAATACAGAAAAAGTTGGCAGTTTATTGAGTGAATTAAAGTTTATAAGTGAAATGTTCAGGTCAGGACGAAGACATCAGATTCGAGACTACATGACTTGAATTCTTGCCGAAACGTTTGCCAAACCATTCGCCGAACCATTCGCCGAACCATTCGCCGAACCATTCGCCGAACCGTTTGCCGAAATGTTCGTCGAAATGCGCGGCGAAACGCGCGGATTCGTGTTCGTCGTCGTTCCCGGAGTTGATGGATCAACGGCAAACACGAATCCGCGCATTTCGCCGCGCATTTCGACGAACATTTCGGCAAACGGTTCGGCGAATGGTTCGGCGAATGGTTCGGCGAATAGTTCGGCGAATGGTTTGGCAAACGTTTCGGCAAGAATTCAAGTCATGTAATCTCGAATCTGATGTCTTCGTCCTGACCTGAACATTTCACTTATAAACTTTAATTCACTCAATAAACTGCCAACTTTTTCTGTATTTCTTTGTGTAGTATACGCCGCTGCAGCTTCCATAGTTGTTCGCAAGAAATTCTGGAAATAGCAAAAATCCATCCCGTTCGCCGTTCGGCGCGGCGAAATATTTCGGCAAACGTTTCGGCGAATGGTTTGGCGAATGGTTCGGCGCGCGGTTCGGCGCGCTGTTTAGGTCTGTACGAAGCATAAGATCTTGGTGTTGTTTAATCGCTAATACTTCCTCCAAAGTATTAGCTTCTAGAATCAAGATTGTGTTGTACCGACTTAATGCGTCTACATGTGACATTTTACTCCCACTACGATGTTCAATAGTATAGTCGTAATTTTGTAAAAACATTGCCCAACGGGATATTCGTGGGTTACTGTTCTGCTTGTTAAGCGTTAATCTAAAACTGTCGCAGTCTGTGATTATTTTAAACTTAATGCCCGATAAATAAATGTGAAATCTTTTAATCGCGTACACTGCTGCTAAACATTCAAGTTCGAAACTATGATACTTTTCTTCTTGAGCAGTCGTTCTTTTACTAAAATAAAAAACTGGTCGAAAGATTTTATTTTGTTTGTTTTTGTAGCAAAATTGCCCCAAATCCACTGCTGCTAGCGTCGCAGTGAAGCTCTGTATCTAATTTTGGAGAGTAAATTGCCAAAACGGGATCGTTTGTTAGACGTTGCTTCAACGTTTCAAACGCCTGAATTTGTTCTGATCCAAAGCGAAATGTTACATTTTTGCGTAATAAATCATATAAAGGTCTCGCGATGAGTGAGAAATTTTTTATAAATCGCCGAAAATAACTTGCTAGGCCTATAAAGCGTTGCACTTCTTTGGTATTTCTCGGCATTGGATAATTGACTACAGATTCGATATTTTCCTTCGCTGGAGCAATACCATTATCCGAAATGCAGTATCCCAAATAAGTTATTTCGCGATAAAAGAATGAGCATTTATCTAACCTAAATCTTAAATTAAACTTTCTCGCTAAACAAAATATTTCTCGCAAAATATCCAAATGATCGTCAACCATTTCCGTGGCCACCAAAAAATCGTCTAAATAAAGCAATAGTTTATTCTGCCTAAGTAAATCGCTAAAGATTTCGTCTAAAAATCTTTGAAAATTACGAGGTGCATTGGTTAGTCCAAATGGCATTTTGAGGAACTCGTATTGACCTAAGGGTGTAATAAACGATGTATATTTTATCGAAGTTTCGGCGACTTTTACGTGGTGAAATCCATTTTTAAGATCTAATTTCGTAAAATATTTTTTATCTCTAAGTTGACCTAAACAATCGTCTATTAGTGGTACAGGAAAGTTGTCTCTGATTGTATGTTTGTTTAATTCGCGATAATCGACGCACAAGCGAATTTCTCCGTTCTTTTTCCTGACCAAGACAATTGGACTAGCATAAGGAGAATTACTGGGTCTAATGGTGCCCTCTTTTAATAAGTCGTCAAGGATAACACGAAGTTTTTCCTTGTCTGCAAACGCTAGTCTACGCGGCCGAAAAGAAATTGGATGCTCGGTCTTTAATGAATTCACTTCTTCAACAGTATTCGAATGTTGCTCGTTGTCGTCGACCTGTACATCTTTGCAAAAATAAATTTTTTCAAGTTTCCTCACAATGCTAATATCTATTTCTGGATCAACGTTTAATTCGTGGCACGCAGAAATCGGGTTTTCAACATAATCTATTTTTAAAATTTGTTGAACAAAATTTTCCGTATCCGAGTTCTCGGGTTCTCTTTCCTTAACTTTGATTTCCGTTGAACTTCCCAATTTTATCTCTATGGTTGGCGACCGAATAAAATCTCTGCCTAATAATGCAAAGTGTGACATAGTTGTTACCGATACAACAAAAAATGTAAGAGGAACACACGCGCCGTTTACACAAATTTCGGTTTTAAATGCGCCAACGACATTAACTGGTGAATAATTTACACCGTAAAATGTATTATTTACCGGTCGCTCGAAATAAAAATCAGACGGTAAAGTATCTCTTCTGATTAAACTAACGGGCGAACCTGAGTCAATAATTGCTACGGTTGAAACGCATGTGTCGCTCCGCCATTATCCTGGGCTGTGCAGGTAATCAGTACGTTGAACGGGGTTTCTGTACTATGGGGTTGAACCAAATGCGTCGTCGTACCCGGTTGCTTAGTCGAGGCCGTCGTCGAGGCAGAAGCCTGTTGTTGTCGTCGAAACTGCGACAATCTTTTGATGTCTGTTGCGGACAATCTCTCGCCCGGTGTGACTTTTCCCCGCATCTGAAACAAGAATCCCATTCCCGTCTTGGTTACGTACAGTCCTTCTTCCAATGTCTCGATTCGTTGCAGTTGAAACACCGCACGACCTTTTCCTGCGCGGAGTCCCTGGAGGTACGCTCGGAACCGCCGAAGTCCCTCGTAAACGACAACTTCCCTGGAACCGGCCGTTTCTGCTCCTTAGGCTCACGATCGCTTCTTAACGAGAGCTTCCGAAACGTTTCGAGAAGGTCCTCTGCCGTTTCCAAACGATGCATGCGTGCATGGTCTCTCAATTGTGCATCCGGAACTCCGTCGATCACCAAATCCACCAATTCTTCCGGATCCACCATAATTTTGTTCGCCAAGGTGATTTTATCGTGGAAATAGTCTGGATACGACTCATTCCTTTGCCACGTACGGTTTTCGAACTCTCTTCTCATTGCTAATTTGACCATTCGATGGTCAAACATCTTTCGAATCTCTTCCAGGAAGTCTGACGCGGACAATTCTAACAGGCTCGGTTTTGTATTAAACCATTTCAAAGCCTTTCCTCGTAGGCGCAACGTGATTATTGTTACCGTAGCGCAATGGTCCAAGCCGTACATCCTCCTGAGTCGCTCTACCTGCTGTCTCCATAACTTGAACGTATTTTCCGCACCCGAAAATTCAGACAGTAACTCAGCAATCGTTTTGATGCTTGTATTTGGGCGGACGGTAACGCTGGCTCCCGTGGATCGCAACGGCGTTGTCATTTCTCTCTCTCTCGTCTCATTAAGTCCAATTCACGTTGCAAAATATCGCGTTCCTGGCGAAGAATCTGCATCTCTCTCTCTGTGCGAAAGACGTCTCTGCTCCGAAGTCCTGGTTGTCGTGAGATTCCGTTGTTACCTGACGCTCTTGAATGGTGTCTTCAATGTTTGGATCAGCGTCAATCAAACGGGCAACTAATTCAGTTTTCGAGCCTGAGACAACCATGTCCCTGGACCTGAACAATTCTTTGAGCTCAACGATGGTTAGGTTGGCCAAATTTCTTCTATTCTCTGCCATCGTGAGTCACCAATATTCAAATCCGCACAAAATCAATATTCCAACTAAACTTCCCGAAATTCGATAGCCGCGAATAAAAAATACGAAATTTCACGCAGTATCACGAAATATCTATTTCGTATCCCACTTCTGAAATTTATAGGAGCTTTATTTAAATAGATGTTTTTCGTTTCACGGTATGTTACAATCTGAATACAAACGTTTCTGAATACAATCTGAATACAAACATTTTGCAGACGATCAGCTGGTCACAGACGATCGATCGGCACCAACACATATAAATATTAAAACCTATCTAATACCTACATTATAAACATACCAGGCTCACGCAATACCAGGAAGCTGATCTTAAATGCAATACCAGGAAAACTAAAAATCCCCCCTCCCCCTCCCCCCTCGCCTACGAACGGTGACTTACGCAATACCACCACAAAATCCCCCTCACCCCGCCCCCCGCAAAATATGCTCGCGCTATATGGTTAGGTTAGCATGGAACAGAACCGACTTTTTCAGCTGTGTCGGTAAGGTAGGAACCTACCCACCATGATAAGTGGTGTGCCAGAACCGGCATATATATCCTACTTTGTTACTTTTTCAGAAAACATTAACAAAAAATTTGATACCATAGAAACGAACATCCGCGCGCGCGCACACACACACACGCGCGAGCGCGCACGCGCATACACACATACCGACATTTTGATAAAAATAGGCTAAAATGACTCCAATGACCATGAAACGTGAAGATCTGCTAAAAATTCGATTTTCGATTTTCGGGGTAATTACAATAACTTCCCTATAAATCGGGAAGTTAATAATAAGATATCAAATAAATTTTTATAAAATACCACGTTTTTAAAACGGACTAAAAAGTATAAAATAATGTTTCCTAGTTCCATACAGATTCCCAGCCCCCTACAGACAGTCCTAAAAATTTGTAATTGTGAATTGTTGAATAGCTATGAAAATACTTGTAGGAGTTGAAACGGAAAACGTGGGACGAGCATAAAAATGCTATTTATATACATAGTAACTGCAAGATATAATTATTTAGTGTGTGACTCTCCAAGAGCCACATCAAGAACTTCCCGATTCGTTAGTTGCAGTATATTATTATCATTATTAAGTGTACATTTTAAGAAGACTATACGTTTTCAGGGAAACTCAATAATTTTCTACTTATCAAAATGTTTGCTATTAAACCAACATCGTATGCTCGTTGCTCGCTTGGTTCCTTGTTGTAGCATAGTAATGCTGCAAAATGAATCGTATATATTTCTTATTATATTTATAAAGGGCATTCAAATAATCTATTACATCATGGTTCAAATGATTAGCATTAAAACTATTATAAATGTGTACATTGTCGTTACCAATAGATTGTTAGATCCTTTTTTCGAAAATTTAATCGTAATCACCTTCTATTATATATGAATGGATTTAGCATTAAATGCTCTAGAATTTTTGTCTTCACAAAAACTTACAAATTCGCGAAAGTAATGAATGGACGGGGAGAGGGGAGGGGTTGATCAAATTTGAGATTTAAAAAAAAAATAAACGCGTGGAAAACCACGCGCGGTAGAAGTGAAAATTCTTGCTGTCTAGTAATGTGTAGAAGCAAATTGAGATTCGAAATGTTAAATAAAAAAAAACAAGATCAGGAACAACTAATAAATAACCAAAAAAAACAAAATCATAGAAAGAATCATAGAAAACGTTTCACTTCAAACATAATGAACGATCAAAATTGGCGACGCAAAGAAGGAGAGCGTATGAGAAAGAAAGAGACATAGTTATAGCATTTCCCATACGCTCTCCTTCTTTCGTCGCCAATTTTGATCGTTCATTATGTTTGAAGTGAAACGTTTTCTATGATTCTTTCTATGATTTTATGTTTTTTTTGGTTCTTTATTAGTTGTTCCTGATCTTGTTTTTTTTTTATTTAACATTTCCAATCTTAATTTGCTTCTAAACATTACTAGACTGCAAGAAGTTTCACTTCTACCGCGCGTGGTTTTCCACGCGTTTATTTTTTTTTGTATGTATTCTTCCTGATCTTGTCGCTTCATTATTTTTTTTGTATTAGTGGTTCCTGATCTTGTTGTCGCTTCATTATTTTTTGTGTTAGTCGTTCCTGATCTTGTTGTCACTTCATTATTTTTCTTGAATTAGTTGTTCCTGATCTTGTTGTCGCTTCATTATGATTATTTACCATTTCCAATCTTAATTTACTTCTAAACATTACGAGACTGCAAGAAGTTTCACTTCTGCCGCGCGTGGTTTTTCACGCGTATAGTTTTTTATTCTGTACGTTTTATACGGCGTGGGTTACAAAGAGTGTGAAATAGAGAGAGAGAGAGAGAGAGAGAGAGAGAGAGAGAGAGAGAGAGAGAGAGAGAGAGAGAGAGAGAGAGAGAGAGAGAGAGAGAGAGAGAGAGAGAGAGAGAGAGAGAGAGAGAGAGAGAGAGCGCCATACAGTTCGACTACAGGTGGGAGAAATTTGAGGGGGTGGTTCCTGACGATAATATAAGACGAAAATGAAGAATAAAAAAATTGCGATTTCGGCTTCGTTAATTAGCTATTAACAATTAAAAATCCGCCTAAAATGCGGCAACGTTTTCGACAGAGGTGTACGTTGCGTACGTCACACTGGCGCGCAACAGTCACGTATCATGTGACAGATGCATGCTTACCTTGGTTCTCACTTGGGGCCCCAACGAGTTGAAAATGTTTAACAAATCGTTGAACTACATTGAACCTACCTATTCGTTAAAATCCACAAGGGCATTTCTAATATCCGCCCTATGGAATTATCGAGTAGAAGGGGTCAATGACCTTTCCGTTTTAAATTGTTCTCACACATATCCACAAATCTTTATCCTGCACTATAATTGTTCATAACACCGTTCATAATACACTCAAATAAACCACAAACACATAAAATGGTATCCATTGTATCCATAAATGTTGAATAAAGTCCTCACAAATGCAAGTATCCAGAAAAATGCACATGCGTACCGGAATCGTTCACAGCTAAGTCACGTTTGATGCACGTCAATTTGACTTTCGCACACGAAAAAGAAAATATCAGTGAAATTACTGTGAAGTTTTTTTATTCTTCATTTTCGTCTTATATTATCGTTAGGAACCACCCCCTCAAATTTCTCCCACCTGTAGTCGAACACCCTGTAGATCCCGGCTAATGATTTCTCTCTCACTCTTTGTACCCCATGCCGACAATGTGGTCTTCAACTCGGCCGTAAGACGGCGCAGTCTATCTCTATATGTCTGTAGTCGTAACATAACCATGTATTTCTAACCTTTTCGTTTGATCCTACTACCGACAATTTTATTCGTTGCGATATATACCAAAATGTTCGTTATCATTCTAAAGATCGTTGGTTGTCCTCAATTGGTGGATCGGGGTTCGAATCCCGCCAGGGTAAGAAATTATTTTTCTCCGTTCATTCTCAGTTTAAATTTTCGAGCCCGACTTTCCACTTCCGTTGCATCGACACGTCACATATCCGTCCCGTCAGAAAATTGTTACCCTCAGCAAAGAAGTTTCACTTCAAAAAATGAATATACTGTTTCAAAGAGTATAAAATACTATAAAACTTCTTCTATACCTTATATACCAGGGCAAGTTTCAACCCTTAAACTTCGAGATACGCCGATAATAAAGAATACGGATCCGCTAGTTTTTTATGCTCCATAAAATATGCAAAGTCTATCGAATTCGGTTGATAATATTTTCGATCATTCACTTATAAGTCACTTTATACCGTTTCACTAAGTTTTCGAAAATTCAAGGCTCTTGCCGGAACAGTAGATATCAATTTACAGGGCTCGCTTTTACACAGTTCTTATTGACCTCAAGACGCAACTTTCCCGCACTAGGACCAAACGCTACACTTACTATGGTGTTTTTTGGCCCGGCCTAATGGATAGCCGTTTTCCTTGACAAGCTATCATCATTTCCTGTAGATTTTGTTACACTGATTTCAAATGTGGTCGTAAAATTTGTCTACCACCTCAGCATTTTACAAAAGATTGATTTTTGTGAAAAAAAACTAATTAAATCATTTTTTGTTGAAATGATTTGATAACCTACTAGTTTTAAGGTGTATTGTATTCTTATACATGTATGCAACACAATAGAAATAAAAACATAATGTGTTTCACTTCAGTTAATTAGATACATCATTTTTTCATGAAGTGAAACTATTTTAAGGGTAACGTGCTTGTTTGGAATTGATTGAGTGGGCCCGCAGCGTCTACTGCCCGCGATAAGCCATTGGCTTATTATCACGCGTGATCTACATCGAAGATCGATTGTGAGCTCGCGGAGTCATTGGCCGGCACCAGCGAAGACGATGATTATCGATTATCGACCGCGGCGAGTCGCACGGATTGGCGTATCACACTATCGATCCGCGAGTCAATTGTTTTCGGCGGTGACGGCTAACGGCCAGCTGATCGATCGATCAGTTCTTTATCTAGCACTTCTAGAAACGGATCTATATCACCTGTATTCACGCGAACTTCGCTCTGCGCCTAAACGATTAATATCGCCGCTACTTAGGTATTATCGTACTCAGGTTCTCTGAACTTCAGAGAATTATCTTAAAACCAATTATCTGTTTATATCATTTATTGTAGCTTACTTAGCTTGTTCAAAGTTACAAGTGATTTCTTAGTTTTGTATCGGAAATGGACGAACCGAAGTTGGGCTAGTGTAGAAATAAAGTTTAGTGACTATTCTACTTAAAGTTCTTCTGACCCTCCCTTCCGATCCTAAACAGTGCTCAAAATGTTACAGTTGAAAAATAAGGTCCACCCTAATGCACATGCGAATGATTCGCGAACAAGATTTATCACTTTTTGTAAGGAGTGTGGTTCATAAAAATAGAAATATTCAACAATAGTATTTGTACTATATTCAGATATTCTATGCTTTTATAAATCCTTCTCATTTTGACAATTTTCAAGAAACTGAATATTCTGCATTTTCTTAATTGTACTTATTAGAAACACGATACTTTCTTTCTTTAAAAAATTACACAATGTCGCATGTGTTGAAATATGCCGCTCTTTGTATGCTTTGCGAGAGCACGTGAAATTTTGAATTCGTTCTTCCGGAAACGACGTTTTTCAAGCTCGAAGACATGACATCTCATAAATCAATCATTCCGTTTACTTCAAACTTGATAAATGTCTGCAGTAAATATTCCTTCGCCCTCGGAACTAAAACTAAATCAATATTGGCAATATCCATTGAATTGCGGTGCACTCACCCAGCGATGTTACGTTTTAATTACCACGTTTTTTAAATGGTTATCCACCCGAGAAATTTATTAAGAATTATTACTTTCAAGGAGGGTGGGGATTTTGTTGTGGATGGTGAATAAAAGATATCAGAGGTTCACGTGGCTTGAAATATAAATGAATATATATTTAACATTACTTAACAAAAAGGTACAGCACATCACTTCGCTCTTCTAATTTATCCGCCATATTATATCTAACCAGGGGGAGTAAACTCCCATGTATAATGTGTGGACCATCTATATATATATATATATGTAGGTTTTAATTGAGGGATATATATATATATATATATATATATATATATATATATATATATATAATTTTATTAATAAATTTTCAACGATCTTTTATCCATTTTGATTTTCGTTCCTTACAGCGCCAACTATGAACCAAAATGCAAAAACTCCTAGATCCAATTTGTGTATTTTTGTCTGTAGAATCCAAATGTGCAATGAAAAATGGGGGTTCCCATTTAAGTTTTTTATCTTACCCCACCTCCACCCCCAGGGGGTGGCGGTGGGGCGCCGAGTTTGGTATGATTGGATGTCCCCCATCGCGACGAACAACTTTCATTACCCACTTGTTTTGAACCGATGCATAGCTCCCGAGATATTTCAATGTCTTCAGATAAAGTGACCACCCTGTATATATGTATATATATATGTATACCTATACGATTTTATAACGCTTACTTTAAACTTCGAAGTAAAGGGATATATGTAATATATTTTGTACAAATATTACATTTCAACAATTTTATTATATGTATATGATAATAGATAATAATAATAATAATAATAATAATAATAATAATAATAATACATAATAATTCATATAGTAATACATATAGTGATACATAATAATAATACAGAATAATATTATAATAATAATACGGCACACAGTGAGTCAGTGGATAGAGCGCGCGACTGCGACTAGGCGGTCTCGAGTTCGAATCTCCGCGCCCGGGCACCTCTTGAATTAATTCTATGTGCTTTTTTAAGAAACTGTGGTGCCCAAGGTGGTTCGGAACCCACCTTAATAAAAAGTAGGTCCCGCTGAAATAGACGATAGGGAGTGCTGGTTAAAGGTGAGAGGTGTGGAACGGGATTTGAAACCCTGAGGGGACCAAATATCCAAGACACTATTATAATAATAATAGATAATATTTTACTTTTTATACTTGCTGCTGCACTCCTCTGTACCTCACTATATCCTACTATGCTACAAAACGAAACTTAGAAAAATGTTATAATTTATGCACGAAACAAAGTTCGAGAAATAAGCTCTAAAATAAATTCACTGAGTGTCGCTCAATTTTGAAAAATTATTTCTACAATTGTTTAGACACTTAGCAAATTTCTTTTTTTCAAGCTTGTTAATCAAATTTTCAACAGAATATAAAACAATATAAAAATGTCTTCTATAAATTAAAAAATCGTAGTCCGAAAAAATGGTCCTGACACTGTGATTGACAATTGACAGTGATTTTGGAGGTTATAGTTAAATACATGAAGTAAGAACTTCATGGTGAAATAGTAGCGTCCAGTAGCGCCAATGATTGGTACATCTGTAACGTCGCGATTTCGCTAGCCTACAGCTCAGTCGGGACCAGGATTACGAAATAATTGCGAAATCGCTTTGTGAAAGAAAATAAACATTTATTCCCTCTCCACGAGAGGCTCCTGAGACTCCGGGTTACAATCGGACGGGGGCACACGCAACCCCCGGAACTGGTTGGTTTCGAAGCTCGAATTGACGCGATAACAAACAAAAAAAAATAAAATGCTTCGCGCTGATTAGCTAATTAACTCCGGTCTAGCCGGCAACAAAAGAAAGAACATTAACGTAACGGCCTTCTCGGCAACTGATTACACATTTCCGGCCTATGCGGAACCTAACCGGCGTGCAAGAAAAATAAAAGAAATAACGCTCTTCACGGTCGGTTCCTCGCGGCTCGCGAGATCACATGTTCAGCGGAGCGGCTGCCCAAGTGGCTCCTTGGCGGTACGGCGGCATCGCGGCGACGAGTCATCGATTAATGGCCCCGCGCGTGGGCTATCGCATCCGCGATTTCCTTGCTTATGCGCTGCTCCTAGAACAAAGTGATTTGGCGTCGAGGCCCGCGTTACTCCCTAGTGCGGTAAATTATGTTCGGACGCCGAATCGCGGTACCCGGGCGCGTTTCAATCGGACCCCGTCGCGACGCGAAGCGAGAGAAAGAAAAGGATCGGAAATCGGACAGGAGCCGGGGCTGCCGTACGGCCGCCGACAGCGCGGGCACCGCAACGTTCCTGCCGGAGGACCGGGTGGACACGTTGCGGAGGTTCGCTCCTCGGGAGGACCCGGGGACCTGCGAATATCGCCGACACTGCCCACGGGCGCCGGACTGTACCAGCGTAGGTAACCGGTGTTCGGAGAACGTCGGAGGCCGGACGTTTCGTACCGCGCGGCCGGAGAATCGGATGGTGCCGTATCGTTCCCGCCGGAGGACCGGGGAGACACGGTACGGGGGCACGCTTCCCGGGTGTTCCCGGGAGACGCGTGTTTCACCTCTCCGAAGCGACGGGATCGCGTCAGGACGGCGTCGGCACGACGGTTCCGTGCACCGGGGGATCTCGTGGAGGAGCTTGTCTTGCGAGCTCGTGAGTGCCAGCTGCGTCCCTGGCCGATCGGTTTACCCAGGCGTTCCTGTTTGTCCTGAAAAGGACTGGTAGAGCTCGATCTGCTCACGTCGGCCGCTCCCGACAAACTCCGCTCGCCCGGCGTTTCGGAGCGACTTTTATACCGCTTCGGAGCGGTGCACGTGACGACTATCGTACGTGGGGAACGCGGACTCCGTATTGGCGCGTGTCGATTCGCGTCAGCGATTGGCGCGCGGTGGTGTACGCGAGAGTCTATAAATATACGTCGTTCCCGGCCGCCGGTTATCTGATGCTTCGCGACGAGTCGTCGGCTCGTTGCACATCAGTCACGTCCAATCACGTGATGTGCTGTGATCATGGTGCCATCTAAAATAACTCCTTGCAAAGTGAACTATGCTGTCCAAGGTCATGCATAAGAGTTTACTCCCCCTGTATCTAGCCGAGAGCGCAGGCTCTCTCTTCTCCATCCCCTCTCATAGTGCTGCAGTAAGCAGAGTTGATACAAAAGTATCTAAATCCGGATTCCACTAAAAGATACGTAGCTATTATTCGTGATCCGAGGGTTCGGATCCATAAGTATCTTGTATCTGACTTTTAATTAGATACTTTTGTATCCGAAGCAGAAGGATCCGAGCTACAGATACATTTGTAACTAGCATCTGTATCTAATTCACAGATCCTTTTAGATCCTTTAAGGGGGTACTGTAACCCATGAATATCACTAGATTTAAGGGTAAAAACAGTGTTTGCGGGAAACTGTCGTTTGTCGTTATGCGAGCATGTTACGAGCTGTGTGAGGGCTCATTCTAAAGAGGAAGGTTGATCGCGCTTCGCTCAGCTCACAATCTAACGAGATTATGTTTATATCTATTTGATATGAGCGTCCAAAGTTGGGGAAAAAATCGACACAACCACCCTCAGGTTCCCATGTATTTTTCTAATACAAAACGATTTTTTTTTACTGAAATCGTGAGCTGAGCGAAGCGCGATCAACCTTCCTCTATCAAATGAACCTTTGGGCAACTCAAAATATATTCTCATAAGGACAAACAACAGTTTCCCGCAAACACTGATTTGTTGATGAAATCAATGTAAAAATACGGTACCCCCTTAAGATCCTTTTGGCCACCTCGAGGCTTGAATGAACCCGTTCCGAGGTCCGACGGTCGGGCCCGGAGACCTGAGCCAAAAAGACAATAGTAATGCAATAAACACGGGTAACCCTAGGGCCAACCATGTACATCGGTATGAGATCGCTAAAAATGCAATTGCTAAGTTTGGTTATTTTACATAATTCTTTCACGGAGTTATGCTGGTATGGTCCGCGGCGTTCTTTTGATTAGAACAAGACTAAACAAGATAGAATTCGAGCTGCATCTAGTGGTTGTAATCATGGATCTATTTTGCGGCGCAAATTAGCCCTCACGATTTTCCAGCCCCTTCAGATGGTCGGACATAAAAATGTTTCCTACCAAAGTTAATCAGTATTTAACCGACAAGAAATTGCAATAGTTTAAATCTAAAAAAAATCGATTTTCAACAAAAAATCAAGGTCGCTGTCATATCTTTTAATGGAACTGGGTATTTTCAACTTCATAATATTTGTTTTTCAATCATTTAAACAGTCATAGCAATTCAGATTAAACAACGTTCGAATTTATACTAGAATAAAATACACAATTTCCCGGATAAACAAAGTCTTGCTTCGGCATAAAAACCTCGACGGATTACGAGGAAAAGCAGAAGCAAGATGCAATTTTATTTAATCAAGTAGTTACAAGAATTTCGCCATACGAAAGCTCAATTTCAGATAACGTTTAAAATTAGCCAAACGCGGTTGGAAAATCTCCGTTTCAAGCAATTTACATGCTAAATTACATTCTACTTTAAAACTAAGAGAGCTCTCTTACTGTTAACAAACAAGTCTCTGCGCGTAGTGATCCACAGCAGAGTTCCACTAGAACTCTGCACAATTGCCGGCTGGCCCATAAGGCACTCCTTTGCCGGCAGCACTATGGCTAGCCTTGCAATCCGTCCCAGCTTCGGGATTCACTGGAAAGGAGCTTCAAAGCTGCCAATGCCATTGGATGTGAGCCGGCCTGGGAGGATTCAAGTATTGCCGGGCCAAGTGCGAAACCAAATCTTCTGTTACCCGGGATCACTCGCGTGAGCATTCAAACCAAAAAAGTATCTCAGTTAACAATTACAAATTATCACAGAAGAGACCCGAGTCGATTCGCACTTTCTCTTAATCTGTCAAATCAAAACTTGTTTTGCGTCGTCACGACAACTCTCCTTTGTCAATCGCGACCACCGTGAATCGCTCGCTCGACTCGCGTATACATATACATGGCAAGATTATCGTTTTCCATCACGGTGATAAGATCGACATTACAAATTCACACAAATTCACGAACAATATTGTAGGCGACGTCGAAACGAATTCAACGACCTGCTATACAATGACTTTCCGATAACCTTGAAAGATAATATCGCCATGAATCAATTGCCAGAATATTTGAAATATTTCGATAGCCATCCCGAAGCAGAACTCAACGGGATTTTCATATTTTCCTGGCCGTTCTTCTATGTATCCATAGCGGAACCAAGCATACTGAAACAGCAGTTTATAACGCGCAGCTGATAATTGGTTGTGGATTAATGATTGTAGTTTTATAATATTATTTCTTGCATGCAGATTGATATCAATATTTATTACTATTGCAAGATCGGAAAGTTTTCGTGCAAAATTCTTCCACATGCGGAACCCATACACGTCAAGTGGCTGTATTAATGGCGTCGTATTTTTTGGTATCGTTAATACCTCTAATACTACTATTCTTTGGCTACTGCTAAAACAATAAACGACAAATATAACCCAGTGGTATTGTTTAAAATACTGTACACGTTTATACTAAATGCTTAAATTTCGATAAAACAAGCCAGAATTCCTTCCTCCGCACACCAGGTGCATGACTATCTTTCATTATGCATAATTATTGTGAAATGGCAAAAACAAATCCTGAAACACGTTGCGATGAGCCGTCGACGCGTCGCGAAGCATCAAATACCGGGCAGCCGAGAACGGCCCATATTTATAGATTCTCGCGTACACCACCGCGCGCCAATCAACGACGCAAACCGCCGCGCGCCAATACGCGACTTACGCTCCCCATGTGCGCTAGGAGTCACGTGCACTGCTCCGAAACGCTATAAAAGTCGCTCGAAATCTTCGGGCGAGCGTAGTTTGTCGGGAGCGGCCGACGTGAGCGGATCGAGCTCTACCAGTCCTTTTCAGGGCAAACAGGAACACCTGGGTAACCGACCGGCCAGAAACGCAGCTGGCACTCACAGGCTCGCAAGACAAGCTCCTCAACGATACTCTCCGGCGCCAGGAACCGTCGTGCCAACGTCCTAGCCGGTGCGATCCCGTCGTCTCGGAGAGGTGAACCGCGTCCCCCGGGACCACTCGGGGAGCGAGCCTCCGTCACGTGTCCCCCCGGTCCTCCGGTAGGAACGTTGCAGCGCTTGAGCTGGCACGATTCGTACGACGGGACTCGATTCCTGTCACATTCCTGATTCATCCTTTTCGCCGCGATTCGGAGACCTCCGAGCTACGCGCGTCCCGGGAACCGCGACCACCTTCCGCGAGCGCGCCCGTCCGCCCGTAGGGAAATAATTCGGGGCTCGACGCCCGTTCTATTTCTAGAAACAGCGAATAAGCAAGGAGATCTAACAATCGGAACCACAAAATAAAATATTTCTATTTTAATAATCTGAAACACGAAATAGAATTTTGTATTTTGTTGTGCCTACAAAGGTTTGTTGATAAACATAAAGTGTATCTTATCACCAGGAAACTATTTCAACACATAAATCTATGGAATGCGAACCATTATTTTCAGCAATAAGGACTTCCGTTTCTGGTCGCGAGAGAGAGTGTGGTAAGAAAAGTGTGAGCGAGATTTTGTGGAGTGAGAGTGGATTGGGAAAGGAGTGAGAAAGGTGAAAGTAGTGGAGCAGGGTGAACGAGGCGGTAGGGTTTACTGGGGGAGAAAGAGAGAAGGGCAGAAGGGTGAGGAAGGGGGCGTAAAGGCGAGGGAAGGGGAAAAGAAATTAGTGAGGTTAGATTGACAGGTAGCGGTAAAGTAGCGCGGAAAAGCAGAATAGGTGAGACAGGTGGCGCGAGCTAGTGGGAGAAAGAGGTGAATAAGGAGAGCGGCAGAATTTGAAAGAGGGTGGACGTTAAAGATAAAGGCAAAGATAAAGGAGAAGGTAGGAGAGGGGAGAGGGGCAAAGAAGTATGAGTGGGAAAGGTAAGGTAGGAAAGGGCGAGGGAAAGGGTGTAATGACGATGGAAAAGGAAAAAGGGGGAAGGATTTGGAATATTGAAAGAACAGGCAAAGAGGGTCTGAACAGCACGAGAAGCTTAGAAAGCATTTGGTTCAGAAAAAGGGGTAGGGAAGAAGGGGAGGAGGGTGGTGCGAAGGGTGAAGAGCAAAGGAACGCGTTCAAAGAAAGCATAATGCTAAAAAGGACGCCGGAGAAGAAAAGGGTAGGGGAAGGAAGAATGGACAGCGGGGAAGAGGGAAGATGTAGGATGCTTTTAGAGGAAATTAAGAGGTTGTGGGAGGAAGTGAAAGAGGGTAATGAAGATAGGAACAGGATGAGAGAAGAAGCGGGGGAGAGTAAAGAGGAAAGGGATAGAATGATGGCAGAGGTGAGGGAAGCAAGAGAAAACAGGGTTAGGATGATGAAGGAATGGAGGGAGGAGAGGGAGAGGTGGAAGAAAGAGAGGAGGGAAAAAATGGAAAAAAGGGTGGAAGGAGTAGAAGGTAAGGTGGAAAAGTTAGAGGGGTGGAGAGAGGAGAAGGAGAGATGGAAAGAAGAGGGGAGGGAGAAAAGGTGGATAGGAGGAGAGTTAGTGGAGGAGAACAGGATCAGATTAAGGAGGCTGGAAATAAAACAGGATAAGAAGGATAGAGAGGAGAAGAGGAATAACTTAATAATAAGGGGGATAAAGGAGGAGGGAAGTGAGATGAAAGAGGAAATCAAGAAAGTTTGGGAAATGATGGGGTTGAAGAATGAGGGAATAAAGGAAGTTAAAAAAAATAGGGAAGGTAGAAAAAGACGGAAGTGGGATAGTATTGGTGAAAATGGCGGACAGAGAAGTTAAAAGAAAAGTTATGGAGGGGAAGAGGAAGCTAAGGGGACAGAGGGTAAGAATAGATGATGACATGACGGGAGAGGAGAGAAGGGCAATGTGGAAAATTGAAAGGGAGGCGGTGAAGGAAAGAGCAAAAGGGAAGAATGTGCAGGTGGGTTACCTAAAAATATGGGTAAACGAAAAATTGAAGAAATGGGATGAAGTAGAGGAGAAGTGGTTTGAGGAGCAGGGAAACGAGGAAGGGAGAAAGGGTGGAGGAAGGAAGGAGGGGATATGGGAAGAGGAGAAATACAGGATATAAAGTTACGTTTTGGAATGTGGCGGGGCTGAGAAATAAGGATGATGAGTTTTGGAAGGAGCTAGAAAAAGGTGACATGGTAGTTCTTATGGAAACATGAGTGGACGAGAGGGGATGGAATGGGATAAGGAAGAGGCTTCCGAGAGGGTATATTTGGGAAGTGCAGTGGGCGAAAAGAGTGGAAAAGAGGGGGAGGGCAATGGAGGCATGTTAATGGGAGTAAGGAAAGAGATAGAGAGGGAAAATGGAGAAATAGAAAGAGGGGAAGGTCTGATGACGATAAAGGTGAGATTAGAAGAGGGATGGTGGAGGGTGATAGGGATATAATTCAACGGAGACCTGGAAAGGAAGATGGTAGATTTGGAGGAATGGGTAGAGGGGAGAGAAAAAGAGGTTAGGGTAACTATAGGGAGAGATTTTAATGTAAGAACGGGAAGGCAAGGGGGTGAGATAATAGGAGAGGAGGAGGGAGAGGGAAGGGGGTATAGGAATTCAAAGGATGTAAAGATAAACAGGGAAGGGAGGAAGCTGTGTACATATTTGGAAGAGAGAGGGTGGGGAATTTTGAATGGAAATACGGAGGGTGACGAAGAAAGGGAGTGGACATACGTAGGAGGTAGAGGGAGTTAGGTGATCGATTACGTGTTGGGAAATGAGGGCACAAGGGAAGGAGTGGAAAGGATGTATATAGGGGATAAAATTGACTCCGACCACCTACCCATAAATGTATGAATAAAAAAAGGTAAGGGAGGGAAAAGAGGTAGAGAGGGTGGAGGATAAAAGAAGGGGGTGAGAAGTTGGACGGAAGAGGGAGTGAAGGAATTTAGAGAGAAGTTTGGGAAGAGAGCAAGGGATGAGGTGGAGAGACAAAAAGAATGGGAAGGGTTGAAGCAGAATGTAAAGGAAGTACTAGGGGAATTGGAGAAAAAGGAAGAAGTGAGAAGGAAAGGATGGTGGGATGAGGAATGCAGGGAAGAGAAAAGGAAAACGAGGGAGGAGCTAAGGAAATGGAGAAGGAATGGAGGGGAGGGCACAGAGTTTAAGATAAGGAAAAGGGCATATAAAAGATTATGCGAAGAGAAAAATAAAAAGGAGAAGGAATATTGGGAAAAGGAGATAGAGGACATAAGAACAGAAAGACAGGTTTGGAAGGTTGTGAATAGGGAAAGAAAAAGTAGAGTGGGTATTGACGAAAGAATAAGAATGAAAGAATGGGAAGAACATTTTAAAGAGGTTCTGGGAGGGGTGGAATGGAGAGTAAGAATGGGAAGAGTGAAGGGTAGAGTTGGTGACGAGGAGAAGGAAATAGAGATAGGGGAAATCAAAAGGGTTGTAAAGGGGTTAAAGGATAGGAAAGCGCCTAGGGGGGATGGAATTCCAAACGAAGTTTGGAAATACGGAGGAAGCGAGGTGGAGGAGTGGCTATGGAGGGTGTGCAACGCGATATGGAGGGGGGAGGGCTGGCCGGAGGACTGGTCAGAGGGGGTAGTTATACCAATAGCGAAAAAAGGGGATAGCAGAGAGGTGAAAAATTGAAGGGGGTAACTCTGACGCAGACGGCATATAAAATATATGCAGCGGTTCTGGCAGAAAGACTGAGAGAAGAGGTAGAGGGGAAGGGTTTGTTGCCGGCGAGTCAGACGGGTTTCAGGAAGGGGCTAGGCTGCATAGACAATATATATGTTTTAAATTATCTAATAAATAGGCAGGTGAGGAGGAAAGAGAGGAAAATGATAATAATGTTCGTGGACCTGAAAGCGGCATTTGATTTAGTGGATAGGCAGGTGCTGATGGGGGCTTTGAGGAAAAGAGGGGTTAGGGAAGGGCTGGTAAGCAGGTGTGAGGAGAGTGGGCCCAGTTGAGTACCAACGTGATCCTGGGTCCCTGCAGTAAATGTCTAGGGACGACTATTGGGGTCGTTAGTCGGTAACGATTATACCGAGACCGACATTGGTCATCCTTGCCTTCGGCGGCAAGGTTGGTTATCCATTAATCGGATTTTCCCCAATTAAAAAAAAAACTAGAGGGGGGTTGTTGCTCGCTCGCTTCGCGAGCTTCGCAGGTGGGGGTGTTGTAGCTCGCTTTACGAGCTCGCGAGAGGGTTAGTGGTACGGATGTTATTTGGTGTGTGACTCTCCACGAGCCACACAAAGAACTTCCCCATTCGTTAGTTGCAGTATATTAGTATCATTATTAACTTCCCGATTTATAGGGAAGTTACTGTAATTACCCCGAAAATCGAAAATCGATTTTTTAGCAGATCTCCACGTTTCATGGTCATTGGAGTCGTTTGAGACTATTTTTATCAAAATGTCGGTATGTGTGTGTGTGTGTGTGTGTGTGTGTGTGTGTGTGTGTGTGTGCGTGCGTATGTCCGTTTCTATGGTATCAAATTTTTCGTTAACGTTTTCTGAAAAAGTAACAACGCGATCAGAATGATGAATGATGCAATCGATGTGCCCCGCTGTAACTTAGAGCTGATTAGATTTTGGTCCATTTTGGTCAAGTAGTTTTTTAGTTTTTTTCGAAAGGAGTTGATTCAACATTGCAATTTATACAAGAGGCGTATCCTCCGAAGAAGCAAACGTAACTATATATATATGTATATATATTTAGACATATTTTAAAAAAAATTTTTATTTTTAAATATAAAAAAAAAATTTTTTTTTTTTTAAATTCAAAAAAATTTTTTTTTTCAATTATGCAACTACTGCTAATGTAACCGCTTACAATAATCGAAAAATATCCCGGATGCGCGCACATGAAAGTAGAAAGTAGAAAACTAGAGGGGGGTTGTTGCTCGAAATGAGGAAATGAGATGAGGGATGAATGATATTGGGTAGGGGAAGACTTAAGAAAATGCAGAGTGTGTGGATGGCAGACTGAGACGTGGGAGCATGTGTGGGAGATATGTTTGAGGGTGAATGAGGAAAAAGGATGGCGTGAATGGATGTTGGAAGTCTTAGACGATGGCGGAGGAGGGAATGATTGGTTAAGCAAGCTGGATGAATGGCTAGAGGGAATGAAAGAGAAGATTGGGAAGGAAGGTGAGCGACCGGAAGAGGAGGTCCAGAAGGGGGGTTAAAAGGGGTAGTTGTAGTTTGTAAATAATAATTCAATTATAGTTTAGTAAGTAAGTTAGTAAGTAAGTCTTTTGTAAATAGGTTTCGATCTCTCTCTCTCTATATATAGGGTTTAGTAAGTAGGATAAGTTTAGATTTAAGTATTATATAAGTATAGAATTAAGGATATGGTGTAAGAGCAGATAGAGGCGGAGGAGAGGAAGAAGAAGGGAAGTGTAAAGAATTTGTAACCCCGAGGGGATCAATTAAAGATGTATATATATATATATTTTTTTTTCAGCAATAATATTTAAAATTGAAATATGTAGAAAATAAAGACAAAGTCCAAATATTATGAATATTCTTAACATAAAATACTATGTTCAAATACTATCTTCAAAAATAGTGCCTCAAATAAATTATTTTATTTTCAAAAATTACTGCATCAAATAAAATATTTTATTTTCAAAATTGTACACATACTTTAAAATAAATAGAATTATTTATTTACTATTTAAAACACTATTTTCCCCAGTTGTGTTTGAGAGGCAACGCCATTGTTAAGAAAGGTTGTACATTTGTTTCTAAGTAAAAAGTCAAAGTAGATAAATCAAGGTGACCTTGAAATCTCCTCTATGCCTTCTCCCACGGAAAAAACGTTTGAGTCACAATATGCCCCTCTCTATACCGTGTATGGTTTTGTATATAACATTGTTTGATATTGTTACAAATAACGGCAATATTCCAAGAGGACATGGTTATTGCCCCACCCTGTATATATAGTCGACTATCAAATTTCTAGTAGAATTAGTTTAGAAATTATGCCGGTCATGGTTTTACTGGTACGACGGTACATCTTGTTGATCGAAACCGTATGTCGAACTTTCATATCAAGTATCAAAACTTTCGTGATGCACGCCATGGGAATCACTACAGAAGTTTTCTAATTTTCTCATTCCATGCTTCGCGGAGGTCCTCTTGAATGTTACCAGGTATTTCCTTGTATTTATCTTCACCGTTCGAAGAAAACGGATCTCCGACAACAGTAACGTACGTCGTTCTTCAGATCTCTGTGTTTAGGCTGAAGGAACTAGAAAAGGTTCCACGGTATCGTCTTCGTTCCTTTCTCTCAGATAAAGCAGACCACAATAGCACAAAGGAAATTCATTGGCCGCACCATCGGGTCTTTTGCGAACAAAGAACTTCGAAGTGTTGGAAACTGAACTAATTACCACATTCTCCTCTATCTATGAAATCAACATAGGTACGGTTGTTGATTTCTGTTCTTTTAGTTATATAAAAAAATTTAATTATATGAAACAGAATATTAGAAAATATATTTGAAAAATGATATAAATGGTGTTGCCTTTAACGCGACACACGATTTTTCATCCACTTGCAAACATGTGACAAAATAGATTAGAACAAGGGTTGCAGAGTATGGCGTGCACAATAAATGTAAGAAAAAAAATGTCGAAAACAGTTTGTTTTCATGTCGAAATCGAGGTCACCTTGGGTTTTACAAATAGGGACACATATTTTTTTTTACAATACTTAAGTTCTCCAACGTTCACATGGTTCCAAAACACTGCCTACCAGCATAGAGTCAACTAAAATTATATTTTCCAATCTTCTATATTCTATCTTCTATCTTCTCTAGATAAATAAAAATTAAATGCTGTTCGTTGGTAAGAGCATCACTTGAGAACAGCTGGACCGATTTGGCTAATTTTTTTTAGAAAATGTTCATAATAGTCCGAATAAGGTTTTTAGGGAAAGAAAAATGGGAAAAGTTGCCCGGAACAGTGGAAAATTCTGAAAAAAATGAAAGTACTTTTTTTCTGTGATTTTTGTATGAACTCAAGAGCATAACTCACGATTCGCGCGATGGATATGCGTGATTCTTCTTTTGTTTTGTTCGTTATGGTCCTGGAAATGTTTTCAGGAAAAAATTCGAGACAATTACAAAGGAAAGTCGGAAAATTCGGACAAACTACAAAAAAAATAATTTTTGAAACGGTACAAGTAGCACAAATAAACAAACACAAAACGATCACAATCAAATTTATGAAATTTGGACAGGACTATGTCTGTTGGGGCAGCTAGTGCTTACCAGCATAGAGTCAACTAAGATTATATTTTCCAATATTGGATATGTATACTTTTCTTTTACACTGTCACGCCGTGTCCCGTCGGAGGTTGGAAAACCCCCGAAAAGATCGACTCCGGGCTTTTATGGCTCTGAGACCGGGCCACGTGCAGCCGTATGCACGGGGTCCGCCCGGGACTAAGCGAGGCCGCGAAAAACCTACTGACCGTACGACAAATTTTGTTCGGGTGACAGGCACCGCAAGGATGCCCGCGAAACGCGATGATCACCTCGTGTTCGGGGAAGCCGATCTTCTAAACGCTACTCGAATAGCGAACGCGACGGGTCCAGGAGGTTCGAGCACGGAAAGGACGAGGACAGCCCTTACAGCAGGACGGGTCTCACAGGGCTCAAATGATATCGACAATTTGGTCTCGAGTGGAAGTTTATTTCCTTGTCATATTTTACAATAGACGGTTACGTGATCGCACCCGAGAGCCCGCGCTCTTTGTACAGTTTTGCGGACGGTAGTTCGATCGCAGCGCATTTGTCGATGTTTTCCTCGCACGTGAAGGTAAATACGGATGGCCGGTACCGGTTACAATCTGAGTCCCGCCGAACGGGATCGTGCGAAGCGCAGATGGACGGCGCGGTACAAGACTGTCGCGATAACCTCCGCGCGCGAAACGCTCGCGAAACGCTCGATGTTAAATACGAACGGTAGCTCGTATGGGACGCGTTTCCCTACGCTATTAACCACCGAATTCAAGTTAACGCAAAAAGTTAACGTCAAAAAGACTATTCTCGCGAGACGCGATTTCTCCAAGGAAACTTCCGACTTCGCTCGTTTTGGGAAAACGACCGGAACGTCCAAACGCTCACCGTGCTTTCGCAAAGCACGGGCCGACGGCACGAGACGCCGAGCGTCTCGGCACACGCGGACAGTCGAGAATTGAACGGCGATCGTTCGTCCCCTCGCGATAAGGATCGAGCCAACATAAAGCTACGAGAAAGCGAAAAGATCACACTGTCGACTTACCGTTTCGGCCCCTGTTGTTCTAGTTGCAATTCGGCCGTGTCCCTCTCGGATTTTCTTCCCACAACTCACACGGGAAACTCGTAATCGGCCGCGAGACCGGGTTTCGCTAGGCTACAGATTTTTGGACGACCGCGTGTAGGCGTCCGTGAAGCAACTTTCCGAGCGAGCGTTATGGGTGGTTCAACGTCAGACGTGATGATCGCTTTTCGTGATGGCTAGCGCTACAGTGATCCTTCGCTATCGACAGCTAGTCGCATCGATTCTTGTTCCCCCCACCCGAACCTTGCCGAAATTTCCCGAAGACGCGCGTTAACCGCGCTCGACGTTTCCGTATCAGGGACGTCTCGACGATGGTCCTTGGGCCCCGGACCCCAATCGCGAAAAATGCTCGACCCTTCCTGGGTCGAGGGAGGCCTCTGCCTCTTTGGCTATCGCTGGCACCATCCTCGCTAGAACCCCAATAATTTTGCGGGACGAGACGCTGTTGGGAACGCGAAATGATGCCTCGGCATCTTGGGGGGTTCCTTCCCTTCAGCGTCTCCGGGTTGCTTGACCGGGTGCTTTTCGATGCCAAATCTGATTGACCGTACACGGGATTTCGCAACGTCGGCCATGGTTCTCGTCGTACGCCTCCCGTAGGTTCTGCGTCTTTCCTCCGGCAATTTCGGAGGCCGGGGTTCAGTTTCCGGGTCTGTTCTTCGGCCCTGGAACTTGCCGTACTCGGCACGCGCTAGATGTCAGTACGCTATTCTTTTACGTATCGGAATATCGTCGGGGAACGCTCTTGAATCCGGTGGTACGGTCTCGCGGCTCGTTATTTACCTGGTCCGGTCCTTCGTTAAATGTACGCGACGTACGAAAATTACGAAGAAGTGGCGTCGCAAAAGTTGCAACGTCACAACACATTGCAAGTACGGTAAAGTTTTGTTGGCTATTACCCCAGTGTGTTTAACATACTGTGACGTTGCAGGTCGTGCGACGTCACTTCGCCGTTAAACTACGGGCTAAATAGCCATTTCGCGTGTGGACCAAACTGATCCGAGACTGTATTGAGAACCACCCGCAGAATTAGAGCGCTCCGAGAGGAAGATCTGACGATCTCGAAATCCACTTCTAACGCCACCTATTGCGCGTACCGAGTACGACATTTCAGGGACGTGCCTAGAGCACATCACTCCGTACGACTTCCGAAGGGCGCCCCGCATCATAGGATCACCCGAAGATAAAATATGGCCAATATTGCGAAACATCCGGATCCGGAATCGAAAAGGAGGCTTCAGCACACGGGCCAAGTAACCCGGAGACGACGACGTGGGACAAGGGACCCTTTTGCGAACACACATTCTCTTCGCAGTCCCTCCGTCGTCTCACCCCGCTCAACAAGGGTCCCAGCAAGGGTGGTGTATCAGCCGTCCTGAGAAGATTTAATTTCCTCGTTCGCTAACGAAAAGCGATCGTTAACGTTACGTTACGATTTGGTCTGGGGCCCGAGGACCTTTCGAAGGGCCGATCCTGCGACTGTTCCAGTCGCGTTGCGGAAGTAGCCAATCCGGGAAATTCGGCGGTACGGAAAAGTGGGGGGAACTAGAATCGATTCGAAGCCGTCCTTTGCGAGACGGACGTTAAGATACGTAGGATACAGCCAACGGCAACCACGGTAAGTCGATTTTGTGACTCTTCGTTCGTATCTTTTCACAGTCGAGATCGCCTCGTCCTCAGAACTTCGTAGCTCGCGTCGCATTCGGTGACGCTTTGAGCGGACATTCGGTTAGCTTCCCTTCGCGTAAAGGATTTCGGAAGTCTCCCTCCGGAGCTGCGTCTCAAGAATAGCGAGTCGGGAAATTCCGTGCGGCGTAAACGGGGTTAGGGCGAGATCCGTCGGCCCGCGAACGCGCGGAGTCTACGCGAGCACACGCGTACGACCGCGGATTATTTAACGCGCGGGACCGATCGCGTGTCACCCACGACTATCGCGACAAGGCGAGAGAGAGAGAGAGAGAGAGAGAGATTTACGCCGACCATCTGCGTCTCACGAATTCCGCGTCTCGAAGCGGATTTAATTCTACCGTCGAACGGTACTCTCGCGAGGAGAATTGACTAACGCGCTCGGCGAAATTCCACCGGTTCGCAAAAGTGTATAAGGAGCGCGGGCTCCCGGGTCGCGGCCACGAGGCCGCTCTTTTGTATATTGACGAAGACTTCCAATAAAGGACTCTGAGCAAAATCTGTCTAGTTACTTTGCGCCTGCGAGATCCGCCCTGTCGCGAGGGCTGTCACCGTTCTTCCCCGTGTTCGGATACTTGGCCTTCGCGTTGCTCTTTCACCTTCGCGACCCACGGGGACTCGGCTCTTCATCGCGTTTCGCGTGGTGCTTCTGAGCACCTGGCGCCCGAACTCTCGTTTCGTGTCCTAGGAGAGCCGCCCCCGCGAACTCATTTTGTACCGCGTGGACCGTGCTCGCGCGACCATGCACGGCCCGGCCTCCGTGCCTATAAAAACCCGGCGACGTCATAATACATTACATTATACATTATTTTACAGACGCAAATTTCTCTTAAAAATGGCCCACAACCTGAATCGAAACGTTGAGAATCATTTAAATTGCAGAATTGTTTTGTTTTAACATTTGATAGATAGACAACATATTTCAAGGTCATTGATATCTCAGAGAAGGACGCTTTTCTACATGTTCAGCAAGACTTCCTTTTCAGTTTTATGTGTTCATTTGACTACGCAATAAATCAAGATGCAATACGGTTATTACAAGCTGTGTTGACATACCCTTCACCTTCCTTTTTCTTGTCAGCGTCGACGTACTTTCTAAGGATAGCGAGGTTCGCCAAGCTGCAAACTTTATGAAACTCTGGACTTATGGTACATCTGTTTGTTATTGGGATTGGAAAAAGTTAAGCAGGTAAACGAAATTAACAGTCAATTTAAAACGGAAGTTAAGAACGTCCTCAAAGACAGCTATCATTTGCATATCTACCATAACCCCAGCCAGCAATGGCTTTGACATAATCTTCGACATTGATTAGTGAGAAACACGTATAATTACACAGACAAATCTATTTTCCCATTTTTCACGGGACTGATGCATTTGTTCAGAAAAAACTTCGTATATTCTCATTTGCACTACAAGTGAAAAAATTGATAAATACCACGCAGAAGTGTTTGTCCAGAATCGTCTAAGAGGGAACAAAACTTTCTGTTGAGACTCATGAAAACAATTTTGTATACAGATCGTGAAAATCATGAGAAAAATTCAAAGATTCAGGATAGCCTACAATATTTTTGACAGTGGTGCTACTTTATCCATAATAAAGTTGTAATTTAGCAGTAATTCAACAAAATTTTTGCCTTTATACTATAAATTTTTGCCTTTTTCATATTTCATCCAGTAGATTTGGACAAGAAGATGTGAAAAATCCAAGTTTCGTTTATGGAGGATCAATGGTTCAAAAACTACAAGTGTTTGAACTTTTTGACAGGTAATAGCGCCGCCATGTACGGCGCTAACCTATCAAGAACATTGGAAATCACACAACTTTAAACACTTATGAGTTTTGAATCACTGATCCTCCAGGTTCGAAACATTGATATCTCGCATCTTCTCATCGAAATCTACTGGATATCATAGGAAAAAGGCAAAAATTTGTAGAAGAAAGGCAAACATTTGTGGTTATGCTAGAAAAAGTTTACCCCATATACGATTAGCTAATGCAATCTGTAAGTTGAAACTTACAAAACATTAATACCGATATTACTCGAGTGACACGCATCTCTCTAAGTTAGAGAAAAACAAAAATTACGAGGGACAACGGCGTAACTTCGTAGTATTTATACTTTGTATTAGACTGTAGATTTATTTTTATCGGTACTAGCTTTTGTGCAAAGTCAATTACAAAATTTGAAATTTTTTCTACTTGTATGCGGAAGATGGAAAATATAGGGTGTGGCGCAAATTAGTCCCCACGATTTTTCAGCCCCTTCGGATGGTCGGACAGAAAAATGTTTCTTACCAAAGTTAATCAGTATTTAACCGACAAGAAATTGCAATTTTTTAAAATAAAAAAAATCTATTTTCAACAAAAAAATTAAGGTCGCTGTCATATCTTTTAATGGTACTGGGTATTTTTAACTTCATAATATTGTAGGCGACGTCAAAACGAATTCAACGACCTACTATACGATGACTTTCAGATGACCTTGAAAGAAAATATAGCCATGAATCAATTGCCAGAATATTTGAAATATTTCGGCGGTACGTAATAGCAACGCCTCACATTTAGAAGTAAACAAATGAAAGTAAACATTGTGACTGCTCATTTCCTCAACTGTTGTCCGTTTGTTGTTTACCTCTAAATGCGAGGCGTTGCTATTACGTACCGCCGAAATATTTCAAATATTCTGGCAATTGATTCATGGCTATATTTTCTTTCAAGGTCATCTGAAAGTCATCGTATAGTAGGTCGTTGAATTCGTTTTGACGTCGCCTACAATATTATGAAGTTAAAAATACCCAGTACCATTAAAAGATATGACAGCGACCTTAATTTTTTTGTTGAAAATAGATTTTTTTTATTTTAAAAAATTGCAATTTCTTGTCGGTTAAATACTGATTAACTTTGGTAAGAAACATTTTTCTGTCCGACCATCCGAAGGGGCTGAAAAATCGTGGGGACTAATTTGCGCCCCACCCTGTACATGGTGAATACAACTTATGATTCAGAGTGTATAATGCCCATAGTATATTGAATGATGCGATTTAAAGTTAATGTGGCTGAAATTGCTACATAACCTGTGGGAATACGAAGCTTGCGACGAAAGCCCTATGCGGTAAACGGTCTTCAGCCATTTTAGATTTAAACTCGCCGTGAAGTTTGAACGACTTGAAACTTCAGTCTGTTCGAGCACCGAACAGAAAAACCCCGCTGATGATTTAAAATAATCGATTTCGTTAAGAAATACCCAAAGGAATACCTCCTTGTGGCCGAAAGAGTCAAGCCAATCTTCATATATTTAAAGCTCGAACAGAATTCGTAGAATTTTATATTGGAAATGTAATCATAGAATAACCCAATATTCTACAGTAATAAAGTTCTTGGACAGTTTAGCAATTTTGGTGGAAATGTGGAGGGTCTAATTAAAATTTCGACG
Organism: Lasioglossum morio; assembly: GCA_916610235.2. NCBI lineage: Eukaryota > Metazoa > Arthropoda > Insecta > Hymenoptera > Halictidae > Lasioglossum > Lasioglossum morio. Next base: position 23,039,406 of record OU744327.1, on the reverse strand, counting down.
GATTTCTGTTGTATAGCTTTCAGTGAGCTACGAAACTTATATGACGCATGTGTATTAGTTTCAAAAACGAGTACAGTTATACAATTTATGACACTCTTAAGAGGATAGGAACACCACGTGACATAACTAGCAAGTAACTAGAATCTTACTAGATTTTATGTTGAAACATGGATTTGCGAGCTTCGGTTATTTGTCCTTATCCGAGCAAAGTTTCAGCTGCACAAAGGATCACTTAATAGAGGAATGTTCATTGCACCACGCTATGCCCCATCTTATTAGTCAAAAAAGTCTTTTTGTGACAGAAAACTAAGTCCAAAGTTGAGCGAAAATCGAGAAACACATCCACAGATTCCGTGTATTTTTCTGTCACAAAAAGACTTTTTTGATTGATATGATGGGGCACAGCGCGGTGCGATGAAACTTCCTCTATCAAATGAATCCTTGTGCAGCTCAAAATATGCTCGTACAAGGACAAATAACCGAAGCCCGTGGTTGCATTCCATTTTCCCATATTCCGTTCATGAAACCAGAGTCTATAGCAAGCCTGGAGCCAATTTTAGTTAAACTAGTTGGACCAGATTGTTAAGTATAAAAAGTTAATTTCAAATTTGGCGCCCCACAATATATTATATTGGCATCACTGCCCACCAAAGGCATATATAGCACCGGCGTTGCCCTATGTCTTCCTTCCGCTTTCAACCTCCGTTTATAACGTATATTCTCTACTGTGAACTCAAGCGCTTATTCTTAATCCATTCCCATCACAGATGGCGTCAGTACTGTCAACGTGGAATCATAACAACAAAAATATATAGGGCTTGAATCCACTCGGATCTATTAATAACAAAAAAGGTATTGTTACGTTGTACCAACGTCTCGTTCCGGAATTTGCTCGAAAATTCCGTCATGTATAATTCATGCGAGCGAATCGTGGCCGTTACGCCCAACCGTATTTCTATTTTCGTTTAGATTAATCAAAACGTTTTCACACACACACACACACACACACACACACACACACACACACACACACACACACACATATCCTCATCAAATCGCCACCACGAGACACCGGTGCGAGCGAACGCTGGCATAGTAACAACTGTTTGTATATCACAATGTACATCGCGCCTTACGCGAATAATAGAAACGCGGAGAATAATACATCGATAATAACATGTCTCCTGTGATCGAGACAATTGATTTCACACTCCACCGAATTCTTCTGGTCCGCGCTTCCGTTATAAATATGGCAAGATCCGCGATCGAAATCAGTTCTCTGCAACAGTTTCTTGAATTCACATCGCTCTTCCAATTCTAATCGTATCTTGCCATTTCTATTTCATTTCGTTCAATTTTCCATTTTGTTCTATTTCTTTCATTTTCATTTATCTCATCTCTTCTATTTATAATTATTAATTTAGTTTATTTCGCATTATAGTATTGTAGTTTATTCATTTCGTAGTTTTAGTTACTATATTGTGTTAATCTCTAATTCTAGTTTGTAGTTATTCCGTAGGTTTAGTTGCTTATTATTCTCTCTTTTGTTCATTTAGCCGTCGTGCAGTAGTTCTTTTATTTTCTTTGTTTTAGCAACCATCGCGATTTCTGTATTCAATTTCCTTTTGTTATTATACGTTTAGTTAAGTTACTTATTTTCTTTTCTTTATTTTTCTGTCCTCCCCTTTGTTTCGGTGGATCACGATAGTGCGGTCGCGTACGTGTGTGTGTGTGAGATTCGTAGTGTTGTGTCTAGCTCTGCGTTCCCTCGTACGCCTGAGCCCACCAGGTTGCTCGGTGCGAGAGAAAACAGATCCCGAGCCGCAGGTTTTCGCACGTGCAATTGTGTCCAAGTAGTGGTCTCACATGCCCCGTCGCGCCGGCCGTAAATATCAGCTCAAGAAGCTGTTCGGTGGACTCTATCGGGAGGGAAAAGGAACCCCTTACGATAAAGATGTCGGGATCCCTAAACCCCCGCGTATCCTAAGCGACGTTCCATTCACCGGTACGGTCCGAATCGTCGACCCGAAAGACATAGACAAGACCAAAGTACCCGAGGTTCGTCCGCCCGCGAATCCTCCTCAGTGGAAGCTTATACCCCTCACCGTCGTACCGCGTCTCCCTCCGTTAAACGAGATTTGACATGATCACTATTGGTCAAGTTTAATGTTTAGATCAAGTCGTCGCTATGTGGCGCTGCGTGTTTTTGTTCTTTTTCTTTTCTGTACTATCGCTGTCTTTAGTCTTACTTCTTCTTCCCGGTTTATTCTATTCTGTTCGTTGCCTTGCCGGTCACGTGTTTTGTAACAAGTTAAATAAATATCCAAAGTACAATAAGCAATCCTGAATCTTTACTTGTTGGGCGAGTCCGAATTCATCAGGTTATGGGCCCAGGAGTGCTTAGAAAAGCAAATTTTTCTCTTTCTTTATAAAAGTAACTAAAGGAAAGATTAACTTGTGACTCGTGTTCAAGTGAGATTCCATGCCACGTGCAAAATAATAATTACAAGCCATGGAAACGGAAATCTCGCGAGTGACCAAGCTCCAAAGCATCGAAAACTGGAGTTTATGGAAATTTCAAATAAGGGTACTGTTGCAAGCAAGCAATTTCACCATAGACAATATTTATTACAATGCGTGGAATGTAGTGCAGGGCACAAACACAGCCCCAGAAGCACCAGCGGTTGACACCACGCCAGCGATTAAAATTGAATATGAAAAAAAACTGGCTGCGTACAAGAAGGCTGACGTTTCGGCCCAGAGAATAATAGTGACCACTATAACGGAACATCCAACGCTGCATATCATAAATTGTGAAACAGCAAAGCAGATGTGGGACAAGCTAGTGAGTGTCTATGAGCAAAAGTCACAAGTGAGTGTACATGTCTTGCAACAAAAATGGTTTACTGTGGCCAACGATTCCTCTGATGATCTAGCAACTCACATTGCAAAGATAGAGAATTTGGCACATAGATTGCAGTTGATGGGAGAGACTGTCACTGATAGTATGATTGTGACAAAAATTCTACTAACACTCCCATCAAGTTACTATCATTTTGTGAGTGCCTGGGAGTCAACTTCTGCAAATGAACGCACAAAAGAGAATCTTATTTCAAGATTGGTAGCAGAAGAATTCCGTCAATCGAGTCGAACTGATTGTGAAGAAAATGCTTTTACGTCTAGGCTGCATTTTGACAAGAACAAGAAATTTTCAAAACAGGGACAAAATACAAAAGGTTTCCAAAGTGGAAAGAAACCGGGTAAATGTTATAAGTGTCATAGATTCGGACACTGGGCTAATGAGTGTCGCTCTAAAAAACAATATGACGAACCTCAGAAGAAGAAAGAATCTCAAGGCGAGAGTTTGGTAAGCGAAGCACTGATGTCGCTTCAAAAACAGAGCAATGCTGTTACGCCTGGTACCTGGACTCTGGTGCCACAGATCATATGACTCACAGAAAGGAGTGGTTAATAAATTATAGAAAGCTGAAGGAACCTGTATGGGTTAGAATCGGCGATGGCAACTGTCTCCCAGGCTATGGAAGGGGAGATATTAATGTTCGGACCTTCGATGGAGAGCAGTGGACCACGAATCATCTTTCTGAGGTGTTGTATGTACCTGGTCTAAAATATAATCTTTTTTCTTCAGGAGTAGCAATGGATAAAGGGCTTGAACAGTACTCAGATAGTAAGACGTGCAAATTTACTAAAAAAGGGCGCACCATTGCAGTGGGAGAGCGAAAAGGAAAGCTCTTCACTATGAAATTCCAGATGAAAGCAGAAGATGTCTCTGAGCCTGATCCTGAACCTTGCGCACGAGTTGTGGAAACGGGTTCTCTTGAGATCTGGCATAAGAAACTAGCGCACCAAAATTTTCAACAAGTGAAAATAATCTTGAACCAATTCAACATTGAGGTCAAGGACAAAAAGGAACCTTTTTGTGAGGCTTGTGCGGTTGGGAAGATTCATCGTCTACCTTTTCACAGGAGTGTTTCAAAAACAGACAGAATTGGCGAGATTATTCACTCCGACTCTGCGGCCCTATTCAAACACGATCTATTGAAGGCGCAAGGTATTTCCTACTTTTCAAGGATGACTACTCTCATTATCGTTACATATATTTTTTAGCAAACAAATCCGATGTGTTTGCTTGTCTGGAAGTTTTTCTGAAGAAGGCAGAGAAACATTGTCCTAGGGGTATAAAGGTTCTTAGGACGGACAACGGTTTGGAATATGTAAACCGTGAAGTAGCTGAGCTGTTAAGCAGGTTTGGAATTCAGCATCAGAAAACAGTAAGCTATTGCCCGGAACAGTGCGTACTACTTTGCATGCGCAAGGTTTCCCAAACAGGTTTTGGGCTGAAGCACTCAAAGAAGCGAATCATGTGCTGAACTGCACTGGCACCAGTTCTGTGAGGAACAAAACCCATCATGAACTTTGGCATTGACAGAAAGCTCAAATAAGAGATCTACATGTTTTTGGCGAAGAAGTTTTTGTACATTTACCCAACCAGAAACCAAAACTGGATAACAGAGGCGAGAAAGGTCATTTTGTTGGTTACGGAGAGAATGTGAAAGGCTACAGAGTGTGGCTTCCCGCCAGAAGTCAAATAAAAACAGTCAGAAACATAATATTCGCAGGGAATATTAAGACGCTGAACAAAGATCAAGAAAAAGCCAAGAAAGAATGTCTGTTATATGTACCGGGAGATGAAGAAAATTGTGAGGTTCTTTCAGAGAGATCAGAAGAAAATCGGTCTCAAGATGAAGAAAACGACCCAGAGCCAGAAGATACATCTGAACAGACGAGGGATCCAGGTGGAGAATCAGATCGAGAACCACCTGAGCAACAATCTGAAAATAGGTGCAGAAGAAAGGATGCGGAAATTCCTTCTAGTGACAGAAACCTGAGGGATATATCAACTCTAAAGAAGAAGAATTACTATGGAGATTTTTGTTTTGCAACAGAACAAGCTTTCGTTACAGAGCATGGCGAGCCCTTATCATATACAGATGCCATGAGGAGTGACGAATCAAAAAATTGGAAATTAGCGATGAAAGAAGAAATGATGTCCTTGGAGAAGAACAAAGTGTGGGAGTTGGTTGAAGTACCAAAAGGAAAAACAATTATGAAAAACAGATGGGTGTTTAAAATCAAAATGGACGCCAATGGCAATCTTCAACGATACAAGGCAAGACTGGTTGTGAACGGCTACAATCAGAAGGAAGGCCGAGACTACACAGAAACTTTTAGTCCAGTAGTCAGGTTTGATTCCTTAAGAGTATTGCTAGCCATAACAGCAAAGGAAAAACTGATTCTGAAGCAGTTCGATGTAAAAACAGCTTTTCTGAATGGAGAAATCCAAGAAGAGGTGTACATGGAGCAGCCGGAAGCATTCTCGGATGGAACTGCAAGACCCTGTAAGTTGATGAAAAGTCTGTATGGACTCAAACAGTCATCGAGATGTTGGAATCAGCGTTTCACAAAGTTGTTGAGAAAATATAAATTAAAAGAACTACATGCTGATCCGTGCATGTTGGCCAGAGTAGATCAAAGAGGGATAGCGATCTTGGCAATCTACATAGATGATGGGCTGATTGCAGCGAGTTCTCAAGAGGCGATAGATGAATTGCTGTCGGGTTTGCAGGAGGAATTTGATATCACACATCATGATGTGGACATGTTCCTTGGTCTTCAGATTCGACGAAACGCAGATGGCGCAATCACCGTGAATCAAAAGGCCTATGCGCAGAAAGTCTTGAACAGGTTTCGTATGGAGGATGCGAACCCAGTAGCCATACCTGCAAGTCCACATGATCCAGATGATGAAGCTGACCTTCTGAGCGAGGAAACAAAGGCTCCGTACAGAGAGGTAGTGGGCAGTCTACTATATTTATCGTCTGCCACGAGACCTGATCTTGCTTTCTCTATAAACAAAGCAGGGAGATTTTTGGATCACCCGAGCAAGGCCAATTGGAATGCAGTGAAAAGAATCCTGAAATACGTAAAAGGAACTCTGAATATTGGATTGAGATTTTCGCATGATGTAGACATGCGATTACAAGTCTACAGTGATGCAGATTTTGCAGGAGACACCAAAACTAGAAGATCCGCAACAGGATATCTGGCGAAGTGGGGACCCAATGTACTCACCTGGTGCTCGCAAAGACAACCAACAATAGCACTATCGACAACTGAGTCGGAATATATAGCAGCATGCCAAGCGGTAAAGGAAATTATGTGGCTCAAGAAATTCATGGATGAGTTCTATGGGATGGATAAAGTCAAGGTGACTCTCCATGTGGATAATCAAAGCGCAATACAGTTGATTAAAAATCCTGTATTCCACAAGAGGACTAAACATATAGATGTCCAGTATAAATACATACGAGAGAAATTTTTCGAGAAGAAATTCGAGGTCCAGTACATCAGCACCGATGAACAAAAGGCGGACATCCTGACTAAGCCTTTGCCTCGTCAACTGTTCGAGCGACACAAGGAGGATTTGTGCTATTCGGTGGAAAGCTACATATATGAATAACTTTAAAAGGAAAAATAATATAATTTTTTTTTTTACTTTAGTAGATGAAAGTTCCTTTACTGTGATATTTTTTTTAAATCGAGATGATCATATTGAATAAATAGTGGGAGTGTTAGAATAGTATTTAATTCAATATGCATGATCACTATTGGTCAAGTAATGTTTAGATCAAGTCGTCGCTATGTGGCGCTGCGTGTTTTTGTTCTTTTTCTTTTCTGTACTATCGCTGTCTTTAGTCTTACTTCTTCTTCCCGGTTTATTCTATTCTGTTCGTTGCCTTGCCGGTCACGTGTTTTGTAACAAGTTAAATAAATATCCAAAGTACAATAAGCAATCCTGAATCTTTACTTGTTGGGCGAGTCCGAATTCATCATTTACCCAGCCTGCAACTCACCAAATGAAGTGTTGACGCTCGCCACTCGAAGTCTATTACACGGTCCACCAGCCAAAAAGTGTTTCGATTCTCACTATGAAATTCTTTGTTGAGAATAATTATAGTGAGGCAGTTGGTACGAATGAGCGGTATGAATTGGTAGGAGTATGCGGTATGGGTTGGTACGAGTGAGCGAAGTGTGAAAAAAATGAGTGCAGTGCGCGGAATTGCCGCCTTTTGATCTGCAACGTTGTTAAATACACTTCGACATTCTTATAGAGTTTTCCGCGCTGATTCCGAATCTAACCTTAATTTTTCTCCTAGACGTACAGTTTTTGAGAAATTTGAGTTTGAAAAAAAAAACATTTTTCGACGTTAAACAAAGATTGTAATGTTATTATAAAAGATATTATAGTGTTCTTTACAGCAAAATATTCTCTAGACTTTCCCGAATCCAGTGATGTGGAATAGTAATACATTATGATTGTTTAAACAAGCATTAAAGACGGAGATGCACCATTTTTGCACTGTTTTTTGATGATATTTTTTAATTTATCTGGAAAAATAAGGGTCCAGCGGAAAATCGAACTACACCACGCGATAGAGCAGATTTTTATCTTGAGAAACCACCTTGTCCGGTTTCGAATATCGACGTTTTTACCGAGCCAGAAAGCAAAATATCATCGCGGGACACGAGTCGCCGCCAGTGGTGCTCTGCCACTAGCGCGGTCGTTCGACGGGATACGGCGCACAGTGGTCCGGATCGAAAAAGTTGGTCTCATTTTGTTATAACTTTTGAACCAGTAGAGATATTGCAATGAAATTTTAACTAAAAATATTTAAAAAATAATCACTTTTAACTATGTGCAATTCAATATTTTTGCATTTGTTAAACAATAATTTATACTAACTTTTCATTGATATTTTTTATTGAAAAATGAATTGTTCAAATATAGTTTTTCCAACCTTTTTTATACTTTTTGTGAACAATAAATTTTAGTGTTGGTGTTAATATTTAACTCACAAACGAATACTTTCCTGTGTAAAAAAAGAGATATTTCAAATACATATTGCGAATAAAATAGCACTAACATTATCAGTCAATGTTACTACAAATAAAAAAGTAAGCTAATAAAATAAACATACCATAATTTGTCTTTCGTGATGATCTATGATGATCGATTGACTTAGTTAATTAATAACTCTACTGCCTTAGGATTCAGTTCATTAGGTTTTCTCTTACATGTTAATCTTAATCGTGACTTAATCTTATTCGTGCATAATCTTGACATTTTTCTTGCATTTTTTGCTCTAAATTGTTTAAAATTTTAGTCCACTTTTGCTCATATAATTGCAGATGTAATTCATTACTCATGTAATCAATTACTGCCCAACTCTGTCCTCAATATATTCAAATTTCATATTCCTTGATAATCCCGTTATTTTTGTGGTTCTATTTGCACAAGAAGAGTTTTCGAACGCTGCACAAGGTTTTAACGATAGAAATAAATGCAGCGAGAACGCTAAGAAACTATCACACACATATTTTTTTGTAATAAAAGTGACTATCGAAGTTAATTTACATATATCTTTACTCTATTTATTTCTTATAATGTTCATATTTGGAAGACATTTGATCATTGATACGAGCCCGTTTACGCAAGCGAAACTCGTCACGAAGTAACATTGACAGCTTTGAACAATGATAATTTGCAAAGTGGGACGAGGGGGGACATGTTTCTTACATAATTATATTCGGGAAAGTATGCTGAAAATGATGCAATTTGTTACAAAACGGGACTCGTTGGGACTTCCTAGATATTCGTTGTCAAATGTAAAAAATTTGGCAAATTTTTTTACTTCATTGAATATTATTTTTTAACATATTGTGAAGAATAATTTTTAGTGTCGATGTTGATTTTATAACACAAAAGAGTGCACTTCATCGTAAAAAAAAAAAAAATTAAGAAATATTAAGTGGTGTCATCAGGGCACCACGAAGAAGAGAAGCAATTTTCTTGATGAAAAGTACTATCTCTAAACAGTCTACCTTTAAGCATTCGCCCTAATTACAGTTCTTGGTAAACAATATTAATTTTTTCATTTTCGAGGTTGACGAACATTTAGGAAGCAATACAAATTTGTTAGAAATCGATATGAGAAAGTTGACTTTTGAGCTAAATGAGACCAACTTTTTCGATCCGGACCACTGTGCGGCGGCCCAGGGCGCGCTCTGATTGTTCCGTGTTTTTCGTTAATAACTCCTAAACAAAGCCGCGAACGCCATTTTTGCAAAGGAAAATGTCGCTTCAAATGACCCAAGGAACCTCCCATTTTCGGCTCCTAGGGTAGTTTTGGGACACCCTGTATATTACTTGGCACGTCCGAAAATCAGATCCCACCGTCTTCCCTTGGACGAAAAAATCGAATGTCCTTGGGATGTCCGAAATTAAAGTCCCACGTACGTACTTGGGACGAAAAAAACAGATGTCCATAGGACGTACGAAATTTAAGTTCATCGGATGTACTTAGGACGGAAAAAACGGATGTCCATAGGACGTACGAAATTTCAGTTCATCGGACATACTAGGGACATACGCAACGGACGTCGGACGTATGGACATAAACTGGACATAAAACGGACATCCGACGGATGTACGGTGCTACCTGGGAATATGAGAATCACTGGAAACAGGTGATAAACCAGAGGTCAATGAACCCGCGGGCCTGCATTTCTTTCTTTTAAACAAGTGAACAACGGGTGGTCGTGTATTGTTTTTCTGCGGCGTTTCTTCACTTTGAGTCTAGCCTTTATTAGCGCGATACGTCGACGTCCTTCCTGGCTCGTTCAGTAAATTGGTTGTAAAGAATAAGCTGTTATTTCGGTTTTATCCACCCATTTCCAATAAGGTGGCCTTACTTAAAAGGATCACCCGGTATATGGTCTAATAATAAAATAGTCATCGTCTTTTTAACAGTATCTGAATATTAGTCCCAGGTAGCACCCGGATGTCCGATGAACGTCCAGTGTACGTTCGTATCGGACCTATGTACGTACCAGGTATGTCCGAATAATGTCCGTATGTCCGAGATATGTCCGAAATACATACCAGGAAAGTCCGACAGAGGTCCCAGTTAGGAAGTGTAACCTACGTAGGACATCCCATTCGGACCTATCTGGTATGTATCTTGGATTTACCTAGAACTATATGGTACGTATCTCGGACATATCTTGGATATATTTGGCACGTATCTGGGACATAAGGACATTATTTGGACGTACCTTACAGGACGTTTACAGGAACTACATAGAATACGGGTTCTGTATTTTAATTTTACTTTAATCAAAATTACATATATTACAAACACATAGATTTGGCACATAGTACAATACAATAGCACATATAACACTAATATATACAGTAATTTATAACATAATAAATATATATATATATATATGTATAACAATTATAAAATATAAATTTTTAATTTTATTATTAAAAATCTTTTAAAAATGTTTGTTTCTTTCCACGGTTCTCCGCTAATGTACGCCACATCTGTATGGAAACACTTCTTTCTTTCTGATGTATAGACGTTTTGGATATCGATATCCAGATAGCACGCCTGCTCTGTTTCTGCAGGGCCACTGTGCGCGCCTATGCGCGCAGATCAACTGCAGAATTCCCAAGCTCAGGCCCTGCAGGCCGGGCCGGTATTCTGCACAAATGCAAGATTGCAAGGGTGCAAATGATGCAAATTGCGACTCGTAAACGTAAAAATAGGACTTTCGAGAGCGATCGCGGCCTAGATCGATCTTTTATTTAACGTTATTGACTACCGAAAAATCAAATTATTGTATTATCGAGAAATGAGCACGCGAATCCCGCACCCTTGCAATCCTGGAAAAAGGAATCTACCTCCGCAAGAGGGCAGCACTAATGTCGCGATTGCCGTTATACTGAATACAGGGCAGTCTGCAGGGCCTGGGCTTGGGATTTCTGCAGTTGATCTGCGCGCATAGGCGTGCACAGTGGCCTTGCAGAAATAGAGCCGACTCTGCCTAGAGCCGCTCGAAGCGGTGTTCGGCCCGTAATCTGCAGGTCAGGGGCTCTGCAGGCTGGGCGAGGAAGCAGATCGTGCTATCTGGGTCTTCACTGCATCTGAAAATTAAAATTTCTTGGTTAGAAACATTGTTCAATAAACGGGAAGATTTTAATATGAATATATTAGGTTAGAGGGAAAGCTATGTGGTATTTTAAATAAGCAGGTAATTTTACTTGTAATGCAAAAACACATGTTAGTTAGTGAGTCATGGGAAAACAGAAATTGACAGGTTATTTGAAAAATGGCAACATATTGTTACAAATAATGGAAATTATATCATTGAATAATATTAAACATGTATTTTTATAAAATGACTCAAATGTTCTCTTTAAAAAACGATAGAATTTTCCCTCCAGCCTAATAATATTTTTGTATTTTCGTTTTGCCAATAATGTTTCAATGACTGAAAAAACGTAATAAAATAAATATAAAATAAAAGCTTACCTGAAATCGCAGTAACGAGTGTCACCAACACAATCCTGACAAGTGGCTGAAGGCATCGAATCACTCGCACACGCTTTTTATTAATTAGAATATTACGAATACGTGCACAGGGAGCACGTGCTAAATTAACCTAACCTCACTTCACGTAAACGCACGGTGATGAGACGCGACGTTACTGTGAGGTATTTGGCTGAGAAACGGGAAAATCGTCTATAAACTCTTGAAATCGGAAAAGAACTTACAAAGTGATTAGTAATATTCTTATTATTATAATATTATATATATAATAATATAAATATTAATAACAATACTAATTTAAGTGATAACTGAATGAAATCTGAGTGCTCTGTACATCGCACTCAAAGCATTCAATTATAATCACTACTTTTCAAGAGTTTGGATAATCTGAGGATAAAATGTTTCGAATAAAAGTTGAACAGTACTTAAGTATGTACTTAGAACAGTAGTTAGTAATTAAGAACAGTAATTAAAATTTCTATATTTAAAATTTCGAAAAAAAATTTTTTTCGACAAAAAGCAAAAATCATTTTGATTTTTTAAATGTTAAAATACATTTTTTTTCGGCCAAATACCCCACTGTGCGACGCTTTGACTCTGACTACGTCACTCTGCTCACCTGTCACATAAGATTATTATAAGACTTAAAAAATAAACGTACTTGGACATTCGAAGCTTAGGTCCCACGGATATCCGACGGGACGTAATAAACAGATGTCCCACGGATGTCCGAAATTGAAGTCCCACGGATATTCTTAGCACCTGAAAAACGAATGTCTCTGGAACATCCGAAATTTAGGTTCCACGGATATCCGAGGAACGTAAATAACGGATGTCCCACGGACGTTCGAAATTGAAGTCCAACGGATGTCCTTAGGACCTAAAAAACGGATGTCCCTGGGACAACCGAAATTTAGGTCCAATGGTTGTCCGAGGGACGTCCGTAACGGACGTGGGACATATGGACATAAAGTGGACATGAAACGAATGTCCTTCGGACGTACGGTGCTATCTGGGGTGGGAGTCGCTGTATGTACTTTCTGTATGAGCGAGAGTGTGCTTCGTGCTTTACGTAACAAAAGGCGAGATCAGATAATAATACAATCATCTGGTAGTTTTACCTGGAATGTTTTCCGGGAGTTTTAAAAATGTGTAATTTTATAGATTTCGATGTGCTCTTTCCGAATTTCAACTTTGCCACCTCGTATATTTGCCGCTCGCGTCGCCATATAGGAGAAATAACGCCTAATAGCAGTTTTTTGACAATATCTCCTTTCCGACTCATTTTACGATAAAAACATTTATATACAAAATTAAACTAGAGAAAATTTCCTACAATTTATGTATTAACAATTATTTTGTAAAATCAATAGTTTTGGCGTACGAACGCCGCAAACTATTACTCATCTACACCAACACGTGTTTTTCGTATATTTACGAAAAATATTTTACTGTTATAAATATTTTATTCTTGTATGCCTTTACTGGCTGTGACAAAACATGTGCACTCTTTAATCAAGGAAAAATGAAATTTATTAATGTACTCCGAAAAAATCCAAGTTTAAACGAGGTTATCCAGGTATTTAAAAATCCAAACGCTGATCCAGAGATCATTGCTAAAGCTGGAGAACGCATTCTTCTTGAATTATACGGTTACAGTGATGTGAAAAGTAAGAAAAGCATGTCTTTAAACGACTATAGACATGCATGCTTCACAAAATTAGCATATATAAGTAAAATATTGCGTCGCTACCACCAACAGAAGCAGCAGCATGGCAACATTCGTTCCGAACCTATCACCAGGTTCTGCAGTGGTATGGGAACGAACAAAATGCAGAGCAATGGGAATGAAACAGAAAACAAGAATGGGCTAATTCCTGCTTACTCTACCTTAAGATGGTGTGGAAATGAGTTATTTTGCCAAAACGCATGTTGAAGTACACTTTGCGGCGCTCGTACGCCAAAAAAATTATTATTACATATAAATTGTAGGAAATTTTCTCTAGTTTAATTTTGTATATAAATGTTTCTATCGTAAAATGAGTCGGAAAGGAGATATTGTCAAAAAACTGCTATTAGGCGTTATTTTTCCTATATGGCGATGCGAGCGGCAAAGATACGAGGTGGAAAAGTTGAAATTCGGTAAAAGCACATCGAAATCTATAAAATTACCCATTTTCAAAACTCCCGGAAAATTTTCCAGGTAACCTCTTTTTTCGAACCAAATGACTGTACTATAATGTATTGTAAGTGCTACCAAATAAAGGTGGTCTTGGAAAGGTGGGATGTGGTGAACTAAAAACAAAATTGTGTATCATGAGCACCTTCTTCGGATATTTAGAATAATTTAGATGGTAGGTAGATAATGATCATTTTCCATAATTTATATGAATCATAAAAATCTTTTTCTAACGCGACCAGAAGACATTTTCTGTTGCGAAATTTTTTTTGTAAATTGTTCGTATTTGTAGAAACTCTTTACATACATTATTCTTTGCACTTATTTATTCCCTCTTATCTTCGTATAAAACCTTTTTTAAGATAAAACGATTCATCATGTCTCAATATTGACAAAACATTAATCTTCCAACATTAGTAGGTTCCGAGCTATAGGACCTCAAATATCGCTAAATTTCTCACTGACTGACTGACTGACTGACTGACAGATCATCAAAACCTTTTGGGTACTTCCCATTAACCTACAAGCTTGAAATTTCGTACATACGTCCACCATAACAAACACTGAAAGGAATAATTATCAAAGTTTGAAATTTTTTCACCTTAAAGGGGTTGTATTGAAAAAAAACATTACGAAATAGGTACTTAGTATACAACATATAGCAGCATAACATACATATGTATACGTTTTATTAGTTTCGAAGTCGCAACAAATACTGATGAAAAAAACAACCGCTCTAACGTAAACAAAAGAAAGTGCACCGAGCATCGTCTATAGCGGCGGGGGGCAAACGGATCCGAGCGTCACCGGCACAGTGTTAATCTTCGATACATTGAATTTGGATTTTCTCTTGCAAATTAGAAAAGGATTCTTTTTCTTTGATCGTCGCTGCGTTGTTTAAATTTTTTCCCTGTCCTTTACTTTGTCATTTGGACTTTAGCTATTCATATTGGCCTTTGTCATTGGCAGTTGATATCTAAAAAAAATCCTTTCGATTTTGCCCTTACTGATCAGAAAAGATTTTCCCTCTGATTTCCTCTGATCGTCGCTAGTACCATCTATTACTAAAAGAACCAAATAAATAATCGTCTTGAAAAAAAAACAACAAAAATTGACGAAATCCCATGAAAAACATTCTGTAAACAGCAACCAAGTTCCTATGGCCGTAAAAGGTGTGAGATAAAACAAACACGGCCAAGTTCATTAGCTTAGAAATATCTGTTGCAATACTGAAAAAAGAGTTTGTAAAAATTAGTTTAAAAGAACGCTATTTAATTTTTAAAGAGTTACGTAGCGGCCTAGAGTTAGTAGCGGCCAAGTTTGAATAATTTAGACGTCCATGTGACTCTTTAAAAATTATATAGCGTTCTTTTAAACTAATTTTTATAAACTCTTTTTTCAGTATTGCAACAGGTATTTCTAAGCTAACGAACTTGGCTGTGTTTGTATTATCTCACAACTTTTTACAAAATCGATTTTTCTTGGGATTTTTAGTTTTTCTGCAATATCAGCACTACGAACAGCATTTTGATGATCAATAGGCGTATGACTCTTGGAAACGAAGAATCCTAAAATGTTGATCTGTAAATTGTTATACGGAGCGTATTGCTTTTGATCATATGGGAAATTATTGTAGTAGGTGTTGGGTAAACATGTATTTGGACCTAGGTATTAGATATAGTTGGTTTCTGTATGTACTACATAGAGCTTGATTACGTATTAACGCAGTCTTATGTAGACTCGTGAACTCTCGAGCATTCTGGGTATCTGGCATGAACGACCGTACCTCCGGTGCGCCAGGACTTGCAGTAACGAAAGTCAGACGTGAATAAATGATGCATATCTTTGAGATAGACGAACTAATAGCATGTGCTATCCTTCATCTGTTCATTTTACAATTCTGCAGCTTCAAAAACGCAAAATGGCTCAAGGAAAACATCTTTTAGCACTCAGTTATTTCAAAATAATTTAATATAATAACATTTCAGTACAACCTAGAATGCATATTATTTTATTCTCGCACAAATAACCGTAGTGGCTAATAAAATGATTCCAAAGCCAATCCAATCAAATCCAATGTTCATTCGTTAATATTGCGTCATTATTCAAAGAAAATGCTCAAATTATGAGAAATGTAATACATACTATCTGTCGGTATATTTTTCCAGATGCCTGTTGGCTTTTGCAAAGTAACATTTACATATCTTAACCTTTTTTATATACAGTTATCCTCTGTATACCGTTTAATATTAACCTACATAGCGGTGGAGAATAATTACATTTCTAATAGTTTGATCGTTAGAGTATTGTTTGTATTATGTTTGCATTATAATCCAATAGCTACTTTCAACAGTCATATTGTATTTGTGTCTGAACAGAAAAATATGCTGCATATACAAATATTGTTCGAAACATTAAGTTTTAATATGGTTTGTTACATAATTTAGGAAGATTTCAATATAGACTTACCAACGAACAGCATTTAATTTTTATTTATATAGATAGATAGATATAGATATAGATAATCTATAAAAATAAAAATTAAATGCTGTTCGTTGCTAAGGCTGTATTCAAATCTTCCTAAATATATATACAGAGTGGTCCGTTTAAATAAGAAAACCTAAATATCTCTTCAGGATATTGTAATGCAAAAAATATTTGTTACGTAATGTGCACGGTGTTAATGCACCAAATGTTTGGCACGAATATTTTTTTCTGAGTGTCATTTTCTTCGGAGTTGTCAAGGTCATCGATGTTTTTTGGTACATAACTACATTTTTTTTATTGCATCGTGTAACTGATGGAAAAATACATTCAGATATGTATAATAACATGACCTTGAAATGACCTAGATCCTCGAAAATTAAAGTTATACCTAGAACTGTATATATAGATATATAGATTTATAGATATATAGATATATAGATATATAGATATATAGATATATCGATATATAGATATATAGATATATAGATATATAGATATATAGATATATAGATATATAGATATATAGATATATAGATATATAGATACATTGATATACATAGTGTGACGTTGCAGTTCGTGCGACGTCACTTCGCCGTTGAATTACGGGCTAAATAACCATTTCGCGTGTGGACCAGACTGACCCGAGACCGTGGTGAGAACCATCCGCAGAATTAGAGCGCTCCGAGAGGAAGATCCGACGATCTCGAAATTCACTTCTAACGCCACCTATTGTGCGTACTGAGTACGTCGTTTCAGGAACGTGCCTAGAGCACATCAATTCGTACGACTCCCGAAGGGCACCCCGCATCATAGGATCGCCCGAAGATGAAACATGGCCAGAATGGCGAAACATCCGGATCCGGAATCAAAAGGGAAGCTACAACACACGGGCCAAATAACCCGGAGACGACGACGCGGGACAAGGGACCCTTTTGCGAACACACCTTCTCTTCGCAGTCCCCCTGTCGTCTCACCCCGCTCAACAAGGGTCCCAGCGAGGGTGGTGTAACAGCGGTCCCGGGAAGATTTATTTTCCCCGTTCGCTAACGAAAAGCGATCGTTAACGTCACGTTGCGAGTTGGTCTGGGGCCCAAGGACCTTTCGAAGGGCCGATCCTGCGACTGTTCCAGTCGCGTTGCGGAAATAGCCAATCCGGGAAATTCGACAGTACGGAAAAGTGGGGGGAACTAGAATCGATACGTCTCGTCAATGCGGATCGAGGAGTCACTGTCGCGCTGGTCCTTCTACCGAGCAGAAGCTCTCGATCTCTATCTGTCTCCGCTAGAGAAGTTCTCGCTTAAATTCTCGCGTGCGGGTGGTTCTAGCGATTCCCGAGTAGGAAGACTGCTCATACCGACGCAGGGGAGAAGTACGGGCTAAGAAAAGTACGACAACCACGGTAAGTCGATCTTGTGACTCCTCGTTCGTGTATTTCTTCGCGGTGGCTCGTAGTTTTCGCGTGAGGACGAGTCGAACTCGCCCCGTCCTCAATGCCTCGTAGCTCGCGTCGCATCCGGTGACGCTTTGAGCAGGCCTTCGACTAGTTTCCCTTCGCGTGAAGGATTTCGGAAGTCTTCCTCCGGAGCTGCGTCTAAAGAATAGCGCGTCGGGAAAATTCCGTGCGGCGGAAGTGAGGTTAGGGCGGGATCCGGCGGACCGCGGACGCGCGGAGTCTACGAAACCGTACGCGTACGACCGCGGATTGTTCAACGCGCGTGTCCGACCGATTCCAACCCACGGCTATCGCGACAGACTGTAATAAATCTCCGCCGATCATCTGCATCTCGTGAATCCCGCGTACCGAAGCGGATTGTATTGTACCGTCGTACCGTACTCTCGCGAGAGAGATTGACAAACGCGCCCCTGCGAACTCCCATCTTTTCGCTCAAGTGTACAAGGAGCGCGGGCTCCCGGGTCGCGGCCACGTGGCCGCCCACCTGTAAAGACGACGACCATCAATAAATAACGTAGAGCCGAATCTGTCTCATCTCTTTTACGCCTGCGAGATCCGCCCCGTCGCGGGGGCTGTCACCGTTCCTCCCTCGTGTTCGAACTCCTGGCCGTCGCGGTATTCGTTCCTCCGTGCAACTCGCGGGAACTCAACTCTTCCTCGCGTTTCGCGTGGTGTTTCTGAACACCTGGCGCCCGAACTCAGGTCTCGTGTCTTCAACGGGTTGTTCCCGCGAATTCCCTTTGTGCCGGGTGGACCGTGCTCGCGCGACCGCGCTCGGCCCGGCCTCCGTGCCTGTAAAAACCCGGAGTTGCCCTTTTCGCCGGTGTCCTAACCGCGCAGAAAAGGACGACGTCACAATAGATAGATAAGGCAGAGTGGCCAGATTAGGACTTATGTCCCCGACAGCTAAGAACATGAGTGGTGGCCGTCGGAAACTCACGGGGAGCGAATCAAAGAAAGGGCCCTCCTCGTGACCCGAAGAAAACTGAGAAAAAAAGGACTTGTGTCCCCACTTTACGTTCCCCTTCTACGACGCTATTCCTCCACGCTTCCATCGATGCGTTTCGTCTCTGTTATGCTTGTGTTACAATGACACGTAACTGATCCAGTAACTGATAGAAAGAGGGTACCGTTTTCCCCTGAATTCGTGCCCCCTTCCCTCATCTGGCAACTCTGTGCACACATTTACAATTACATACAATTATTTTGAGTTTGAAATAAACGAAGAATATGAATAATAAATAATGTTTGAAACAAGTGAACATTTGATCTATCTTGCCTCTTACACTTTATTTCTCTCGCGTACCATCGTCGACGAGTTTCTTTTATAGTAGCAAACACTTTCCTAAGTGCGATTTATTCTAGCATTTTTACTTGTCGCATAGCAAAGTGATTTAAGAAAGAAAAATAGCATACTTCCCCTCGGAACCGTGTCGTTACGACTGTAAAGTGCACTCTGCCGCTCTGTGAAATGACCACGGATTTTTCATTCCGTATGTTTCCAGTCTTCATCAATCGTAATCAAAAGTATTATTCCATTCGAATGATATCAGTCATCGTTTTCTTAAGCCTTCGCTCATAGGCCTGTAACATATAGGATTAGGCAATAATTATTAGCACCTCGGATATCTTCGAAACTATAAGTTTCAGAGAAATATTTGCTGAAATAAAACTGCACAGTACGCAGGGGGCTATCCGGTGGCGATAATAGTTTTTTGTAGGTGGAGGTACTTCGGACATTTGAAGGTCACCCCCATTGTTTTAAATGGAATGTCCTAGTGCTGGGCACCATCGACTAATTACTATTTAGTTTAGATAAAGTCTAGATTGCGGGTTATAGTCTATGCCTACGTCTATACGTCTCATCTCTCACATATTATTGTTTATCTTTTAATAATAATGCAATATAAAGGCAAAGTGTTAATGAACTTTTTAGAAAAATATCTGTTATTGACAGATATAATTATAAAATACTACTTTTTCTTTAGATTATGATTAAAATTTTATAATATAAGTATTGTTATTTAATAATTGTATAATATTTCTAGTATAATAATTGTTATTTGTGCTTATTGAACGAATTATTCGATATCGCTAATAACGCTAATAAGTGAATGTATTTGATAGTAAATCTTATAAAATCTATTCAAAACTCCCGCCCGTTATAATTCAACCAATAGTTCGGTGACTGATTTAGTTAATTGAATTTAGTCGATAGTTTAAAAAATCAGTCAACTGAAAATAGTAGTTGGCTACTATCGATTTAGTCGATAGTATCAGTCGATGGTGCCCATCACAGAATGTCCTATTTTTAGGGCTGCAGGCGGGTTCACAAAATGCGGGCCGAGTTCGAGTCGAGTCGAGTCGGGACTCGATTGTTCGAGCCGAGCCGAGTAACCGCACGAAGCGAACGTTCGCGGGTATGCGAACTATTCGCACCGATGCGAACTAATCGCACCGATTGAGCGAGCCTAGGCGAGTTCTCGCATGAAGTTAGCCGCTCTCACGGGACGGATAGTTCGCATCGGTGCGAGTAGTTCGCATACCCGCGAACCGTTCGCTTCGTGCGGTTACTCGACTCGACTCGCCCAATCGAGTCGAACTTAGTTCGGCTCGCATTTTGCAGATGTTCGCACAGCCCTACCTATTTTTTGTACCATAGCTCGATAGAGTTTAAAATTTTGAGTTAAAAAGTGTTGACCTTCATATGTCCTAAACCTAATAGTTAACGAGATATTATCCAAAGAAGAAAGAAAATTGTATCGATAATATTTCGTTAACTATTAGATTTAGGACATATGCAGGTCAATACATTTTTACTCAGAATTCGATAGTATGTCGATTCATGATACAGAAAGTGGGTGTTTCTTCATACCTCCTTAATATAACAAATGTCCTTCATACCTCCACCCACGCAGAAAATGTTTGTGTCAAAACATGTATCCCACTGTACCGTGCAAATTTTGTTTATAACATTTTTCCATATTACTACAAATAATTATGTCGACCTCGAATATTTCCGTTATTTGTAATAATGTGGGAAAATGTTATAAACAAACTTTGCACCCTCTATAAAATTATAATAATTTTATTTTTGTAATACAGAGATGGTGATACTAGTGATGGGCACCATCGACTGAAACTATCGACTAAATCGATAGTAGCCAACTACTACTTTCAGTCGACTGATTTTTTAAACAATTGTTACGGATACAGAAAATCTTCCGTTCATTTCCTCACTGGAATCTCTTCCAGATCGTCTCTGGAGGGAAGCGTCCTAGATAACCTTTGATATCTTGGTTGAACCCTTTCATTAGGACTGAGCTCTGGCTCTGATTTAATTGAAAGCCACAAAAACTAGAGTTATTAGTCTGGCCCTAAGTGCCTCACTAGATTATGGACAAAGCAGCCCATTCATGATAAGGGTATATAAACCCTCTGATTTTTACTCTCGGGGGTTAGTACTTCAGTAGACACGAATCGCGTCACATCTTGCTGTACTTTTCGAGAAGTCGACTTGCAGTTAGATCGGGCTAAAGTTCCCTTTCGAATCAAAGTTAACCATACGGGTTCCGCGTGTTCGGCATAAAATCTGTTAGGCATTTATAAAGTAGCTTCCGAGCCCCCGCATTACCATTGCGTTAACAGAGGTAATTTTCTTTCATTTACTGTTCTTTTACACATGCGCTATCGCGACAAATACATTTGTACCACAGATCTTTATAGTAGAATATATTTGTGTTACACGATAATCTTGTGTATACCCTTAATTATCGTCCTATATCCTAATCTAATAGTTGAACGTTCCCACAAGATACAACCTTACCGCTCAGGTTGTATCAATTAGATTATAATAGTTACGAGGCCTTAAACACCTTGCGACTCCCTGATTTCGCATCAAGTTCGTTCGCATCCTTTCTACCTTTCCCAAACAAGATTCATTCTACCCAGTGGCTCCCCGATTTCCGATTGGGTTCGTCCACGCAACATCACCCTCCTAGCGGCTCCCTGATCACGCATCAGGTTCGTCCGTATCCTTGCAGCTCCCTGATTTCACATCAGGTTCGTCTGCATTCTTTCCAACCTCCTAACGGCTCCCCAATTTCGCATTGGGTTCGTCCGTGTCTTGCTACAACTTCCTAGCAACTCCCCGATTTCGCATCGGGTTCGTCTGTGTTTTCTCTCTCCTAGTGACTCCCCGATCTCGCATTGGGTTCGTTCACGAAGTTCCACCTTCCTAGCAGCTCCCTGATTTCGCATCAGGTTCGTCTGCGCTTGACTCTATCCTTAGAGGCTCCCCGATTTCCGATCGGGTTCGTCCTCGTCGTCTATCATCCTAGCGGCTCCCCGATTTCGCATCGGGTTCGTCCGCTTAGCTTCATCTATCAAATTTATTCCTTATTCCTAGGGTCATAACCCTTCGCCGGCCACTCGTGCTGCTCACTGCCTTGGTTCGTAACACAATCGACTAAATTTGGTTAACTAAACCAGTCATCGAGCTATTGGTTGAATTTTCACGGGCGGGAGTTTTGAATAGATTTTCTAAAATTTACTATCAAGTACATTCACTCACTAGCAATATCGAATAATTCGTTCGATAAGCATGTGTATGTAGCATAAATTACAATTATTATACTAGAAATATTATACAATTATTAAATAACAATACGTATGTATATATATATATATATATATATATATATATATATATATATATAAATATTGCATTTGTGGGAATAAAATTTTAATCAACCTAAAAAAAAATTTTAGAGGATCTCTAGGGAATTTTGGACTAGAATCTCCAATAAATATATAAAGGCTGAAGTTAATTATTTAAATTAATTAATAACTCACAACATTGTAAATATAATGATATTGGTAACAATTTTTGAACTCAATTTTTTGATTTTTCTTCTATGAATGTACTATTTTGTTAAAGACAAAATGATAACGTTCAAAACATGTTAAATAAAACGACACCGTCACATTGGTGAGTGTTGCCTGAATGTTGCCACAGTCGCCACAAAAGTAGTATTTTATAATTATATCTATCAATAACAGATATTTTTTTAAATAGTTCATTAACACTTTGGCTTTATATTGTATTATTATTGAAGAATAAATAATAATTTGTATAGTTGGGATTTGGTAAAAAGGTAGATACGAATACGACTCTTATTCGACTAAATATTCGATAGTATGTAGCAAATAAATAGTAATTAGTCGATGGTGCCATCACCAGGTGATACCTTTCTCGAGGTTTGAGATACGGCCTTTATTCAATATTCTACTGGTAAAGTGTGGTATAGTCAGGGATAAATTAGACGGCGTATTTACTATATAACCAAAGAGGTGCAGATGCTGCTCGTACGGATGCGTCTTGAATAAAGGAGACCTGCGACGATGGCTGCATTGTGGCTAATGTAAGATAACAAAAAATAGGGTTCCGTTTATCCTGCAGAACATCAAAATGAATTAATATGGTGCAATTACTATTCCAAATGCAGTTACCGTCACATGCGTGTATTGAGGAACTTATGCAGCGATTGTGACAACATTCAGACAACAACCACCAATGTGAAGTCACTGACAAATGTGAAGTTGTCATTTTATTAAACTTGTTTTTTGAACGTTATCATTTTGTCTTTCACACATTAAGAAATGTTTAATCGATAAATTGTTTTCGTAGAAGAAAGATCAGAGAATTAAGAGTAAAAATTGTTAGTAATCATATTATATTTTCAGTGTTATAAGTTATTAATAAATTTAAATAATTAATTTCAGCCTTAGATAGTTATTGGAGGATCTTGTTCAAAATCCCCAGAGATCCTCAAAACTTATACATATATGCTTAAAGAATACAATCTTGTGCCCATTTTACTTCAGTAATGGTAAAATTTTCTGTAGCTGATGGTTACTCAGCGACCCTTCTTGTCGATTCTTTTTGTTCCAGGGAATCTTGGAAATCCTTGGAATATTGATTTATTATGAACCGTGGAAAAAGTGCAAAGAGTGAAAGAACATTTCAATTAATGGGCGCCAGTTTCAGTAAGATAGAAGTTCCATGAAACAAAATATATGTAGCATTACCTTTAAAAACCTTTTCGCACATACACTATTTTTTGTTGGGATGACGAGGCTGCGAGATCAGATCTAGACCTTAATATTCCTTAAATATTTATTTAATCTCCACCGTACTCATGGAATGAACGTTTATCACTTACGAATTAAATTGTTCACACATAACACAATATGATACTTTATTATTAATACATTGAATTTAAACTGTTATACACCAAATGATAGAATGAAGAGAGGAGGTGTGAGCTGTGACTGGCTCGATAGATTGGCAAGAACTGAACTACCTGATTTCTTCCAAAGGTGGGGATTATTGGGCGAAACAAATATTTCAAATACTATTTAATATTTTAGACTTTATTTTGCTTAAAGAAAATGCTATTTTAATTAAGATGTACATTTTTGAAAATAAAATATTTCTATTTCAACAATCGGAACCACAAAATAAAATATTTCTATTGTAACAATCGGATCCACAAAATAACATATTTCTATTTTAACAACCGAAACCACAAAATAAAATATTTCTATTTTAACAATCGGATCCACAAAATAACACATTTTTATTTTAACAATCTGAACCACAAAATAAAATATTTCTATTTTAATAATCTGAAACACAAATTAGAATATTGTATTTTTTGTGCCTACTGAGTTTCTTGATAAACGTACAGTGTATCTTATTACCAGGAAACTAATTCTACTCATAAATCTATTGAATCCGAATCATTATTTTCAGCAATAGTATTTAAAATTGAAATTGAAAATAAAGACAAAGTCCAAATATTTTCAATATTCTTAAAATAAAATACTATGTTCAAATACTATTTTCAAAAATTACTGCCTCAAATAAATTATTTTATTTTTAAAAATTACTGGATCAAATAAAATATTTTATTTTCAAACATTACTGCATTAAATAAAATATTTTATTTTTAAAATTGTACACATACTTTAAAATAAATAGGATTATTTATTATTTACTATTTGAATTGCTATTTTCCCAGCTCTGATTTCTTCTGGATAAGGGAATAGCGGCGCTTGAAGTGTAATAAACTTCAGGTCAAAAAGAACCTTTGCTCCTCCGTGTGTTTCGTTGTACATTCGATCATTTTTAATTGAATCTGTATTTACGAAGTGCTATATGAGACTTTGCACCATACTATGCAAACATTGTTCAGTGTATGATAATCCATGATACTGGACGTTAGGGTTTATTGGTTTTTGGAAACCGGTTTTTAAAAGAAAATTATGCAATTCGAAAACCGATTTTTTCACTGAAACCGGTTTTAAATTTATAGATGATACTAATATATCTTCTAGTAAATTTCTTCCATTAGCTACAAAAACTGACATTATTAAGTTACCTGGACGGATATTATCAAGATTATATAAAGATTATTGTACAGAAGATGACTACGATGTTAAAGAAAGGGACGAAGAAGAAAATCAAGAAATATCTATAATGAAAAATGCTATGGAAATAGCAATAAATAAATATCTGCAAGAACCTGAAGAACCTGACTCCTCTAGTCCTAAAACATTAAAGAAAGAGTTTTTGGTCTTGGAGACGACAACTAGAAGAACAAAATATTTAGATTTATTATTTAATGCTCTAAAGACATTTAAGACCAATTCTGAAATAATTGAAATTCTTTGCTTTTTAAAGTTATATTTTATTAAACAAAGAAAGAAGTAAAATAATAATTTATATAAATATAAAACATTTGTTAATTTTTGTGATTTTTTAAGGATATTATTTTGCTAATATTTTATTTTAATAATTTTATGTATGTACCTTATGTTTTCCTTTTTCGTATTTTTGAATTATTATAAATAAAATTAAATTAAAGACTTCTATTTTAAGATGTTAATATGTCTCGTTTTTTATCTGTAAAAGTTCGAAATCGGTTTGAACTGGTTTTATGGAGAAGGTAAAATCCGAAAAACGGTTTTTTAAATAGTCGGTTCTTGGATAAACCCTGCTGGACGTACAACAGATTTTAATGAAAATTACGATAACGTTTGATAGATGTGGAATAAGGTGCACGTCGGACTAGGAAACAAATTTACGAGAAACTAGGTTATTGGGGCATGAACTTCTGGGAAGACACGTTACGCTGAAACAAATTGCTTCCCTTTTTCCTTTCGATGTACCCAGATGCGCCGGCTAACGTCCGCTTTTCCTTACTTTATTGGGCGGAATCGAAAACAACGGACGACCCGGTAACCTGCCTGTTGACATGACCAATATCGTCTACTAATGTCTCAGCAGTCTTGGTGCTTTATAGGTTATGACTATCACTAGATTTAAGGGTAAAAACAGTGTTTGCGGGAAACTGTTGTTTGTCGTTATGCGAGCATGTTACGAGCTGTGTGAGGGCTCATTCTAAAGAGGAAAGTTGATCGCAGGTCGGTCTGCTCATGATTTAGTTAGATTATGTTTATATCTAATAATATGTGCGTCCAAAGTAGGGGAACCAAATGAAGAAAAATTCCGCAGATTCTAATGTATTTTTCTAATACAAAACGATTTTTTTTACTTAAATCATGAGCAGAGCGACCTGCGATCAACCTTCCTCTGTCAAAAGAACCTTTATGCAACTCGAAATATGCTAATATGAGGGCAAAAAATGGTTTCCCGTGATTGCATTCAACTTCCCCATATTTCGTTCATACAGGCAGAGTCTAGAGCAAGTCTAGAACCAATTTTAGTTCATCTACTTGGACGAGATGACGCTTGTCAGGAGAATTGTCAGCATAGATTCGTAACAACAAAAGTGTAAAGGGCATGAAGCCACTCGGGTACTTTAATAGCAATAAAGATATTGATGAAAAGAAAAAAACCTGTAATGATAGCGAAATTGAAGCGTTAGATTGATACAAATGTATGTTCATCACTGTTGCCAAACTGTGTTTCAGCGTGTAGGTTGGTTACCCTGATAAATACTCCAGAATCCATGCGAAATTCGAACATTGAACTCTGGGAAACATTGCGTAACTACGATAGAATTTTTACGATGACTTTTACTCTGCTTTTGTTTGTATACACATTGGTCGATATCAACAGATACACATCGGTCGATAATGGAAGTTCTGGTAACGCGGTCCAACAAATTGAAACTTTTTCTTTGATGTTTCGGTTCTCACTATGCGATTCTTATCGATGCGATTCTATGAGTTTCTTGCGCTGTTTCCGAATCTGCCCTTCATTTTTCTCCTAGACGCACTCACTCAGTTTTTGAGAAAATTGAGTTTGAAAAAAGGACATATTTTTCGACTTTGAACAAATATTATGATGTTATTATAAAAGATATTGTATTGTTCTTTGTAGCAAAAGATTCGGTAATTATCTACAAAAGGTCTGCGTACTCCGATTTTGATGAAATTTTAATATGTTATGCAGCAACACATTCTGAACAACTTTTTCCTTTTCCAATATAGGGGAGTTGCTTTTAGTTTTTGAGATATTTGCAAAAAAAGAGCTTCCCATTTCAAAGACATTTCCTGGACTTTCGAGCCGCATCTGTTTAATTTTTGTTTGTAAACACGTTGTGGAGATGAGAAGCGACAATACCACACAACCCACCCAGTGCTTAACACGCACCCAGTGTTTCTAAAAAGAAGGTTCTCACATTATGCAATATAAAATCAACTGAGACAATACATACATCCTAACCCAGTCCTAACCCAGTGTTTCACATGCACCCAGTGTTTCTAAAAAGAAGGTTTCCGCTATGAAATTAACATTTGCGCCAATTTTCACTATCATATTCGTAATCAGCACGTCAAAATATGTAAGAATCTAGAGTATAATTAAGAAACACTGGGTGCGTGTTAAGCAATGGGTGGATGTGTGTGGTGTCAGGCCGGCTCTTTCCGTCTCCTGGTTTCTCTCTCATCTCTACAGCGTCAAAATCTAAACAAACACCGCACCGGGACGGGCTCACGTTGCTGCGGAGCGTGCAGGAATACGAAAAATTCAATACAATATTAGCGATAGTCTTTTGAAAATATCTCGAAAACTAAAAGCGACCCCCGTATATTGGAAAAGGAAAAAGTTGTTCAAAATGTCGAAATCTATAACATATTAAAATTTCATCAAAATCGGAGTACGCAGACCTTTTGTAAATAATTACCAAAGATTTTCTAAACTTTCCCGAATCCAGTGATGTGCAATACTGTATATATTTTGATTGTTTAAACATGTTTAAACGGAAAAGCACCACATTTGCACCGTTTTTTGAGGATATTTTTCAGTTTATATAAAAAAAATAGGGGTTCAAACGTAACTCGAATTGCACCACGCGATAGAGCAGACTTTTATCTTGCAAAACCACCCTTTCAAATTTCAGTAATGCTCACCACTAGATTGGGCGTCCGCCGTCCGCCGTCCGCCGCGCCGCACTATGGGCCAAACCGACGAATTCTGTGTTAAGATCAAAGAACTTTCGATAGAAATAAGATAGAGCAATTAAATTTTTTTAAAATTAAAGCTGAAACTTCATAAAATTAAACATGTTTAAACACGTTTAAACAATCATAATGTATTAGTATTGCACATCACTGGATTCGGGAAAGTCTAGAGAATCTTTTGATATAAAGAACAATACAATATCTTTTATAATAACATGGCAATATTTGTTCAAAGTCGAAAAATATGTCTTTTTTCAAACTCAATTTTCTCAAAAACTGAGTGCGACTAGGAGGAAAATGAGGGCAGATTCGGGATCAGTGCAAGAAACTCTATAAGAACCGCATAGTGAGAATCGAAACGATTTTTGGCTGTTGGACCGGACCGTGTAATTATTGCGAAAGGGTCACTGTACTCCGATTTCGATGAAATTTAAATATTTCATAGATTTTGACATTTTAAACAACTTTTTCAATTTCCAATATAGAAGGGTCGCTTTTAGTTTTCGAGATATTCGCAAAAAACTATTGATAATACTCTATTGAATTTTCCATATTCTTGCACACTCCGTGGCAATGTAAAGCTGCTCAGTCACCGCGTCTGTTTACTTTTTTTTTGTAAAGACGCTGTGGGAGTGAGAGATACAACAGAGTCTCACTCTATATAGGGTGATACATATGTAAGGTAAACTTTCAATTTTGAATGACTACTCCTGGATTTTGATATGAGTGGTAGGGATGCATAGGACCTCCTCCACGACCTAACTATCCCAACCGACCTATCCTAACCACAACTAATTCTATTCGCATAATCTTTGCTTTGTAGCTGTCATCGGGAATTTGAATTAGTAATGGAAAAATCATACGAATAGAATGAGTTGTCGGTTAGGTTGTGGAGGGGGCGGCGAGAGCCACGCATACGACAATCGCAATAACTAACGAGGTTCTTTAGAACCTGTTGTAAGTATTGGATCTGGTAAAAAATTCATTTGGACAATCGAAAATTTTTAACTTTCAAAGTTTCGCTATTTTGGCGATTCCAAATCAGTACAATAACTCAATGGCAAGATATACGAGCGTACATTCTTGCAGAAATCAGTAGTATAACTCTATAAAAAATCGGACCAACGCAAATATATACGCAAATATACATTTTTATTATATGTATCGTCTTATTTATTTATTGTAGATTCATACATAAAATTTTTGTATTGTACATGATCATAACTTATATTCTAAACAGTAATAACAAAAATGTTGACTGGCTCAGAGCGACGGATAACACTGGAGAAATCTAGCTCCCTCGGACATATGTTCTATTCGCGTCGATCTATCTGCCAAACTAATCTTGGACAGCCTATTCAAAACTGTCTATACTTTTGAATATGATGAAAATTGTGTGTGCGTTTCGTCCGGATCTGCTAGTGGACTCATAAGTAAGGCTGATCTAGCATACCCTGCCTTAGACGCGTCAGATCTCGACCGTTGTGATCTATTCATTGGATTGACAACCTTGTTTCACTCGAGAAGCAAAGAAAGTTTTTCGAGAAAGGCGAAATTGACGTTCAGACGAGAAGTTTAAAATTCTACTGTCTTTTTTTTTTATAGTGCGGAAATGCGTTACGCATACCCTGGCCCCCTTGGGGGCCAGGGTTATGTGGGACTGTCCAGAGGACTCTCCGGCCAGCCTCTACCCACTAAAACCGCATTCCCTCCTAAGCTATTGTAAGGCGGGGCCAGGATCTCCGAGAACTCAACTGGCCACCCCCTTAGCTAACAAACCGCCCTGGAGGGGAGTGAAGCTCCCCCCGTGCCCTACCTAATACCAGACCCTGGGCGGAGGGACCCGCCCGGTGTCCCCATCCCTGGAGCCTTCGAGTTGGGCTACCCGAACCCCAGTTCGGTCCACCCACAGCTCCCGGAGCCTTCATGCGCTGTTCGGAGCAGCAGCAACGTGTGACCCTCTAATGGGCCACCCACCGCCGCTGCCCGGCCAGGGCAAGAAGGCGCCGACACCGGCAAGGAAGGGTCGTCGGAAGCGCAGTCGCACGCCCCGACCCTCCCCACCCCACCCCCACGCGCCACCTCCCCGGAGCGCGTCTCCGGTAAGTGGCCGACACCCCCTACAAGGGACCGGGTAAAGGTCCCTCCGGGGTGCCGGTCCATCTCGGGCGGGAGAGACTATCTCCCCCCCAGGGGCCAGGGTCAGCTCACTCCCCCGGCCCATATGCATCATCCGCCTGCTGATTACTCAAAGAAGAAACAGGACTCGGAAAATAAAATTCCACCTCCTTAGAAGACCCATCAGAACTATTCTCAATTGCTTCCTTGTCCGACCTTACCGGAATATTATTAACTTCTAACGAGAATCGCACATCTCTGGACAAGACAATCCTACCTTCAGAAGGAACCCAAAATCGATAGCCCTTCGTCACCTCCGAATATCCGACTAAGACACCCCCCCTTGCTCGGGTGTCAAATTTACCCATTGTCGGTGTTTTGTTAAGAATGTAGGCCTTCGTACCAATTACCCTTAGATGCTGCAAACTCGGAAGCTTCCCAGTCCATATGTGGAATGGTGTCTTTCCGTCGATTGGTTTCGACGCACACCGGTTCCTCAGGTAATTTGCAGTGTGAACTGCCTCCGCCCAAAATGACGGCTGTAGACCCCCTTGCATCATCAAACACCTGGCCATCTCGACCAAAGTTCGGTTCTTCCGCTCCGCTACACCGTTCTGCTGCGGAGTATAAGGGACCGTAACCCTACGTCGAATCCCATGACGGTTAAGAAATTCGTCAAACTCGGCATTACAAAACTCTTTGCCGTTATCCGTCTGCAGATGCTTGATTTGCTCGCCTGTCTGCTTCTAGGCATAAGCCCTATATTGCATAAAAACAGAGAGAACATCGCTTTTGTTTCTTATAAAATATACCTCGGACCATCTCGAGTAATCGTCAATAAAAGTAACGAAGAATCGAGCTCTTCCCTTGGATTCTGTCCTCATCGGCCCACATAGATCTGCATGTACGATCTCCAATCGTTTGTTGGTTCTGCTACTGTGTCTCGCAAAGGGTAAAGAGGTCATTTTACTCGTCGCACAAACCTCACAGAGATGAAGACTTTCGTTCCCTTTTAAATTTATGTCGAGGACCCGCTTATTCTTAATCATCTGAAGCAGATCTCGGGAATTCACATGTCCCAGACGCTCGTGCCATAATGCCAAAGTCTCTTCTTTACGACTTGTCGACATGGCACAAATCTGCTTATTTCCCTCTCTTATATAGTACAAGTCACCAATATAGTCAGCGACAACTTTGATTTGTCCTTCAGAGCTCTTCATTCTTGCACCATTTCTGTGGAAAACGACTTCGTATCCCTGATCAGTAACCCGAGCCACCGACATTAAATTCATCCTTAAGTCAGGAACCAGCAAAGTTTCACGTAACTCAATCGCCTTGTTTCGCAAGCCATCGTTTGTTACCAATTGTACTGTTCCCTTAGCCTCAATGTTGGTTGAAGATTGACTAGCCAGCTTCAGCTCTCCAGACTCCACGCTGTTTAAATCTGAAAAACTATTTGCGTCGCGATTACACCTCTCCATGGACTGTGCATTGAAAGCAATATTATCCATGCCATGGGTAGTCAGAGAAGCGTCTTCCACTTGCGCTGCTTTCGCACTAGGTGCATTACGTCGTGGATATTCTGGAGCTTTATGTCCTAATTTGCGACATTTGAAACACTTTACCTGCCATTTTCCTTTGGAAGTGCTTGGATTATCACGATTATCCCCTTTACTCTCAGGCGTCACCTTTGATATCGGCTTCCTATTCCGCCAAGCTGCCATCGCTTCAGTCCCGCCACTGGAGTAACTTTGTCTACGAGCTTCAGTTTCTTCCAATAGTTTCATTTTTAAAGCCTCTGGTGTAGGTAATACATCCCGAGACTCAATGGCACACCGAAAATTTTCGAAGCTCTGTGGAAGGCTATATAATAGTATAATGCACAGCTGATCTTGGTTGATCTCCACTCCCATTGTGACCAGTTTATCAACCGCGTCAAAAAATTTATCCATGTGCTGTCGCACATTTTCTCCTTCCTGTAACCGCTGCAATGTTAACTGTTTCAACAAGGTAGCCTTACGTGCAGGCCCCTTAGAGGCATAAATATTTTGCAACTTGATTCATATCTCTCGCGACGTTGCGCATCCACGAACGTGTTGTAGTTCACTTGAACTTATAGATAATATAAGATCAGACTTAGCTAGCTTATCTGCTCACAGCCATGCATTTATTGCAGCCTCGGTATCTGCATTGCCCTCGATTAGTCTCGGTTTCGGCACATCTCCACAAACGTATGCCCACGTGTTGTTTTTAGTCATCAGAGCTTCCACCTGCATGCTCCAGGAGTCGTAGTTCTTCTTATTCAGTAGCTCAATCCTCATCGGATGCGACATTTTCATTCAGTCAGTGACTCGAGGGATTACGAGCACGTGTATAACCTCAAAATAGAGAACGCGGACAAGTTCCACTTAAACACACTTAGAAAAATAACTTCCTTTAACTGTTTCCTAATCGCCTGGGCCCATAACCTGTGAGCGCGATTAACGTGTGAATCAGAACAACAGAAAGTACGAATAGTACAAGAAGTATTTAATGAAAAATGTATACACGTGTATAAGCGAACACGCGTAGAACGTTACAGCAAGAGAACACCAGAAAAGCATGGCGCGTGCAAAAGCCAAAGCGAACAGCGAACGCAACGCATGCGCAGTCACACACTCCTCACTCTACATAGCCCGCGAACGATTGAGTCGCACGAATAGGGCCAATCACAAGAAATATACTTCCCGAGATTTGAGTATTCGACAGCACGAATTTGTCATATTTCACTGATTATAACTCGATAACTGTCCATTATTGAACTTTGTGCCCATTACATTTTTTCTTCAGTAGATCATAAGCTACAACATATAAAAAATCCAACGGATTTAACCGGGATAGATTTTCCATATGATTAGTGCGGGGTCCTTTCACTGATTGCCTTCATGAATGAAATACATGGATTGGTTCGTGCCGAACGCTGCATTTACCAATCAGCGTTCCCAAAGTGTACTTAGCCTCTTCCCCATGGCTCTGCTTGAGGCCAATCTTGGGGAAGAAGGGAGGCGATACTCGACTTGTGGACGGAGACGTTCCGTCACTTGAAACCGTACACATCGAGCGAAACAGGACCCCTCAGTGTTCTGATTTATGTCACGTTTTAAACTCAACAAAGGAAAGAAACTCGTCTAGGGAGTCTGGAGTGATTACAAAATGAGGCAATCGTTTAGTTAATCCTCTAAAAGGTTTTTTAGGCACGTACGTGCCATAAATATTGTCACAAAGAGCGACCCATGTGTACAACTCCGCTCCGGTGCGACGGAACAAGACACATGTGGCTTTTGTGTTGCACACCTTAGACCATATATTTTATCACTCGTTCATTTTTATTTCTCTTCTACTATTTTAAATATAATGCTAACTCATTTTGATAATTGCAATTTGGAAAAGGTGCAATTTTAATGTAGATGTTGATACAGTAATACCTTAAATGCTGTCCGGAGTGTCTACGTAAACGTTGTCGGCGCGGTAGACGCAGTCATAAATGAAAAAAAGATAGTGTCTTCTATGCAAACGCTGTGAATACTTAGTTCGAAAACACTTTTAAGCAATGACTGGTGTGAGAAAGATATCCAAAATGTATCAACTTTTACAAATACTTATAAATTCAATTGAAAAACTACACATATAGCAGAAAATCTAATAATCTACTTCAAACAGAGCACGACTGACCAAATTTGTTATTTATAAATATTTTCTTAAATTGATTATGAACTGGTCTATGGCGTTGAAAGTCACTATAAGGTTGAATAATATTGCTAACATTCACATCATTTAACATTGAACTTGATGGATTATTTGCTTGATTCTCTGTGTTAACCATGTTCCGTAATGTACTTGATGTGAGGTTATGTTCGTCAATATCAGTTTGACGAAGATAAATAGGTGTTGATACTGATGTACTTTTATTCTCTTCCGCACACGGTAGTTTTCGAAAGACTAATATCTCCAACAACAATAGATGTAATTATTATATTATTATTTGAATTAACGCAAACGTAATTGCACGTGCTGTCAAACTGTTGCGTACTATAAAAATGTCGGTAAGCATTCTGTTTTCGTGCTCTCTCTTTCTCTCTCCCAAACCGCACGAGAGTCTGCGCACTAGCCACTTCGAACTCACATTTTCGTTTTATCGTCGATCGTATTTATTACGTTCTGCATTTGTTTTGTCATTATTTTTATTATTTGTTTATATAAATAACACGTGTTGGTTAAAAACAAACTGTGACGCACTATAAAAATGATGGTAAGGCTTCTGCTTTCGTGCTCTCTCTCTCTCTCCTAAACCGTACGAGAGTCTGCGCACTAGCCACTTCCTGCCGCATTTCCGTTTTATCGTCAATCGGTTTTACGCCCATCGCGCCATAAGAAGTTTCGCTTAAAAAAAAGGGGTTGTAGAAAGATAATATCCGCAATATAAAATTTGTTATGGAGGCAGTTGTCGTAAAAATGGCCACAATGGCAAATCTTGATGATCTGCATCTTTGAAGCAATTTCGAAGATAACAAAATGATGGCTTAAGCTGCCTTCATACAACGGCGCTGGCGCTGAGCGCCATCGCCAAAAGTCATCAATTTCGAGCGCGGGTTGACGGGCCCCTGCTGGGCCTGCCTGGGGAAAAGGTTTCCATGGGCTCCCCACTCCTGCACAGGAAAACTATCGATAGCTCTCCTTTAAGACATCATGGAAATAGTCAACCTTCCTGCCACTTGGTGTGGATTCTCCTTTTCTTAAATAGTAATTTAAAATAATTATTAGAACATCTTTCTAATTCGATTTGAAATTTAGTTGTTCCCCCATTTTTATTATTATTATTATTATTATATACGGAACGAGGTCCTTTTATACGAATGTATACAGTTTTTTTAGTATAACTGATAAAAACAAAAAAAAAAGAAAATCTTAACCTAAGTCTTAACTAAAATTTACAAAAGAATGGACCGCGCGAAACTAAACAAATACAGGTATGATTAACAAATAGTATTGCGCAATTTTGTTTTGAATGCCTGTAACGTGCCATTAAAAAAAATCGATATTATTGTAAAATATGTTCGAGCTAGCAATAATGCGATTTAATGGATTTATTACTCCATACGAGGATTTGGAACATTATTTGCAACAACTTGTTGCCATCTTTTTCAGGTAACCTGGCAATTCCTGTGTGTACATATTATTACACGGTTGCAACGTTGCCATCAACGAAACTTTTAACTTAATATTTAATTTCGTTTAGAAATGCTTATTACAATGACGTGCTGAATATCGTCTATGGGTGCTCTTGTTTCTTCGTTTGCTCCACGTATTATGTTCTAGCTTATTTCCTATCGCTCGCGAATATGATATAATGTGTGATAATTATTTTATTCGTTTTTAACGTTTCCCACGCAACATTATGAGAGAAAATATTGAACAAAAATAAGAAAAATATGTATATATGATTATTCGTATCAATTATTGTCAATGGCTGGACCACCGGACGTGACACTTCATTGAAACGCGGCGAATAGTTTACAAGATATTCGAGAAAAATTATTTTCGACTAATTTCGACATCATATTTTTGACAGGAGTGGATAGAAGAGCTATCCTAGTCCTCATTCCTCTTCCAAATTGTTGAATACTTACTTGCTGGGAGAACACCCAATTTCTTTAAAATATTCGGCAAATTAATGGCGGAAAAAACATGTGTTTTTAACTGAAACAACTTAAAGGTGTCCGCATATATGCAGCCGTTGAAATTCAGTGAAAAAAGGTAGACACTTCGGATTGCAGGTATATGCAGGAACAATGAACATCTACAGCAGGGACGACTGAATGCGCTGTTTTTTACAATGCCAGGATTTAGCATTTTTATTTCGCCGGAGAAGTCGGGGCCCGCGCAAATTACTTTACAGTAAACACGTGCTGTGGATTGTGATTTGATACATTATTATTTAGTATGAGGAAGTCCCTTCCGCCAAGTGTTGACCACGTGTTTTCCTTCGCGTTTACGTCGGACAGTGGTCATAAAGAAATTATAACGCTGGTCAAAGGGACTTATTTCTACAATAGCCTCATTTTTACAGTAGCCCAGTACCTGTCCTTACTTGTCATAAAGCTGATGGGCTTAAGGCTTAAGCTAACGGACGAACGGTACAACGTCTTCTACCTTCATTATTGCCACGAGCACCATAATATTGGAAACTTCTCATCGACGAATTTCTTAACTTCCGATGATGAAGATAAAAGAATAAGGTATCACCGGAAGTTAAAAGTTTCGTTGATGGCAACGTTGCAACCGTGTAATAATATGTACACACAGGAATTGCCAGGTTACCTGAAAAAGATGGCAACAAGTTGTTGCAAATAATGTTCCAAATCCTCGTATGGAGTAATAAATCCATTAAATCGCATTATTGCTAGCTCGAACATATTTTACAATAATATCGTTTTTTTTTAATGGCACGTTACAGGCATTCAAAACAAAATTGCGCAATACTATTTGTTAATCATACCTGTATTTGTTTAGTTTCGCGCGGTCCATTCTTTTGTAAATTTTAGTTAAGACTTAGGTTAAGATTTTCTTTTTAACTTCCCGATTTATAGGGAAGTTATTTTTTGTTTTTATCAGTTATACTGTAAAAACTGTATACATTCGTATAAAAGGACCTCGTTCCGTATATAATAATAATAATAATAAAAATGGGGGAACAACTAAATTTCAAATCGAATTAGAAAGATGTTCTAATAATTATTTTAAATTACTATTTAAGAAGAGGAGAATCCACACCAAGTGGCAGGAAGGTTGACTATTTCCATGATGTCTTAAAGGAGAGCTATCGATAGTTTTCCTGTGCAGGAGTGGGGAGCCCATGGAAACCTTTTCCCCAGGCAGGCCCAGCAGGGGCCCGTCAACCCGCGCTCGAAATTTATGACTTTTGGCGATGGCGCTCAGCGCCAGCGCCGTTGTATGAAGGCAGCTTTAAACCTCCCTATTTTCACATGGACTACAACGTACTTCAATATCGACAAAATCCAGACAACGTGCGACGAAAGTGATCCGCTTCATGTGACACGACTCAATACAAAATGCAAATGGAAATAGTTTTTAGTAATTTTTATTTCCTATAAATAACACACTAATGTATAGCACTTCTTCGTACGTTTCTACATTTATTTTTATAACCACTTTACCAAAATGAAGGTAACTGAAATTTTGTTTTTTTTTTTGTACGACGAAAATAGTCACTTTACTTAACCGACTTCGAAAAAAGAGGAGGTTACTCAATTCGATCTGTATGTGTCATTTTTACGCTTTTTTTCTATGTATGTTCACCGATTACACCGAAATGGATGGACCAGTCAGAACGAAACCTTTTGCATTTGGTAGGGTATGTCTCTCGATTGGTCCTTTGAAAACAAATTTTGCATTTTTTCATTCTTTGCGGTTTTTATTGCAAATAACACGCATTGGAAGGGTAAATTTTTCTGGGCAATGTAACTTCTCTCCAGTCTTATTACATTACAGAAAGACGAAACTGATCTTCCCTGGAGGGTGGAAGGGGGCAGGGCAAAATTAAGAAATATTTTATATTTCATTAAATAGTAATAAAAATTATATCTTCTATTTAGTTGGTTTTTCTACTATTAACCGACTCAATTCGAACAGTATATTGTTTATTTGTATATTACTGTAGCGGACATGGTGCGTGGGAAAGACGATCTTTCCATACGTGGAAATTTCGCCTTTCCCAAGTGCACACTCTGGGCGGTCGAGTCGAAGGTCGGGTCATTAAAGTGACGATTGCTAGAACCTCGGCTCGACCGTTGTCAGGTCCTTGGAGTGACGATTTACAGCACTCTGTATCGGGGGAGGTAAAACTTCTCCAGGCTTGGAGAAATGGAGATTTTCCTTCCCCCGCCTTGACTGTTTTTGGGACGTCACCAATGTGCCCCTTAGAAAGGTTTTCTACGAGTGGGCAGAAGGCTTTTGACGCTCATTAAGAACGTTTCGTCCTTGAGCCATTTTGGTTAACTCGCGATATCTTGGTCCTTGTTTGGGGCAGTTTTAGTATCGTTGTTAATCCAGCCTTCGTTGTTATTGTGTTTTGTTGTATACCTTTTTGTTATTTGTTTCACTTTATTATTGTTTTAATAAACTGTTATTTGTTGTCTGTTAAACCGTGAACCACAGATACATCCTTATCACGCCACTTCCTAAATTACCTAACCAATAAGAGCGAAAAACCATCCTACGGTGTTCTAAAAATTATGCACGTTCCAGTAAAAAGTGTGAAATAAAAAAGATTTTCTAAAAAAAAAATTAAACCGACTTCGAAAAAAAACTAAAAAAATGCACTAACAAGTGTGAAATAATTTCCATTTTATAAAATATTAAATATAATACAATCTTCTCGGCGGCGGCGTAAAATTGAAAATTTTCCAAGTGACAGATGTTGGTAATTATGATATCATTGGAATATGGTAGGTATGTGGAATTTCAGGATTTTCGTAATTTCCAGTGTCGAAAATTTTCAATTTTGCGCCGCCTCCGCAAAGATTATGTTGTATTTAATATGGTATTTTTAACTTCCCGATTTATAGGGAAGTTACTGTAATTACCCCGAAAATCGAAAATCGATTTTTTAGCACATCTCCACGTTTCATGGTCATTGGAGTCGTTTGAGACTATTTTTATCAAAATGTCGGTATGTGTGTGTGTGTGTGTGTGTGTGTGTGTGTGTGTGTGTGTGTGTGTGCGTATGTCCGTTTCTATGGTATCAAATTTTTCGTTAACGTTTTCTGAAAAAGTAACAACGCGATCAGAATGATGAATGATGCAATCGATGTGCCCCGCTGTAACTTAGAGCTGATTAGATTTTGGTCCATTTTGGTCAAGTAGTTTTTTAGTTTTTTTCAAAAGGAGTTGATTCAACATTGCAATTTATACAAGAGGCGTATCCTCCGAAGAAGCAAACGTAACTATATATATATATATATATATTTAGACATATTTAAAAAAAAAATTTTTTTTTTAAATCTAAAAAAAAATTTTTTTTTTTGAATTAAAAAAAAAAATTTTTTTCAATTACGCAACTACTGCTAATGTAACCGCTTACAATAATCGAAAAATATCCCGGATGCGCGCACATGAAAGTAGAAAGTAGAAAATAATGATACTAATATACTCTAACTAACGATTCGGGAAGTTCTTTGTGTGGCTCGTGGAGAGTCACACACCAAATAATTAATATTTTATTTTAATCAATTTTATTAACAGTTGGTGTGTTTTATATACATAAATTAAATGGAAATTATTTCATACTTTTCATTAGTGCATTTTTTTTAACTTCTCTTGCATTTCCTGTAAGTTGATATCTTGATAGTATACGTATATTCGTGTATACAAGTATTGTATTGGCTGAATTTGCATGTAATAACGATCTCGCGAAACCCTTGCAACCTCCTAAAAGCGGTACTCTCTATCTAACCAATTTTTCGAAACATTTATGTAAATAGATTAAAATGGGACAGTCTGTATACTCAGCAGTGCATAAAGTTTAACAACAATGTCTATGTTCCACCGCATTTCGATTTGAGTACACGTATACGTATTGCAAATATCGGTCCCCAGGAACCATTAAACTAACTTTCAGTTTGCTCTTCAGAGACTCTACGTTTGCAACACGTTTTCATCCTGTCGCGGCTACGAATAGTGACAATTTTGAATTCTGAACGACAAACTGTAAGTTGCTCAAACAGGAGGATATTTTCTTGTTTCGGTGAACTTAGTTTTTTTTTTTTTTTTTTTTTTATTTAGTGCAATTTGAACCTCAAATTAGCGATTATTTTGCCGTACATTGTTTTTCAATACATTGTGATATTCTGAATAGTTTAATACAAATTATAAGCAATCATGAACCAAAATACAAGTTATTTTAAAGAAGGTTTTCTCAAACCTTCAGACCACAGTCATTCAGAAACGAGTAGGTTATCTTGCATATTTCCACCGTAGGACTGGAGAGTAGGACGTTGCATGAAAGCGGGAGGAAAAGATGCAGTTTCTGTAATTGCTTGATAAATTTCAGTCTTCGTTCGTCAAACATGGGGCATTGCCATAGCACATGGTCAATGTCCTGAGTCTCATAGCCGCACTGACATTGTGAATCACTTATGAAGCCAATTCGAGCGAGAGAGCTGGCAAGATTATAGTGCCCTGATCGACATCTGTTTATAGTGGTAATTATTTCACGTTGGAGATTTGTATGAATGTACCACGGTTTTGACTTTCGGTTGTGAAAGTGTGTGAAATAGTTTACGCCTTTATATAAACCTTCCTTCTCAATAATATTATATGTATTATGCGTTGCCGCTAATTTAACTGATTCTCTTAGGTCCGTGAAGGGAATTTTAATTAAAGGAGTAGCTATCGTGTTAGTAGCCGATTTTGCTAAAGTATCTGCACTCTCGTTGCCTATAATTCCATTGTGAGCCGGTACCCAGTAGAATTTAATTTTGCTGTCGTTTGTAGTTTTGGAGGTGAATTTGAAGACATTTTTTTTAATTTCTAGGATATAGGGATTCGTTTTGGTACTTATGAAACTTTGTCCCAAAGAAAGGAGTGCACTAAGAGAATCCGTGAAAATAAGAAAATTATGATTGGGGTGATTTAAAGCTATTTTAACGGCGTCATTCAGGGCTATAGACTCCGCAGTGAAAATGGATGCATTTTTGTTTATACTTTTAACAACTGTCATATCCAGGTCTTTACAGATACACGCGCTCCCTACTGAGATTGAGTTTTTGGACTTGCTGCCGTCTGTGTATAGATCATACGATTTTTCTTCTTGTATTAAATTTTCGATTAATAAGTTGGAATTACCTACATGTGTGAGAGTCGTACCAAATTCAGTGTCAATATAAATTTTGTTAATGAGAGAATAATATTCTTGGACATCGCTGTTGTGGTAATTAACAGAGTATATATGATTGATCGAATTCTTTGTATCTCTTATGCATTGATATAGAAGTCTGATACTGTTGTTACGCTTGCTATACTTGTTATCCATTAATTTCCGGATCCATGAAATGGTTGAATAGACTGCTGAGTTTTGGTTCGAATGAATTTTATAAAGGTAGTTCATTCATAGGAAGCGTGAGCGTTCCTGTATGAGTTGTAGTTTGAATTCAGATATTAGAATATTGGTAGGTGTGCTGATTCTATATCCAAGAGCAAGTCTAATAGCTGCGAATTGTATTTTCTCCAGTTTTTCTATTTGATTGGATTGTGTGGGAAAATATACAAAGCAACCGTAATCAAGAATTGAGCGGACAAAACTTTTATAGAGTATAATTAAGGTTTCTGGATCAGATCCCCACCAAGTACCTCGAAGAAATTTTATTATGTTCATAGCTCTTGTGCATTTCTTTTGTATACGGTCGATTTGATTTTTAAATGACATTTTGTAGTCAAAGATTATCCCCAAAAAGCGTGCAAATTCGCTAGATTTGATTACTGTATTCTTAACCTTTATTTCTGTTTGACCTGGGTGAATATTAAGTCTGTTAAAATGTATAAACACAGTTTTATGAGGAGAGAGTTCCAATCCTAAATTACGTAGGTTAATATCAATTTGCGAAATCGCTTTTTCTAATAAGCTTTTATTCTTTTTGACTGTGAATCTATTGCAATAAATTGCGACATCATCTGCAAATTGAGAGACTATGACGCTCTTAGGTAGATTGTCAATAATGTTAGAAACATATATATTGTATAAAAGTGGGCTAAGGACTCCGCCTTGAGGAACACCCTTGAACACTTTTCTAGCCTGGTCACCTGTGAGATCTGTGTATACTATCCTTTCAAAAGTTATGAATTTAGTAAATTTAATCATATTTATTGGACAACCAATCAGAGCCAATTTTTGCAAAAGAATGTTGATATTAACGTTATCAAATGCGCTGCTGACATCTAAAAATGCAGCTAAAAGATTCTTTTTATTGTTAACAGATTCTTCAATGTTTAGCATAATACTAGTCAGATTGTCCATAGTGGATTGTCGTTGGCGAAACCCCGTTTGAGATTTAGGAAGAATGTTATTCTGTTCAACCCACCAATCCAACCTATGCTTCACCATTGATTCAAAAAGCTTGCAAAGACAAGATGTCAGGGATATTGGTCTCACACTTTTGCCGTCGGATTTCCTTATAAAGTGAATATATGATTGTTTCCATTGAGCAGGAAAATTACCTGTAGTATACATTTCATTGTATATGTCAAGAAGAATTAATTTGTATTTGATTGGTAATCTATGAAGGATTTCGTAGTCCAAACCGTCAGTGCCCGGAGCTGAACGAAAGTTTCTTTTTTTCAGAGCAATGTTAAATTCGGTATAATCAAAAATTGAATTAAGAAATTGGTTATCCTTACAATTAGGCAACCTGTCTGGATCTTCTGAGACCCATGATGGACTAATCTTGTCCAGAGCTTCCCGAATTTTGTTTTCAGACTGGTGATTTTCTGGAGTGTGACAGGGTGTTACTTTGATCCATTTGTTCTTTAAGATTTTGCTGCGGTTCCAAACATAATTTTTACTAGTGCGGAAATTGATGTTCTTTGCAAAGTCCCGCCAATTGTCTTTTTTCTTTTTTTTAAAGTTTTTCTGGCTAGAGCCGAAAATTTTTTATATTCTATGTAATCGTTATAGTTTTTAGTGAATTGCCATTTTTTAAAAGTTGCTTTTCTGAGCCTTATGACCCTGTCGCATTCCGAATCCCACCATGGTACCGGATTCCTATGGATTTTGTCGTTAACAGTTTTTTTTTTTTGGAGTGTTTGTTATTACGGCGTTTGTTAGTGTATTGGTCAAAATATCATATTTTTCGCTTGCTGTTGAAAGGTCATACTCTAATGTCAAAAATCGCTCATAATTTTCTTCTAAGATGGTAGATACTTCTTCCCAGTTCGTTCTTTGTGATTTTATTCTAAAGGATTTTTTGTGATAAATACTTTTTTTAGTGGATATTGTGATAAATAAAGGGTAGTGATCAGAACCCCAAGTTTCGTCGTTTACTTTTACATTGATCATATAAGCTATGTTTGCTGAAGAGAATATAAGATCTAAATTAGACCTGATATCATTATGAAATTGAACATAAGTAATAGATTTGGTATTGTGAAGAAATAAGTCAGATTTGTAATAGCTATTAAAAAGTCTTTCACCATTAACATCATTGTTTTTGCAATTCCAGCTAGTATGATGAGCGTTGAAGTCGCCCATCAATATTGCATTTTGGCTTTTACCTACCTGAGTGAATATTTCGTCCCACTGAGATTGTGAGAGTGTTGAACGAGGAGCTCTATAGCATACGTAAATATCTATTGCGGGGTATATATTAGTAAGTTTTAAGCCAGCTAATTCTACAGATTGATCAGGGCACTTTAGATTTTGAAGTTCAATGTAAGCCAAGCTATTGCGAATTAGAATGAGAATACCACCCCCTCTGGAGTGCAGACGATCTTTCCTGAAGGTTTTGAAGCCGGCAAAGTGGAAGTTTTTGTCCGTTTGTGATTCTTCCGAGAGCCAGGATTCCACGCAAATCAGGATGTCCAATTTGGTGAGGATGTTAGGGAGTTCTTCTT
Source organism: Lasioglossum morio (assembly GCA_916610235.2). Lineage (NCBI taxonomy): Eukaryota > Metazoa > Arthropoda > Insecta > Hymenoptera > Halictidae > Lasioglossum > Lasioglossum morio. The sequence continues at coordinate 22,995,533 of OU744327.1, read as the reverse complement.
TTCTTCTTAAAATGCTTCTTGGGTTCCAAAACAGTATCCTCAAATCCTTACAATGATAGGTAGTCATGGAAAAGTTTGTTAATATGTTCTTCTATAAAAGGTGATATTTTAAATTTTAAGATTTGTCAGATAACCGAGATTGGTCAGAGTCTTGATCAGTGTCGGAGATACTTTGTAGCAGGAGCTTCTTTTTAATTCTTGTGCATCTTGATTTTAGACTTCGATCCTCGATATATTGAAGAATCGTGTCGATCATTTCGATTATACCATCTATGTCTTTAGTGAATTCCATAGCAATTTCTAATGAGTTATGCTGACCTCGAGATTTTTCTAAAAACATTTTAAACTGGGTATAATTCAGAACAAAAATATCAGGAGATTTCTCTAGGATGTTCTTAATTGGCAAAAGAATTTCATCCAAGTCCCTGATACTATTTTCTGAGGTGTCTCCGCCAGTAAGTTTTGATTTTTTGGTGGACGGTTTTTTGAATTTTTCGTTCTTCGTCGTTAGTAGGGGAGACGGTGAGATTCTTTCATCGGTAGGTCGGACTGTATCTTCGTATACTTTGGGTTGCTGGTTTTCATAAAGGTCCTCAGAAGGCACGGACGAAAGAGCAGGTCTTTTAATACCTTTTTTCTCATTAATAAAGTTGTGAGTATTTGAGAGAACACCCGGTAAGTTGTCAATATTTTCTTCGTTGCTGATGTGCGTCTGTTCGACTATTGTTGGGCTTTCGTGCATTTGTTTCGGACATGACTTTGCCACATGCCCGTTTTGTTTGCATATGAAACAGCACGCTGAATCGTGCTGTTTCATATGCAAGTGCTCAAGTATATCCAGTATGTTGTGTTGTCGTACGTTATTTGTACAGAGTCGGGAAGAAGGTGTTCATCTTCTTCCTTGATATAAACTTGTCGACGAAATGAAAGAATATGTGAGCGCCCAGGTTTGTTTAAACCTGCTCTAATATAATTCATTTGGGAAGCCAATCTAATACCTTTTCTTTTTAACAAGTCAACTAGTAAATCATGTGGTATGATCGGACTTACATTTGAGATCACAACTCTTCTGTTCTTTTCCATTAGAGGTCTGATTGTTAATAGGTGGTCCTTTACTTGTACTGATTTGTTTGTTAAATTTTCAACTAAGGATCTATTGGATAGGAATGCACAAACTCTTCCTCCTGAGATCTTAGAAATAAACATAATGTTTCTTACGTCCATTATTTTTTCTAAACCATCTATGTAGTCATCGTTAGAAATGCCTTCAATTGAATCCATTATTATGGCCTGGTCTGTTTTGGGTTGCGTACTATGTGCTGTCACTTTAGCGTAGGTTTGCATTGTTGATGGTTGCGTTGTACTTTGGATTTCTATATTATTATGACCCCTGTTGTCAGAAGCCATAATATCGACTTGATGGAGATTTTCCAGACTGTAATTACAGTCTGGAGCTTAGGATTCAATAATATCACTTGTACTTTTAGAAACTATAATAGAAATGACTCGTAACCGTATGCTTGTTTACACTGAGAGAGCAACACACGAAACACGTCTGCTCGCTACGGTGTCTCAAACCGGACTCGTGAACTTAGTTTGGTTGGAATTTAAAACTGTAGCAGCCAGCTGCATTAAATAAAGTAACATCCGCCGTTCAAATACTGGAGAGGTTTTAGGACTCGTGCATCAATAGAAGTTATTTTTGAGGAAACTGTCAGGAAAGGTCATTAAGACAACTGCTAGTTGTCGGTTGACGGTAGTTTTTCTTATTAGCGGCAGTCTCAATAGCCTTGCAAAGAATCATAAAATCCCGAATTTTTACAAGGTCCAAGTCGATGGTACGGGAATCATTCACATGAATTGATTACATAATTAAATGAATTAAAAAACATTTCGAAAATTGAAGGTGTTGGGCCTCGTGGAAATTCCGTTGTAAGGCCAAACACGTGCCATGTCACTCTCGTGAATTTTCCCCTTCTTGGGAAGTGTTCTCGAGGGTGGGGGTCAAACCCCCCGTTTTTGTAACGCTAGGAATACAACTGGTCTTTTCCTAGCTAATGTCAGGGGGCACAAGGAAAAACTAACACTCACACTTTACCGCGAATGAAATAAAAGATAGAATAACTCGTGAAGAAATATATCTTACGATTAATAAGGAGAGGTAAACCGAAAATTAGGTGTACTCGTGGCTAAAGACAAACTTTTATTAGTTCTTTTACAGTGGTTCATCGGTCTTATATATTGGGCCTTATCGCTGCATCGTGTGGGGTATCGATTGAGTCTCAGGTGAATTGTTTTAACGGATGCTCGGCGTATTGTATGGTATCGATCGATTGAGGCAGGGCTCGGAAATTTTTACTCGCGACGGCCGATAATCGAAAGCTACGCCTCCTCGACCCGGCCGCGCGTCTCGCTCCCCGTAGCGATCCAAGTGCTCGGAGCTGTTCAGGCGCGTGCCATAACATAGGCACTATTCGTGACGCATCAGGGCGACTCTCGTGTCAATAGGTTTCCACATTACCATTGAGGTACTATTGCTAATGCGTTTTTTTGTTAGTGGTATCCCCTGTAGGCCTATTACACTATGTCGCACGATAATTTCGGACAAAAGTTGTAGAAAATTAATTACAAAAATAAATTCGTAAGATAAATTTTGAAAATAGTTATTAATTCTATTGTTCAAATTTTAATACTACCCGGAATATCATGATTTTCTCGCACATTTAGACGCGCTTGGTAAATTTGAAAGATTTACGGGAAGTTTAGATGTGACTGTTCGTATCGCCGACGCTTACATTGTAACACACTAATTTTAGAAAATCAGCGTCTTCATTTGTATAGTGTAATAGGCCTACAGGGGATACCACTAACAAAAAAACGCATTATCAATAGTACCTCAATGGTAATGTGGAAACCTATTGACACGAGAGTCGCCCTGATGCGTCACGAATAGCGCCTATGTTATGGCACTATGGCACGCGCCTGAGCAGCTCCGAGCACTTGGATCGCTACGGGCAGCGAGACGCGCGGCCGGGTCGAGGAGGCGTAGCTTTCGATTGTCGGCCGTCGCGAGTAAAAATTTCCGAGCCCTGGATTGAGGTATCGGATGAGATATTGATTTAAACTTATCGCCTGGTTACACTAGCGCCGTTGATAGTCCTCTCTTTAATAAAGATATCAAGTCTGCTCTCTAAACTCATTCATTGATAGAACATTACCACTTCCTACAATACTTTTTAAAGCTGTTTGAAACGAAATATACAGAGTGCCTCAGCCAAAGCAGGCCACCTAAATATCTCCTTTATTTTTAATCACACGAAAAATACTTGTGGCATAATCTAAATGGTATCGAAGGAGGAATATCATAGAAGAACAATTGTTTTTGTGCGGTTATTGTTTCATAGTTTTTTCAAGGTCATCGTTATTTTTTTATCAGGAAAATTGTTTTTTTTTTGTTATTCCATCTTGTGGCGGCTGAAAAAATACATTTGAATATGCTAGTATATTATAAGCAAAAATTATGACGTCATTAGTGAATACAGGCAACTTTTTCGCCCTCGTTTGGCCACGTTTCTGCTTTTAGCTTTTCAAAGAATGGATTTTTTAGAATGCGGTTGATTCTAAAACCTTCCGGAAGAAACGCGGCGTCTAACGGATAAAACTACAGCTTTCAACGTTCTGCTGTTCGCAATTGATGCCATCACAAACAGACTGAATAGACTCTTCAGATCGAGACGAAAATGACTCGATTGCCGTCAGTCTCATGCGGGAGAATTATGTAAGGATCGAAGATACGATTAATGGTTCACGGATGGAATCACCTTGTCGAAATTCGGTTAGATACTAAACTAATCGATCGGCGTTCGATCTGCTCACACGCAACTTCCCCGTCCCCGCTTACCCCTCGTGATCAAGCTGCTCGATCCACCTGAGGATCACGCAGGGTCGGCGGGGCCAAATGCATACTGTCGGCTGTAGTTTCGGAGATATTAGCAACTCGTGTCCGCTATCATGAACACCCATAATAAATTGACAAGTAAAGTTTTTCGCGATTATCTCGTAAACTAAAGCCGACAGCCAAAAACTTTAAAGAGAAATGTTGTTCAGAATAATGGTCTTGACCACATATCCAAAGCTCGTTGAAATCGGAGAGAATTTACATCATCGAGAAACTCTTGTTCGTTGCGATGTCATGGCGTACCACCAACGCTCGGCTGCCGGCGCCGCGCGGCACGGCGGCCCAGGGCGCGCTCTGATTGGTCCGTGTTTTTCGTTAATAACTCCTAAACAAAGCCGCGGACGCCATTTTTGCAAAGGAAAATGTCGCTTCAAATGACCCAAGGAACTTCTCATTTTCGGCTCCTAGGCTAGTTTTGGGACACCCTGTATATTACCACGTTTTTATTAGCTCGCTTTCTTGTTTGTGTGTTTGTTTGTTCGGGGACAAATTTTGCAATTGATTTTAAACTAACTTCCTGATGAGCTAGAGACTTGAAATCGGGCATATGGCTCAGAACTGGATGACAATGCATTATTCAAAAAAAAAAATTTTTAAAAGTCTATCCGTTTCGGAGCAATAACGATTAAATATTTTTCCTCTTTACCTCCCCGCGAAACCTACGTCATCGCGTTCAGCGATCCCCACTTCGCGGGACAGAGAGAGGGAGAGAGAGGGGGGAGATACAGGGAGAGATAGACAGACAGACAGAGAGAAATTGAGCGATAGAGAGAGAGAGAGAAATAGAGAGAGAGAGAGAGAGAGAGAGAGAGAGAGAGAGAGAGAGAGAGAGAGAGAGAACTACAGAGCAACGCGAAAAACGAAATGGAATTGAAAGAAATAGATTATTATGTAGAGTGGAAGGGTTTCTCAGGAGAGATCAAATTGTGTAGATGTAAAAATACTTTATTCGTCTGTACTCTTTCGAGTGTGGGCGCTAACTGACCTTTTCCAAACGGTTTATTCGAAGGAAGGCCTGGTTGTCCGCGGTTTTTACATTTGGCCTTGGAGCGCGAGTCGTAGTCGGTCAACTGTTTTGTCCTAAGACAAAATAGGGGCGATGACCGCGCATCATAATACTGTTCGAGGAACGATACTGTTCCTCGCGTAACGGACATACATGCTTTCATTTTATCGCAAGGTGTTTCTTTTACAATTACAAACACGTTCAGCACGTACGTGCTTTTAAAAAATACTGTGCCACAGCAACGCGTAGCGGGGGAAAGCTAATATAATATGAAGATTACATGAATTGTACTTGTTCAGTATATTGTTCAGTATATTATGATGTTGTACATCATTTTACGTATTTATTTAGTGATACTATAAATTGACAATGCAGGAAAATGCAAATATAATAAAAATAATAAGGACGAAATTAATTGGAACTGAAATGTTGCAAGCATAATCCCGAACGGATTACAAGAAGTGCAGTACACCTTCTACAAGAGAGGCCCGGAGTAACTTTTGCGAAGAAATCTTTATTTTTTTTATTAAATTCGAAGAAATCTCGACTTTTGTGGCCAGACTCCGCAAAGTTCTATCATCTGGGTCTCTGACTACTAAGTAATATTGATACTGTAAGAATGTTCACCGTATGCATGCATACCATGTCATGTGTTTGACCATTGTATACAGGGTGGGGCAATAACTATGTCCAGTTTGAATATTGCCGTTATTTGTAATAATATGAAAAAATGTTATATAGAAAACTTATACGGTATAGGTAGGGACATATTGTGACACAAACATTTTCTGCATGGGTGGAGGCATAGAGGAGATTTCAAGATCATCTCTATTTTTTTAAATGGAATGCTATGTTTATTTTTATCACGATGTGATAGCCAGTATTGAGACGAATTCAGCGAGTTATCATTGAAGGTCATACAAGGTCAAATATGGTAGTAAAGTAAACTTTATTACCTTACAGGAGATGCTCGAATTGATGACCGTTTGCGTCAATGCAAAGTTGAAATCTTCGTATCCCTGCATCACGTGCATGTCTTATCGTTTCTCAACTTATTCTAGCACATGCTGTATTATTTCATAGACCCTCACTTTTACATAAACGAATGGTTTTGTAAAATTGTTTATGTTGTGGCAAAACATCACGTATAGCTAGAAATGTAAACATCTCAACATCTCGTAATGTGAATATCTCACCAGTTCGTAATGTCAGATACCATTTGCCCGAACTACCTCACCTACTCTAGCCTGGGCCTTCCTAACAATAAGGGCCTGCGTGCCACATGTACAAACGTTACAACGGAAGTCCCATCGTCGACCGATTTGTACCGGCGATGGTAATTTGCCAAACCCAAGGTCTTTCCCACTCATAAATCCTTCCAAAACCTTTCTCTATCCTTCCGTCCTCCTATTACAACCGTACTCCTGCAAGACCTGACCCGTCCTTGACGTAAACGATAACCAGACATCCTCTCTAGCGACCATCCCTTGTTTCTATCAGCTTTCACTTTTCCTCCCCTACAATTCCCCTACTCTAAAGTCATCCTTCTTTCCATTTCCCTGACCATCCCTAGAACAGAATTCATCCGATCTTCAAACCGGTCACATCGTGCTGAGTGAAATAAAGACCTTTAGCAAAGTACAAAGATATTTTTCTTTCGGGTGCACGACACAAAATTGGCGCAGTCGGTAGGACCTGTCAGTGGTGAAAGAATAAACAGACTTTACTAAAAGTGTTCTCCACCTACGGATTTTTATCGTGACGGGAAACAATAGTGCTAACCGGAAGAGTCTACGGATCCAATCCATTCAGAGAAGGAAGTCAACTACTGGCACGCTCAGGGACAACTTCTTCACTGGTAGACGACAGGTACATACATCTTTCGATTTTGTTGCTTGGTAATCGCCTTTTATACTCAGATTACGATGTCTCTTCCATCTCCAGATAATTCCACATATTCCTCCGAGTACCCAATAACATTTTTATGTAAACTAATCCCAAAAGAATTCTCTGGTAACCGGTACGAACTTGGGCAATTTATAGCCAATTGCAATAATGCAGACGAACTTGCTTCAGAGAGACAAAAGACATCTCTTTTATATTTCATTCTTTCAAGAATTTCTGGAAACGCTAAAGAACAACTTGCACTTCAAACCTTTCATAATTGGACAGAATTAAAGGAACGGCTTAAATTATTATATCAAGATAAGAAACACTATTGCCAAATAATGGAAGAACTAAATAATTGTAAACAGTATCATTCCGAAAGTATTACCGTTTTTTACCAAAGATTAGTAACTTTATCCTCAAGAGCGCTCCGTGCAATACAACAATATTCGAATGATCCTCTAGAAATTCCAGGAAAAAAGAGATCCGTGGAAGAAACGACTTTAAATCGATTTGTTTATCATAGTAGTCCGCAAATTTCTCAAATGCTAAGATGGAAAGATTTCGATACATTAAATTCCGCGTATTCCGCCGCCGTCGCAGAAGAACGAGCTCTAGACATGAATAAATACGCTAGGCGAAGATCTTGCACCATTTGCGGTAGATCAAATCACGAGTCGTCGCAATGTAGATCAAGATTGCCTGTTTCCGATCGTAATAGAGTCGTCAACAACGTTCAAATTTCCAATCCAAATCAAACTCACTATCGAAATCAACAGCAGTACCGGCCCCCGAATGAATTCCGTCAATCTCAAATGCAAAATAGAAGCCAAAATCATACGCAACCAAACACGACTCAACATGCGAACCAGTCGAAATTTTGTAATTACTGTAAAAAACAGGGTCATGTCATTACGGAATGTCGAAAAAGACAATTTAATAACAATCGAAGGCAGGAAATAGTTAACCATACAACTCGATAATCAGAAAACGCCGCGGTACATTTAAACTCCCAGGAACCCCCAGCGATGGACACCGAGCTGGAGGGTCAAATTTCTCGCTTAACAGTGTTCGAGAATTGAACATTCCAATTCCAAGTGATAATTTAGATTATATCACGGTGTCCTCGTCGTACTCAAAAAACGAAAGTCAAACCTTCACGCTTTTAATTGATACAGGCGCAAATATTTCATTAATCAAAGCATGCAAATTAAATCCCAATACGTATTTTAATTCAAAAGATAAATTGGTGTTACAAGGTCTTAGTGTGAATACTCCAGTCGAAACTGTAGGCAGTTGCATAATTCCTGTAAAAGTAGGTGATTCCACTGTCGATATAAAATTCTATATCCTGAATCAAGCAACAAACGTCCCTTTTGACGGCTTATTAGGTAAAGATTTTCTACAAAAGGAATCCGCAACTATCGACTATCAAACACGCACTCTATCTTTTAGATCATCGACCATACAAATCTACTTAAATCCTCACAAATCTGAAAATCAAGAGATAAATTTAATTGACCTTAAGGCGCGAACAGAAACTCTTATCGAAATCAAGGTACAAAATCCGAAATCCAAGAAGGTATTGTTCCGGAATTAGAGTTACAGAAAGGGGTATATTTTTCGAAAGCAATCACTAAAGTAAATAAAAATAATAGAGCTTATGCTACGATTTTGAATACGCGTATAATAGATTTACAAATAAAACCAATTTCAGTATATTTAGAACAACTTCCATCTAGCTCCACAATCCTTCTAGCGAATAATTCAGCCACCCCTCCATTAAAACGACAAGAACTACTAAAAGACAACTTAAGGCTGGAACATCTAAATCTAGAAGAACGAAGATCAGTTTTAAATATTTGCAAAGAATATCACGATATATTTCATTTTCCTGACGACATTTTAACTGTAACAAATACTATCGAACATGAAATTAATTTAACCAACTGTACGCCCATTTTCACAAAATCTTATAGATATCCGGAAGTTCACAAAATCGAGGTAAACAAACAAATTGACAAAATGCTAAAACAAGGGATAATACAACCCTCTATTTCTCCGTGATCATCCCCTTTATGGGTCGTACCGAAAAAATTAGATTCCTCCGGTGAACGAAAATGGAGAGTCGTAATCGATTATAGGCGATTAAACGATGTTACAATTGGCGACGCCTATCCCTTACCCAACATCGAGGATATCTTAGATCAGCTAGGTCACTCGAAATATTTTACAACCCTAGATCTGGCGTCAGGGTTCCATCAGATTCCGATGCGAAATTCTGACAAACAGAAAGCAGCCTTCACTATCCCCTTAGGACATTATGAATTCACAAGAATGCCCTTTGGTTTAAAAAATGCTCCTGCAACCTTCCAGAGGTTAATGAACTCAATCCTAACGGGTTTGCAAGGTCTTCAATGCTTTGTCTATCTCGACGATATCGTCATTTACGCATCATCAATCGAAGAACATTCAATAAAATTAAAATCCATTTTCGATCGTCTAAGGAAAAATAATCTAAAACTACAGCCAGATAAATGTGAATTTATGCGACACGAAGTAGCGTATCTAGGTCATATTATATCAGACAAGGGTGTACAACCAAATCCTGACAAAATTAATGCCATTGCTAAATTTCCTACACCTAAAAAACCAAAAAGATATCAAGGTTTTCTTAGGCCTCGTCGGTTACTATCGAAAATTTATAAACAATTTCGCCAGAATAGCTAAACCCCTAACTATTTTACTAAAGAAGGATATGATTTTTGAATGGACCTCTGAACAAACTAAATCTTTCGACGAATTTCGGAAAGTGTTGACAACACAACCGATCCTTCAATATCCAAATTTTAACCAAGAATTTATTCTCACTACGGATCCTCGAATTATGCCATCGGTTCCGTACTAAGTCAAGGTCCTATTGGAAAAGATTTACCCATTGCATATGCTTCTCGCACTTTAAATAAAAGCGAACAGAATTACAGCACAACAGAGAAGGAATTACTTTCTATTGTCTGGAGTGTTAACCATTTTAGGCCCTATCTGTACGGCCGACGGTTCTGTATAGTAACAGACCATAAACCACTTACCTGGCTATTTAATTGCAAAGACCCGGGAAGTCGACTACTACGCTGGCGACTAAAATTAGAAGACTATGATTATAAAATTATATATAAACCAGGAAAACTCAATTCGAACGCGGACGCATTATTCCGCCCTCCATTGATACACATGATTCAAAATAATCATCCTTTTGATAAGTTTATATAGTTTCATTATAAAAATCTCGACATTCCAAAAATCAAATCTATACCTTGTGACAAATTCAAGTATTTTCCAAATGTCCTATTTTACTCGAAAGATCTAGACGAGAGTAATTTATATTCAGCAGCATTACGCAACAAATACGACATGTCCGAAATCAAAGAACCCGATGATTTGTATTCCACTATAAAACTCATGAAAGACTCTCAAATTACATATGTCTGCATTTGCAAAGCATTCCACTTCGATAAAGTAGAATATAGAGCAATATTTAACACATTACAAAATCTCGTTAAACATTTACAAAAAACCAATTATTCTGGAAATCTTTATATTCACGACGTTACAATTAATAATAAAAATATAAAAAGAAACATGTTCGGAGAAATTATATATTATATTTTTAAAGACACCAAGATTACACCTATTATTTTAGATACCGAACGCGTCACTCCAAAATCAAAAGAGGAAATCATACAAATCTTGCAAGAAAATCACGATTCCAAATTGGCTGGCCATTCAGGCTTCCTTAGAACATATAGGAGAATCAAAGAATTTTATAAATGGGACTCAATGAAGAAAGACATAAATTATTTAAATAAAAATAAATTTTTAAAAATACCACGTTTTTAAAACGGTCTAAAAAGTATAAAATAATTTGAAAAAAAATAAAATGGACTAAAAAGTATAAAATAATTGAAAATAAAAATAATTTGAAAAAAAATAAAAATAAAATGGACTAAAAAGTATAAAATAATTTTTAACAAATGGACTAAAAAGTATAAAATAATTTTAGAAAACGGGCTAAAAGGTATAAAATAATTTGAAAAAGAAAATAAAAATTTGAAATTGTAAATTTTGAATAACTGTGAAAATACTTGTAAGATTTAAAACGAAAAACGAGGGGCGCAAGATAATAATAAGGAATGTAGAGAGTAGCAGCCGTTGAGAAATCTCACACAACAGTTCATATCATTTGCGAAGCAATAAAATATTTAGTGATTTAGGTGAACTATTCATGCATCAATTATCTATTGCATGCGCCCCACGTTTTTCGTTTTAAATCTTACAAGTATTTTCACAGTTATTCAAAATTTACAATTTCAAATTTTTATTTTCTTTTTCAAATTATTTTATACCTTTTAGCCCGTTTTCTAAAATTATTTTATACTTTTTAGTCCATTTGTTAAAAATTATTTTATACTTTTTAGTCCATTTTATTTTTATTTTTTTTCAAATTATTTTTATTTTCAATTATTTTATACTTTTTAGTCCATTTTATTTTTTTTCAAATTATTTTATACTTTTTAGACCGTTTTAAAAACGTGGTATTTTTAAAAATTTATTTTTATTTAAATAATTATTTTCTGCTTTTTAATTTTATACTGTCAAATTGTCTATTATCTTCATTCTATATTAAAAAACACACAAACAAACAAGAAAGTGAGCTAATAAAAACGTTGTAAAAATATAAGTTGTGCTAAAGACCGGTGATTTGACCGGTCGCAGTAGGAATAGGTACACGTGAAGTATCGGTAGGAATAGTGTTAAATAAAAGATATACCTTGCAACTTGTGAAAAAGTATATAGATTTTATTGATTTCATTATTTATTAATTATTTAATACATTGCGAGCAAACATCCTCAACTGACTGCGTTAAATATTAAATAGGGTAATCAGGACACCTATATGAAAAGAAGGAATTTTTGGCTCAAAAAAATATTGTACCCCAAATGTCTATATAATGGTTCGACGGAGAATCTCGGAGTAACGATTCTTTCGCTTGGTAAACAAATACTAGTATAATACTTTATAAACACAACACTACCTATAGAACAAAGCTAAACAGCTTCACTGTGACGTCATCGGTGAGCAGCGCGACGATTTACTCGGAATAGTAGAATTCACTGAAAAAAATAATATACATATTTATTTTGTACGCAATAACTTCACTTAGTTTCTAATAAATATGTAACTACTACTACAAAAATTTAGTCTAACGTTTTACTAATATTCTCGAAGTTTCAGTTGACTAAAACTGATACAGTTCAATTTTTAAACATATTCAAATGGATGGCTGCGTTGATAATATAATACTTTCAACAAATTTTGTAACATTTTCAAGGAAATATTTAACGCAAAATATTCAATGACATACCTGGTGATTTGGTGGCTTCCCTGTGAAAATCATCATTAACGAACTGCTCCTTTTTTTGTAGACATTATTTCTAACAGTTTCAAACACAGACTCTTTAAATTTAATCTCGTACTCGATATTATTATTACCTATATCATACATGCTCCCCACCGTCAAATGGCTTCCTCTCCTTCTTCTTGCACGTATATTTCAATTGATTTTAAACATTTTGATGAAATTATAGCAGAAAAGTGTAACGTTCTTTCGTAACGTAACGTAATGTTCTTTCACTTGGTAAACAAAGCAATGATGTACTACCGATCGTCGCACGGCTACTACTACTAGCTCGCTTTTCATATACTGAGTCGGGCTTCGTCGGGGCAAAGTGGGTCCGTGGAGTGGGGACAAGTCGCGCGGCGTGGCGATCGCTGAACGCGATGACGTAGGTTTCGCGGGGAAGTGAAAGGGAAATATTTTTAATTGGCATTTCACCTAAACGGATAGACTTTTTAAAATTTTTTTTTTTGAATAATGCATTGTCATCCAGTTCTGAGCCATATGCCCGATTTCAAGTCTCTAGCTCATCAGGAAGTTAGTCTAAAATCAATTGCAAAATTTGCCACCGAACAAACAAACAAACAAACAAACACACAAACAAGAAAGCGAGCTAATAAAAACGTGGTAAAATTACATAAAGAAATGTCCTTCTTGTCAAATGAACAAAACTAACTTCCGACCTTCTAAAGCACCAATGGAAATCACATCTACGTCCAATAGACCTTTCGAAAGACTTGCAATCGACATTGTTGGACCTTTACCACAAACCTTAAATAATAACCGTTTCATACTAACTATGCAAGATGATTTGACGAAATTCTCATATGCTATTCCCATACCAAATCATGAAGCTGAAACTGTCGCCAAGGAATTGTCTAAATTTATAACCTTATTCGGAATTCCTAGATCTATACTCAGTGACCAAGCAGCTGAATTTATGTCATGTTTAATGAAAGATTTAACTAAACTATTTAATACCAAACACATGGTATCTTCCCCTTATCACCCGCAGACTAACGGCGCACTAGAAAGATCGCATTTAACCTTAAAGGACTATTTGAAACACTATATTAATAAGAAACAAACAGATTGGGACGAATACATAAGTTTCGCAATGCTAGCATATAATACACATGTACACAAATCGACCGGATTTACTCCGTATGAAACACTATTCGGAAGCAAACCATATCTACCGAGTAACATAACTTAAGAGCCTACACTAAACTATTCGTACGACGATTATGTAGTTAATCTGAAACAAAAATTAAATCATACGCAAAAAATAGCAAGGGACAACTTAATTCAGACTAAAACAAAATCAAATTATTTTACACAAATACAATGTCAACGACTTAGTATATATTTTAAATAAACAGCAGACTCGTGGACAAAACAAAAAACTTGCACCTAATTATAAAGGTCCTTACAAAATAACAAAGGTTAACCTCAATAACACAGTTTAAATTTTAAAGAATAAACAACTAATTACATACCATACTAACATGCTGAAACCTTTTGTTTCAGGCGATGAAGATGAATAGAAATCACCAAATTCAATTCTCCCTATCTCTGCTGATATCCTTCCTACTAACCCCTAGTTATTCTCACAGTACTGAACCCTATTACCAATTATTTAAAATAAATAACAATGTAGGACTATATTACAATCATCTGAGTAGCGTAAAACTGTCAAACTCACAATACACTTTGTTGACTCATACCAATCTTACAATTGCAGAACAACGTTACGAACAACTTCTTCGATTTTATATGAAAACATTAGATATGTGCACAAACAAACCGACGAAAACATTTTTAACTTCCCGATTTATAGGGAAGTTACTGTAATTACCCCGAAAATCGAAAATCGATTTTTTAGCAGATCTCCACGTTTCATGGTCATTGGAGTCGTTTGAGACTATTTTTATCAAAATGTCGGTATGTGTATGTGTGTGTGTGTGTGTGTGTGTCTGTGTGTGTGTGTGTGTGTGTGTGTGTGCGTATGTCCGTTTCTATGGTATCAAATTTTTCGTTAACGTTTTCTGAAAAAGTAACAACGCGATCAGAATGATGAATGATGCAATCGATGTGCCCCGCTGTAACTTAGAGCTGATTAGATTTTGGTCCATTTTGGTCAAGTAGTTTTTTAGTTTTTTTCGAAAGGAGTTGATTCAACATTGCAATTTATACAAGAGGCGTATCCTCCGAAGAAGCAAACGAAACTATATATATATATATATATATATATATATATATATATATATTTAGACATATTTAAAAAAAAAAAATTTTTTTTAAATCTAAAAAAAAAAATTTTTTTTTTTAAATTAAAAAAAAATTTTTTTTTCAATTATGCAACTACTGCTAATGTAACCGCTTACAATAATCGAAAAATATCCCGGATGCGCGCACATGAAAGTAGAAAGTAGAAAATAATGATACTAATATACTGCAACTAACGATTCGGGAAGTTCTTTGTGTGGCTCGTGGAGAGTGACACACCAAATAACATCCGTACCACTAACCCTCTCGCGAGCTCGTAAAGCGAGCTACAACACCCCCACCTGCGAAGCTCGCGAAGCGAGCGAGCAACAACCCCCCTCTAGTTTAACATTAAAATCCCACTCATCGAAGTGATGGAATATGAGCTATACGAAATGTTACCATTCCCTGTTCCTCTTAACTCTCCAAATACCTACTCATATATTCAACCAAGTTCTCCTTACATTGTACTGAGTAATAATAAGGTGTATTACTCATTGCTTCAAAATCTACAAGCATGTTCAACAGTCGACACCAACGAACGAATATGTTCCATCAAACACGTGACTCGAACATCTACACAACCAACATGCGAGTCAACGCTACTCACTTCCATCGTGAAGAGAATACCAACATCCTGCCAGATTTACAACACCGAACCTGATTTTGAGATGTGGCATTACATCCAAAACAATGAATGGATCTTTACTGCCATGCATCCGTTACAATTATCTCTGACATGCTCTCCGACACACATTGAAGATATTGAATTAACATCCGCTGGAATTATTCGACTGCAACCCCAATGCAAGGGTTATACGAAAACAATTGTCTTGGAATCATCCCAAGGAATCACTACAAATCGTAATCACAATTCAACGACGCACAACATCGTCGAAGATGATTGCTGTCCCAAACAACACAAAAATTCCACGATTATGCCAATACACTTGACACCGATCAAAATTACAAATACGAGAACAGAAGAATTTCAATATACAAACCATAAACTTACAAAAATGGATACTCTCCTACAAGAACAACTCGACAAGCCGATAACTGTCCATCACGACCAATGGTACACTATCCTACTAAGTGTTACAATAACCATCATCGGATTAATACTCATAATTAATCTACTACGATGTCTTGGATTGCTGCGGCCTACAATGAAATACCTGTGTTTCGCTAAAGAACCAAGGTTAACACGGGACTCCTGCTGTTTCAAAGTGATCAACACTAACATCAACGCCGGACCTGTGACGAGAACGCAACTCTCACAAATTTTGGAAGAAGAATCCAGATCCAAATCAAAAGAGAGAGAATTCGACTCTCATTCAATTCAGAACATTGATGGCTACCGCCAAGACGATCCTCCGTCCGTAAATATGGACTAACCCATTATCAAAAGATATCAAAACATTTATATCAATATGATTGCGTTATATATATATATATTTTTTTTTTTTTGCGTTATATATATATATTTTTTTACTTACTATTATCATTGCACTATATATTTTTATATATTCTTGCGTTATATATATATATATATATATATATATATATATATATTTTTTTTTTATATTCTTGCGTCATATTTTTTACTTACTATTATCATTGCGCTATATATTTTATTTTATTAATATGCTTGCGTTACTTTTTACCATACTCACGTTACCTCTACTGTTACCATTGCGTCGTATCTTTTTACTATCCTCGCGTTATTTTTTTTATTAGCACTCTTATGTTTTTCTTATTATTTTTGCGTTATATTATTCGTATCATTAATTCATCCTTACAACTGTAGTATCCAGAAAAATGAGTAATTTATTTGAATAAAACAGGTTACAAGCTCCGCGCGAAGAGAAGACGGCCCGCGGTACGTTGGCGCTCCCTTTATATCTGGAGTGCTCTCCTCTAATTCGCGCTTCTTCATTATTTTTCCGCGGCTCGGTGATATTACCATATTTGGTAATGCATCAGCAATTACTTCACGACGTGTCTTGACGACGTGTAAACACGGCGGGCCGTCGAATGTTTCAGACAACTGACAACTAAACGTTATAGAACGTTCTGGAACATTCTCGTACAATTTTCCTACAATTCGGCCAGCCTGACAATTAATCGTCCCGATTAATGATTACTCCGTTTAAAATTTCCACACTCTCCATTCGTACATACACACACGCATCCAATATCATAATTCAAACAATAATATTACCCTAACGCGTACAGGGTATCGACCTAGGAAGGAAGCCAACGTCGCATATTCGCAGCCTCCCAAGTTCCCTGGTACGGAATTTGCGAAATTTGATGTCCGTCGACGTCCTTAATTACATAACGGTCATTTCGGAGCACCTTGGACATCACATACGGACCTTTATACTGAGGCGTTAGTTTCGCGCATATACCAGGCGCATTGTCAAAATTACGAATCATAACTTTATCGCCTTCCACGTATTTTGATGGCGTCCGATGTTTATTGTTATAATAGTCGCGATTTTTCGTTTGTAACATTTTAATTCTTTCGTCGACATTCTGTCTCAATTCTTTTAAATCCCTTTTCTCATTAGTAAGCCCGGTCGATTCTAAATGATCTCGCACACTATCATTCACTTTACCACGTTGTTTTAACCCATATAAAAGCACGCTTGGACATTCTCCTGTCGATCTATTTACAGTGTTATTGCATACAAATTCTACTTCACTCAGCACTTCAAACCAGTGAACTTTTCTTTCGTCACACAATTTGGCTATCATCGGAATAATAGTTCGATTCATGCGCTCGACTTGTCCATTCGCCTGCGGAGACGCGGTGGCAATCTTAATGTGTTTCACACTATAATCATTTACAAAATTTTGAAAATCACGCGACGTAAAACAACTTCCGCGATCGGACACAATCTGCAATGGTCTACTAAAAGTGGTGAAATAGGACTTTAAACAATTTATGACTTCCATCACATTTGTCGTTTTTGTCGCGTACAATTTTATATATTTCGTAAATCCGTCTATTACAACAAAAACAAAACGTTTCTTCGCGTTACTTGATTTTGATAATGGGCCTAAATGGTCAATGTGTAACGTGTTGAACGGTTTGTCTCCTTTTGGGACGCAATGTAATTCACCTTCGGGCTTTCCGGAATTTGGTGAAAACGCAATACATTTTAAACAGGCTTTGATGTGATTGTTAATTTTGTTTCTCATATTCGGAAACCAGTAACTGCTCATAATATTTTGGAGTGTTTTATCAACTCCTACGTGGCCAAATTCGTTGTGATACCGGTGCATAACGCTAGATTCCATGGAGGATGGCACATAAAATAAAAGTTGGTCATGATATTTCCGGTATACTAAACCATTACGTAGTTCGTAATGTTTTTGTTCCGACTGTTCTAAGGAATTTTGTAATTTTGCAATAATGTCGTCTTCGTT
Organism: Lasioglossum morio; assembly: GCA_916610235.2. Classification (NCBI taxonomy): domain Eukaryota; kingdom Metazoa; phylum Arthropoda; class Insecta; order Hymenoptera; family Halictidae; genus Lasioglossum; species Lasioglossum morio. The sequence continues at coordinate 22,977,520 of OU744327.1, read as the reverse complement.
CTGGCATAAAGCAAGATTTTTATCAAATGTGTTATCTTCTATCACAAGTATTTGTCTGCTTAACGCATCGACATGAGCCATTCGCGTACCTATTCTATGTTCGAGCGAATATTCGAATGACTGCATTTCAAGTACCCATCTCGAAATTCGAGGATTTGTATCCTTTTTATTAAGTGTCATACTTAACGCTTGACAGTCCGTAACAATTTTAAACACTATGCCAACCAAGTAAACTCGAAATCGTCGTAAAGCGTAAATGATGGCTAAAGTTTCAAGTTCGAACGAATGATATTTTGATTCAGCAGGTGTAGTTCTTTTGGAGAAATAAAAAACCGGATGAAATTTGTGATCCGCTTTTCGTTGCATTAAAATGGCTCCAAAACCAACTGCACTAGCATCGCAATGCAATTCTGTTTCGTCCTGTGGCGAATAGATGCTCAAAATAGGCGCGTTTGTTAATGCAGCTTTGAGTTTTTTAAATGTTTGCATTTCCTCGTACGCGAACTTAAACTTTGCATCTTTTCGCGTAAGGTCATATAATGGTTTGGCTATAACTGAGAAGTTCTCAACAAATTTTCTAAAATAGGAACACAAACCTAAAAAACTTTGCACGTCCCGGACGTTTCTTGGAATCGGAAACCTTTTGACCGCTTCTATACCACGTTCTGTTGGACTAATACCTTCACTCGTAATTGTGTACCCCAGATAATCAAGTTTCGTTTGTAAAAATTTACACTTGTCTAATCGTAATTCGAGCCTATTATCTACTAGTAACCCAAACACTAATTTGAGTACCTGAAAATGGTGTTCGATTGTTGTGGTTGCAATTAAAAAATCATCTAAGTAAACAGATACATCGCCCGTGTTAATTAGATCTTTGAATATCGTTGTGACGAGTCTTTGAAATTTGAGGGGTGCTCCTTTCAAACCAAAAGGCATCTTAAGGTATTCAAATTGTCCCAACGGGGTTACAAACGAAGTATACCTAACTGAATCCTCGTGCATGCTAATATGAAAAAACCCATCTTTCAGATCGAGCGTCGTAAAATATCGTTTTCCGGCTAAAACATTTAGTTGATCTTCGATTAACGGTATTGGAAAGTTATCGCGAGCAGTTACTTTGTTCAGAATACGAAAATCTACGCACATTCGTATTTCGCCCGTTTTCTTTCTTAACAAAACTATCGGAGATGCGTATTCTGATGTACTCTCGCGAATTATGCCTCTCTCCAACAATGAATCTAATATTTCTTTTAATTGACTTTTTTCGGTATGTGAAAGTCTTCGCGGTGTACAGTGGAAAGGTTTCTCATTCGTAATCGTAAGCTTCATAACATTTTCTACTTTCGGCTTTTCGGGTCTCGCCGGGTTCACATAATTTTTTCGAAAGATTTCCTGTACTTGTGTTTTTATTTTTACAGGTAAATCTTCGTTCACGATTAAGTCACGCGTGGACAATTCTGCTTCGGAATTTATTTCAATATTCATAATTTCTCGCGCCTCGCGACACACTAACATAAGGTTTGCATTTTTCATAAAATCGCGCCCGAGAACTAAGTTTTTCTGCATCGTATTGTTTGGAACGATATATAACCGAACTCTACATTTTTGCTCATTCATAATAACCGTCGCATTTACATTTCCTAAGACGCGTAATTGACTATTATTTATGCCGCATAAATCAATCGTCGGATCCGTAATTCTAGGTATTTCTTTCGGTACAAAATTTTCTTTAACAAAGCTTACCGGGCTACCCGAATCTAATAATGCAGTTATAGAAAATTTGTTTGTTTCACCCAATTGTAGATCCACGGAGCGAAGAAATTCGTCGTCGTCCTCACGTTGCGTCGTTACGTAGTTGACCTACGCTGATGTTGATGCCTGCTTTCCGCAATCCGCTGCTCGATGTCCAAATTTTCCGCACGAATAACAGGAACCTCTGTCCCTCTTCGGTTTCGGACAATCCTTCGCGTAGTGCCCCGTACCGTTGCAATTGTAGCACCGTGTCGTCGCGCCGTCCTTCTGTTCCCTCGGTGTCTTTTGACTTTTCTTCGTCATCGTCCCGTTTTCTCCTCGATACATCCCTTCTCGCCTCGTTGTTTCTCGTGGTAGAGTCACCTTTTCAAACGCTATCAGTAACGCGTCGGTGGACTCGAAACACTGTATGCGTGCCTGAGTCCGGTAGCTCTCATTCGGGATGCCATCGATCACATAATCGACGAGCTCGTTGTCGGCAACAGGTACTCGGTTTGCCATCGTAATCTTGTCGTGCACATAGTCGGCGAATACCTCGTCCGGTGCCCATTTTCTAGCTTCGAAATCTTTACGCAGGCTCAATGCGCTTTTTCGTTGTCCGAACATCTTTTTGATTTCAGCTAATAAATTCTCGCAGCTCATTTCTATACAATCACTTCTCGTATGATACCACTTGAGCACTTTTCCCGCTAATTTGTTGCACACCAAAGCTTTGGCGGTACCGTCGGGTAAGGCGTAATTTTGTATTAGTTGTTTTATTTGTTTTTCCCAAACGTGGTAATCGTAGGAAATGCCGTCGTAATTTGCTACCATATCTTTTATGTCTCTCCATTTCGTGGACATTGTGGACATTGGCGATCGGCTGGCTTCACGCGGGGTGACTCGTGACAACTCTAATTCTCTTCGCAGCAATCGCACTTCTCGTTCGGCCAGATCGCGTTCTCGACGTAAGAATTCCATTTCGTTAAACACTGGTGCTTGTTGAGAAACGGCATTATCGGACGTGGTGGCTGGGTGGTACACCTGCTCGATAACTTCTTCCTCTTCTTCTTCCGGCTGGGCGCCGGTATTTAGGTATGATTCTGGAGGCGCACCCGCTTCTATTAATCGATTTATCAATTCGGCCTTCGTGCCAGACGTTGGTAAATTCATACCGCGGAGTTTTTCTTTCAAACTTGCAACCGATATTTTTGCACTCATTTTCGGATCACTAATCGTAACGTAAATCACATAAAATCACGTAATCCCAGAGTCCGCTCCCACTTTGTGTCACCGGATTCACATAAAGTCACTTAAATTGCAGGTAAAAAAAATTTCTCCTTTTTTTTTTTTAACCGTAAACTAACACGTAACTCGCGGAATCTAATCCCACTTCTGAAATTGTAGTATCCAGAAAAATGAGTAATTTATTTGAATAAAACAGGTTACAAGCTCCGCGCGAAGAGAAGACTGCCCGCGGTACGTTGGCGCTCCCTTTATATCTGGAGTGCTCTCCTCTAATTCGCGCTTCTTCATTATTTTTCCGCGGCTCGGTGATATTACCATATTTGGTAATGCATCGGCAATTACTTCACGACGTGTCTTGACGACGTGTAAACACGGCGGGCCGTCGAATGTTTCAGACAACTGACAACTAAACGTTATAGAACGTTCTGGAACATTCTCGTACAATTTTCCTACACAACGTATAACAATACCTACTACCGTTCTTAGATATTATCAAAACAGCTAACAAACTATTAGAATCAAGTATAAAAAGAAATAATGTACATATTTTTTTTTTCTCGTTAGCGCGATTAAGATTAACTGTAACCTATAACAATACTTAGGGTAGATCATTCATTCATTTGACGCATGTAAACCTTCTACGCATCAATATCCGCACATTAATAATCTTTCACACGCGAACCACTAATCTCTGTCATTGACGAAACATCATTGTTAGATACTATTGCGATCCTGTATTGTTCTTTTTTGTTTGCTTTTTAATTAATTCACGTTTTAAAGATCCGTAAATTAATCTAAAGGAGGGAGGTGTCAGATACCATTTGCCCGAACTACCTCACCTACTCTAGCCTGGGCCTTCCTAACAATAAGGGAATTCACCCGATCTTCAAACCGGTCACATCGTGCTGAGTGAAATAAAGACCTTTAGCAAAGTACAAAGATATTTTTCTTTCGGGTGCACGACAGTAACATTAATATGAATCGATCAGTCAGTCTCGGTCGATTGTTAAGTCAAGTAGCTGCGTGATCATCAAAATGAAGTTTTCTTTCGAAAAGCAAGTGGATATGATCCTCATTTATGGAGAAATGCGGCAAAATTCGATAAGAGCTCAATCCTTGTATGCTGAGCGATATCCAAACCGTACATATTTGACCGTGTATGACCTTCAATGATAACTCGCTAAATTCGTCTCAACACTGGCTATCACATCGTGATAAAAAAAACATAGCATTCCATTTAAAAAAATAGAGATGACCTTGAAATCTCTATACCGTGTAAGTTTTCTATATAACATTTTTTCATATTATTACAAATAACGGCAATATTCAAACTGGAAATAGTTATTGCCCCACCCTGTATATTTTTATTCATTTATGCGTTATATATATATATATTTTTATCGATTTGTGCAATACGTGTTTTGTTAACAAATGTACATGGCGTTTTGGTTTTGTTAAAAAATAAACGTTACAGTTCAGTTCAGTTCCCAACGAGCAAGGAACGGTTAAGCATTACGGCGCTTTGACTTTCCTCCTTACAATACTATCATCTTGCGAAACCAAGGCATTGAGACTGATAGCAACCTAACCTAACCCTCCACTGCCGAGACACGCCATAACTTGCAACGTCACAACAGGTACACTCCCCAGGTTTCACACCTCTACCTCAAGGATAGCCAATTCATGCGCCAAGCACTGCAGGCTGCGTTGCGGATGCAACGAGACGTCGCTTTAAGTGTGTTCTCGAGTGACAGAATGATCTGGCCGATATGTTTCTGTTGAGAATAATGCATTACATCTTATACTCGATTGTGGATTCGCCTTTAGGCAAGTGTGAGCGCGAGAGTGTGAGGATGAACGAACTGCTTCACTTCGGCAAGCAATGGCATAGTGAAAGGTTGCGTCACATTGTACATAGTTATGGACGATGTCCATTGTGATTATAATAGTGAATTATAAGAGTTGATTATAATGGTATATGTATAATATAATAATTAAAATAGTGTAATAAATATTGTTTATACTACAAACTACAATTTCATCCGATTAATCCAGAATTTCACAAACCACAGTTTCTTAGACAGGTACAAGAACCCAGGTTAATCGAGGAAGCATTTGTCGTCCAGGGCTACGCGAATGACGTATCCATCTAGATCAGAGGGAAATACCCGCTTATACTGGCGAGGAGAAGACAGTCTCCACTCACACTCGTCCAGGACTGGTGCCTCTTCCATAACTTAAAGATTATCCCGGGAAAAATGGAGATGGTGCTTTTTACGAAGTGGCGGCGTTTTAAATTCAAAGCCTCTTCCATCTTCGACACAGACCTCCGCTCCTCTAACGAGATGCGATATGTAGGTGTAATCTTGGAAAATAGCACGTCAATAAGCAGACTCAAAAGGCTATCATTATCTCCTGGCCCTGCAAGGCGACGCGCGACGCACAGTGGGCCAAATCGGCTCGGTAGCTGTTCACGCCTATTTCATCATTATTTCAAAACTTAAAGACCACATTAAATAGGTCGTTGGATTCGTCTTGACGTCAGCTATAATATTGTCCAATAAAAAATATATAGTTATAAATAAACAATCAAGGTGACCACAATTTTTTATTAAAGAAAAATAATTCTTAAAAAACACCGATGACCTTGATAACTTCGAAAAAAAATAACTTCGGAATCAAATATTGTTGGCATGTCACGCCGTGTCTCGCGGGGGTTGGAAAACCCCCGAAAAGAACGACTCCGGGCTTTTATGGCTCTGAGACCGGGCCACGTGCAGCCGTATGCACGGGGTCCGCCCGGGACTAAGCAAGGCCGCGAAAAACCTACTGACCACGTAACGGATTTTGTTCGGGCGCCAGGCACCGCGAGGATGCCACGCGAAACGCGATGAGCCTCTCGTGCACGGAGAAGCCGGGCACGAGAGTCGGATTTTCGAAACGCGATTCGAAACGCGAACATAACGGGTCCAGGAGGTTCGGACACGGCGAGGACGAGGACAGCCCTTACGGCAGGACGGATCTCACAGGGTTCGAGAAATAGCGACAAATTTGGTCTCGAGTGGAAATTTATTTTTCCTTGTCAGGTGTTACAGAACACGGTCACGTGACCGCAACCCGAGAGCCCGCGCTCTTTATACAAGTTTTGCGGACGGTAGATCGGTCGCAGCGCGTTTGTCGAATATTCAATCGCGCGTGATAGTACAGGTGGTCGGTACCGATTATAACAAGGATCCCGACGGACGGGATCGCGCGAAGCGCAGATGGACGGCGCGGTACAAGACTGTCGCGATAACCCACGCACGTGAAACGCTCGCGAAACGCTAGATGTTAAATACGAACGGTATTTCGTACGATATTCGCTTCCCTACGTGAATCGCCACCGAATTCAAGATGTCCGAAGATCGAGGAGAAAGACTATTCTCGCGAGACGCGATTCCTCCGAGGAAACTTCCGATTCGATTCGCGAAGGAAAACTCTCGATTTGATTCTGAACGCTCAAAGTGCTTCCGCAAAGCACGAGCCGACGGCACGAGACGCAACGCGTCTCGGCACCCGCGAAAGGTCGAGGATCGAACGAAAATCGTTCGTCCTCGCGCGACAAATATCGAGCCAACACGATGCTACGGAATAGCGAAAAGATCACTCTGTCGACTTACCGTTTCTGCCGTTGTTCGCACGGATCTCGTTCCGGCAGCGTCTGGTTCTTTCGGCCGCTCACTCTCGCACGAGAACTCCCAAAAAACGACCGCGAGACCGGGTTTTCGCTCGGCGGAAAAGATGCGGGATACTTTCGCACGTTATTCGACGTCGGCCTCCGGGAAGCGTTCTCTCTCGCGAGCTATGCTATTTGCGGTAGCGGAAATCGTGGGACTCGCTCAACGTGACGGCTAGCGCGACAGTGATCTTTCGCTATCGACAGCTAGACGCATCGATTCTTGTTCCCCCCACCCGAACTCTGCCGAAATTTCCCGAAGACGCACGTTAACCGCGTACGACGCGTACGTAACAGGGACGTCTCGACGATGGTCCTTGGGCCCCGGACCGTATTCGCGAAAAGTTCTCGACCCTTCCTGGGTCGAGGGAGGCCACTGCCTCTCGGACTATCGTTGGCACCATCCTCGCTGGAACCCCCATTCTTTAGCGGGACGAGACGCTGTCGGGAACGCGAAATGATGCCTCGGCATCCTGTGGGGTTCCTTCCCTTCAACGCCTCCGGGCTGCTTAACCGGGTGCCTTTCGATGTCGCATTTGATTGCCCGTGCACGGGACTTCGCAACGTTGGCCATGGTTCTCGTCTTACGTCTCCTGTCTGTCATGCATCTTTCCTCCGGGAATTTCGGAGGTCGGGGTTCCATTTCCGGGTCTGTTCTTCGGCCCTGGAACTTGCCGTACTCGGCACACGCTAGATGTCAGTACGCTGTTTATTTTCGAATCGGAATTTCGTCGGGGAACGCTCTTGAATTCGGTGTGACGGTCTCGCGGCTCGTTATTTACCTGGTCTGGTCCTTCGTTAAATGTACTCAGTGTACGAAAAATACGGTGAAGTGACGTCGCAAAAGTTGCAACGTCACAGGCAATATAATGGTTCCTTCAAACCATTCAAACGGTATACAAAATATTTTTTTTACCCCCACAATTAGAGGAGATATTTAGGTGGCCTTACTTAGGTGGACCACCCTGTATACCATATTTTGTTCTGGTAAGTTATTAATTGACATTCATAATATTTGATCTAAAACTGACATACAATTGTTATTGTACGTGACTTCCAATGGAAGTTTCCAATTACATAATTCATGATCATAGTCCATGATCTGTTTTCACCCAGCAAGTAAACACGTTGTTGTTGTCATATACAATAACAATTGTATATAACTTTTAGTTCGAATATTATGAATGTCAATTAATAGCTTACTACAACAAACTATGGTATACAGGGTGTGTCCGTTAAGTTATGTCGCCATTTTTTTAGGCATTTCCAGTAGTGTAATTAACAAATGTTTTAGACAAAAGTTTCTGAGTACTTGGTGAGCTATATGTTCGCATATTCTTAAATCTGAAAAAATGCTTTTTACGTAAAGAAGTAAAGGTCACTTTGACTTTATAACCCAGGTAGCCCCCGGATGTCCGATGTACGTCCAGTGTACGTTCGTATCGGACCTATGTATGTTCCAGGGATGTCCGAATAATGTCCCTATGTCCGAGATATGTCCGAAATACGAACCAGGAAAGTCCGACAGAGGTCCCAGTTAGGAAGTGGAACGTACGTAGGACGTCTCATTCGGACCTATCTGGTACGTATCTGGGACTTACCTAGAACTATCTGGTACGTATCTCGGACATATCTTGGACATATCTGGCACGTATCTGGGACATACGGACGTTATTCGGACATCCCTGGTACGTATCTAGGACATAAGTACGTTATTTGGACGTACGGCTGGACATATTCTGAACATTAACCGTACGTTTATAGGATGGCTATAGGATATGGTTTTTGCATATAAAATCTACGAAATAATGTTCTCAACGGCGCGGCGCGTTCTTCTCCAGCATTCGATTGTTTCATCGATCTTCGCTTGTTTTATCAAATGTCACTTGCTTCGGTGATACCGTACAACTGTACGACACAGCTGGACGCAGCGTAGCAAGGACCGTCCCGTCATCGCGTCGCTTTGCGTTTTTAACACTTTTTTATTTGCTCGCGTTTGGTGAACTTATTTCATGAACATAATGATTAACATAAATCAGTAAATAAAAAAAAATTACAAAAATTTTAAAATACTATATACTGTTATATTATTTTTGACCTATTAAACATATTAATTCAGAAAAAAATTCCTATTTTACTTCAGTTCTTTGTTACAATTCAAGTAGATATATTTTATTTTGCATATATGGTCTCCGTTATGTATATAAATATATATATTACTTGGCACGTCCGAAAATCAGATCCCACCGTCTTCCCTTGGACGAAAAAATCGAATGTCCTTGGGATGTCCGAAATTCAAGTCCCACGTACGTACTTGGGACGAAAAAAACGGATGTCCATAGGACGTACGAAATTTAAGTTCATCGGATGTACTTGGGACGAAAAAAACGGATGTCCATAGGACTTTCGAAATTTAAGTCCATCGGACTTCCCAGGGACGTCCGAAACGGACATCGGACGTTTAGACGTAAATTGGACATAAACGGACATCCATTGCACGTTCGGTGCTATCAGGGAAATGGCACCAATGTACTGGATATCATAGCATCGTTTCTGACGTCGAGACGAATTTAACAGTGTACTATACTATGACCTTGAAATGGCCTCAAACTTGAAAATTTTGTGCAAACGTAATTGTAATGAAAAATTATTTCTTACAATATAAATTAAGTTACATCAGACGTTCGAACTGCGATCCATCTTCTATGATACAGAACTCCGCTCTTCGTATTAGATTTTTCGTTGTTGCCATAATTAGGGCGTCTCAGTTTATGTTTACTCTTGTCGCTTCCCATATTATGCTTGTATTTATCAGTTAGTGTTGAGCTCGAACGAAACAGTTTCGAATTAACGAAGGCCGAACTTGATTGAGACGATAGGAGACGAACGTAGGTTGATAGGTTCCGGAAAGAGCGATTGTATACGGTCGTATTCACTTGTATATTTGAACACTTTACTACTTTCTGGTATGTACACGGTTAACATTTATCTTCCGTACATCAACGTTCGCTCCGCGATTCGATTCGATTTGCGGTTCTGTCCCGACTGACTGTCCGACTCGAGTTTCCCGTAGGATTTCGGCAATTAGGGCGGAGTTTTAAAAAAAAAGAAGAGGGAAAATGTTGTGATTGGCGGGTACAAGAGTGACGCCCTTGTCAATGTTCACCTTCAGGTAAGTGAAAGTTGAAGGCTGTGGGGGTGACTCGAGTCTGTACGTTTCAAACGGTTCTGCGGACGGTGGCCATAGCGGTCAATAAACTGGTGAAGCTCTTGGGACCTGGTACAACATACCTGGTAAAATATACGGAAGATAACGACTAAGAGGAGGAAGGCTGGCAAACACATGGGCTAATCCCGAAGTGAGCAAAGTATGGAAGAGTGAACGACTGCGTCCCATGGCTTCAAGAATCTATTGTCGCTATGTCATAAATAATACTAAATGAGTTTATGAGATGCGGGGTTCTTAACGGACTTAGTGCAAAAATAGCAGGTAAAGAACCTAGCCTGCGGATCACGTGGTGGCCAAGAGACGCTTGCCTCGAATGTTCGGTAGAGCTAGGCAGGAAGGTATGCATAATAATTAAAATACGGTACGGGTCCCGGAGAAAGATGTTACGGGGTGCAGCATCGCAACAGTTAGGATTCAGAATCTTCACTTTGTCATAGTGTCATCGATCTAATCAGCTTATTACTAGACAGTATTCCTTCAATCGTAGTTTAGTGTATCATGATTTGATCTTTCAGAATGAGCAAGTTTTCAAATACAGAAAGATGTGATATGTTATCTGTTTTCAACGAATGTGGAAAAAGTGCACGCACCGCGGAAAGATTGTACAAAGAACGGTTTCCAAATAGGATTTGTCCTCTTAGAGAAACGTTCCGTTCTCTTAAAAAATCATTGGTGTTACGTGGTAAATTTCCTGATGGGAAACATCCTAGTCGCAGTAGACCCGTCACAAATCATGACAATGCAATATATTAGTCCTAAGTTATTTAAAACCAATCCGCACGCGTCTATTCGACAAGTTGCAAAAGAATTGAATATGTCGGTGAAAAGTATTAATCGAATTACGAAAAGATACAAATGTCATCCATTTAAAATGACATTAATTCAAGAACTGCGTGTTATCGATGGACAGCGGCGATTAGAATTTCTGGTGTGGTTAACTGCTGCTAATCAAGAGCATCCTGAAATTTTTATGAAAATTATGTGGAGATACGAATCTAAATTTAGAAATAATGGTGTTTTCAATCGATGAAATCAACGTTATTGATCAACAGCGAATCCACACTGGACACAAGATCGCAATAATCAAACTAACATTAGTGTGAATGTTTGGTGTGGTATTTTAAATGGTCACTTAATCGGACCATATTTCTTCGAAGAAAATCTTACAGCTGCTCGATGTCTTTAACTTTTTGGAAGAAAAACTTCCACCCAACTTTCTTACAATGCTATTATAATTAGGGGATATCTTAATAACAAGTATAGAAATCGTTGAATAGGAACGTATGGTCGAATTCGTTGACCACCGCGTTCTCCGGATCTGTCTCCGTTGGATTTTTATCTTTAGGAATATTTGGAATCTCTTGTATACGATACAGCAATCAATAATGTTCAAGAACTTCGAAATCGCATAACGAATTACTATGTAATAATATAAACCGAGACGCCCTAATTATGGCGACATCGAAAAGTCTAATACAAAGAGCGGAGCTCTGTATCGTAGAAGATGGATCGCAGTTCGAACATCTGATGTAACTTGATTTGTATTGTAAGAAATAATTTTTTTCTCGGCGCCCTCCACGACCTAACCACAACTCATTCTATTCGCATAATCTTTGCATTGTAGCTGTCATCCAGAATTTGAACGACCACGCAGACGAAAATCTAGGAGTAGTCCCTCAAAATTGAAAAAGCTCATCTCATATATGTATGACCAGAGTGCGATCCTGTTTTCATTCTGATCTCCACAACGTGGTTACAAAAACAGTAAACTGACGCCGCGTCGGAGCAGGCTTACGTTGCCACGGAGCGTGCACGAATACGGAAAATTCAATTTAGTACTAGCAATAGTTTTTTGTAATTATTTCGGAAACTAAGTCCGAGCGACGGATAGATGTATAGGGAAAAGTTGTTCAGAATGTTGTCAAGGACAACATCATCGTAGCTGCCTCCCCTAAACGTAATATTTACCTACAATCTACACTATCAATATTCTCCTTTCTTAGAAAATTACAATCTACAATATCAGTATTTTCCTTTCTTAGGAAATTACAATCAACAAGAAAAGTTCTAGTTACTAAAACCGGTAAATAAATTGCAAGACAACAGGTTAACAGTTTTTTGCAAAGATGCATTAGGAAAGCTGTTCGTAACGATGAGCTTGACAATATATTTCAAGATCATTGAAATCGGGGAGGAGTTCCCTGTTCTGGATATTCACCAAATGGTCATTACGAATAATAATCGATTCAATTATTGAATTGAAATACAAGTGTTGGTTTGAAATGAAAACCACGGACTCCATGCTTTTCGGGACAATAAGATCACTGTGACAGGAAAATAAATATTACCGTTTACCTCGTAATTGTGATCTTGAGCTTCCTAATACATATTTTTTTAAATATTCTGGAATACTGCGACCGAAGGGTTTTGTGCGATGGGCAATTTAAAACGACAAGCCGAAACAAAAATTCACTTGCTTTCAGTTTTTCATTTTATTACGTTACGGAGAATCACACTTTCAAAGTGCCACCTGTTGCCGAGTAACCTGTACATGTATTGGCCACGTGACTACATCGCAAGCTATAGTGACAAACCGATGAAGGAATTGGGGATATTCGACGCCCTGTGCAATTCACCATGTAAATTAATGCGGATCACAGTCCCCTTGCGCAGAAACGCGTATTTTAATCAGGCTTTCACGCAACGAAAAGTTGATCGACGAAAGCTCATCACTCCAATATTGTTTCACTCCAGCCGGAATTCAAGTTGGAATTACACTGCCTTGCACGAGTCAGCGATAAAGGCAGAATCCCCCTATTCAAGCCTTTTATAGTTCTCGTTAAAACGAACGTTCCAATATTGATACACTTATTCTTGATCGAACGAGTTTCTTTACTGCTTCGCCCGACACCAACCGTTTCATACTATGTACTGGTTACTTTAACACCTTAAGCAAGAGATTAGATGGAAACGTAACTCTACCAACGTAATTATATTCTCGAAGGAAATCAGGCTCTTTATGAGAACTAAACAAGCTTTAGATAAAATGATTTAACTCGTTACCGATTTTAATCGGTATACTAATTTTTCTATATTATCGACATATTTGTCAGTCAATTCTAAGAGTGTTTCTGCATCATGATGTATTATGTATAAATTATTTCGACAAATTCTCGACGAATTGGACGTACCAAATGAATGTTGTAACGTCCTATGGTGGACGTTTTGAGATGAGATAGTAAATCTACAGATTTTAATAAGATATATAACGCAGTTTTGAACATACCTGCATTCGAAGCACCGGCTACGGTTCGGGTAATTGAGAATTTTTTATAACTAAATGGCTTTGTTTGTGTATTTTGGAATGTAGAAAAACAAGACAGTTATTTAAAGTGATTTGAAATGTTAATTTTAGATAAAAATTGAACATATACAGGGTGAGTCACCAAGCGTTAGCACCTCAAATATCTTTGCTGTTTCTAAAGATACGTAAAATACGGTAAGGACAAAGTTGAATGGTAAAATGGGGCTGACACGATGCAAAAAAAATTTTGTTTTTATGTCATTTTTTTTGGAGATATCAAGGTCACCTTCATTTTTTTAAATGGAATGAGGTATTTTTTAATTCATCAATCGATGCATCTGGACATTCGTTATCAAAAAGTACTAACCTATGTATGTCGAAAAGGTAGTAGTTCAGGAGATATTTCAATTTAAATAACTCAAAAATACCATTGCAATCGTACTAAGACGTTACACTAGTAAGGAAACGCTGACAAAATGAAGGTGACCTTGATATCTCCAAAAAATGACATAAAAACAACATTTTTTTTGCATCGTGTCAGCCCCATTGTACCATTCAACTTTGTCCTTACCATATTTTACGTATCTTTAGAAACAACAAAGATATTTGCGGTGCTAACGTTTGGTGACACCCTGTATATACAGGGTGGTCATTTCATCTGAAGACATTGAAATATCTCGAGAACTATGCATCGGATCAAAACAAGTGGGTAATGAAAGTTGTTCGTCGCGATGGGGGACATCCAATGATACCAAACTCGGCGCCCCACCGCCACCGCCTGGGGGGTGGGGGTGGGGTAAGACAAAAAACTTAAATGGGAACCCCCATTTTTCATTGCAGATTTGGATTCTCCAGAAAGAATACACAAATTTGATCTAGGAGTATTTGCATTTTGGTTTACAGATGGCGCTGTAAGGAACAAAAATCAAATAAGGTAAAATATCGTTGAAAATTGGGGATATCTCGAGAAATACACATCAGATCAGAAAAATAAAAGTAGACGTGTTTGATATTTTTAAGAATGCTATTCAATAACACTATAATTGAACCCCCACCCCCACCTCCTGAGAGTGGGAGAGGGAACTATTTCAAAATCTTCAATGGGCCTTTTATAACCTAGTAATAAGACGTAGTTCGCCACACGCCAACAGTGGCGCGTCGAACAGTCCACTCTTCGATTTGTCGGAGAAATACCACGTTGAGAATGGAGTTTCCCATTGAAGATTTTGAAATAGTTCCCTCTCCCACCCTCAGGAGGTGGAGGTGGGGGGTCAATTATAGTGTTTCTGAATAGCATTCTTAAGAATATCAAAACGTCTACTTTTATTTTTCTGATCTGATGTGTATTTCTCGAGATATCCCCAATTTTCAACGATCTTTTACCCATTTTGATTTTTGTTTCTTACAGTGCCATCTGTGAACCAAAATGCAAAAACTCCTAGATCAAATTTGTGTATTTTTTCTGAAGAATCCAAATCTGCAATGAAAAAATGGGGTTCCCATTTAAGTTTTTTATCTTACCCCACCCCCACCCCTAGGGGGTGGCGGTGGGGCGTCGAGTTTAGTATCATTGGATGTCCCCCTTCGCGGCGAACAACTTTCATTACCTACTTGTTTTGATCCGATGCATAGTTTCGAGATATTTCAATGTCTTTAGTTAAAATGACCACTCTGTATATATGTATGTATAGGAAAAGAGGAGTACCTAAACACTTATGAGCGGTAGTGTACAGGGGTGTTAACTTCGCAGATAAGCATATTCGGTAAAAATGTTTGGTACAAAAGTTGCAGGTATTAATCCATTAATTAGTTCTCTAGGACATATGTCCATGACCTTGTATTCGACTTTCGGATCGAATTCAAGGTTATTTGGAGGTAAGTACGTATTTTTTTAAATGGGAACCCCTACTTTTGACGAGTCCCATGGTAATCACCGACACAAATTTCCCCGACAACATTTTACCGACAACGAATCTAAAACCATTATCGGACAAATTCGTTGTCGGTCAAATTTGGAGTCGGTGAAAACCGTGTCGGGGAAATTTGTGTCGGTGATTTCCATGGGACCCACTTTTGACTACGGATTCTAAAAGAGCTTGAAATTTAACGTTCAGATATGAACTAATGCCCTAGATTAAAGTGACTGCTAGGGGCCATTCAGAGGTCGAATCACAATTGAAATAACCTCGAGAATGGATCCGAAGGTCAAATACAAGGTCATGGACATATGTCCTCCATTAATCCCTACAACTTTTATTCCAAACATTCCTTTTTACCGAATATGCTTATCTGGGACGTTAACATCCCTGGACGGGTGGTTTTGGACACCCGGTAGTTATACCTATTTTTGTCTTACCCCGATCTCCCCTACAGGGTGTATAAAAAGTCATGATTATTCATTGTTGAGGATTAAGTTAGTTTTAAGATGTCGAGGGCGAGCCATATCGGTAGTATCACTCAAATCACTACAATTTTTCAATTCTTCTTTTTCAATGTTTTTATTTAACAAAAATAACAGTAATACAGACAACTTTTTGTCACCCATGTAAGCAGCCATTTTTGATTCGTATCAAATGTATGGAAAAGCACGATATCAATGCGCGCATCACATTGAATGCGATCCATGCGTTTAATGCGTGAAACGGAATGGACCCTTGATCACCAAGAACAACCGTTGATCGCTCGCATAACTGAAAATACCAGATTCGTTCTGACGTTCATACGTTCAACAAGAGAATCGCGCTCCCATCTTTGATCACTGTCGTTTGTATTGCCGTTCGGGATCGACAGTTTCGCTCCTCTCGTTTCAATCCGTCTAGATTAAGACCGTTGTCGGTCACGCGATTGTGGCAAATAAACTTTCATTGAAATACTTAACGCGCAACGAATTACTCAACTTCTTTCTTTCGGCCTCTTTCCGCACATGCTTCCCACACAATTCCCCAATCCGGACTCCCGCCTGTGTTCGCACACGATCCATTAAATTCCCATACAGTCCACTTCCGAAAACGATCTTCGTCTCGAGTTCCCGAACATCCATTGTAGAGGTGAATCTATACTTCTGCATGGACATTTGTAAAAGAAACTGGCAGCAAAATTGTTGATAACAAAAAGAAAATTCTTGTTAAAGTTTGTTTTTACAAGCACTTATGAAAAATTTGTACATAAGTACCTTGTCATGTCCGGTGGTTCAGCCATTATTAATAATTGATAAATTCAATCATATATTATATTTTTTCCAAATTTCGTTTTGTATTTACGGGCTAATGATGACGTCGAATATCATAATTAGTATTTAATATTGAATTACCGTATATTATACCATACCGAAGAATGTAAAAGATAGTCCAGAAGAAATTAGAATAAATACTGTGTAGAAGGAACGCAGAAAATAATTAATGAACAATAGAATGTTGACTAACTACCCAAGAAGATGCGTAGAGCCACTTGATCCACCAAGATAAAAACGAATCGAAAATTAAACATCCGATTTGTGAAAGAAAAAAAAAATGATCACGAAAAATTGATGAGGATTGACCCACCCTAGGTAGATTAAGCTTAGAACAATGGATTGATGAATCTATAAAAGGATGGCTCATCATCAGGGCAGTCAGTCATTAATGACACCAGTCAAGAGTCAACCTCAGTCCCGTCAAAATCAAACCCAATCACCTATCTTTTATAAAGTTGATTTTTTTCTTTCGCAAGCAGTCGCGTAAAACCATTCAAATCAGTTTATGTCAAGTTAAAGTGGAGTTTTATAAAAGTTAATCATATCAATAGCGTGTACACTGTACACCCGTTGGATTGATTATCTTCCAAAAACATCATCATCATCGACTTCGTCATCATCAACATCAAAGCGAACTTCAAAGCGATTACAAAAGCGAATCTTGCAAGCGACCGAATTATACAAAAGCGAAATCAACTCTCGTAAATACTAACAATTTATAATAAGGTCCTAATAATTCTATGTATCCGAAATTTGCTGCATAAAATATATTTCGTTCCATAATTTTCTTATCTAAAATCATACTCTCGAATCATTTTGATTACCTGACTTCGATCTCTACGTTCCAAAATCCACCAACAAGGCTAATTAGTTCTAAGAAATCCTCAATTACCCGAACCGAAGCCGGTGAATGCAGCTAGGTTCAAAACTGCGTTATATCTGTAAGGAGTTGACACGGAATTGATACTCGACACGGCGTGATGTTTCGTCAATCACTCGTAGAGGGGACTGTCGTTTTTATTTTAACAAAATCATAACGTAGAACATTCATTTTATAAAACATTAACGCGACTTAAATCAACAAAAACATATATAACATGTAAATCAATAAAAACATATATAACACTTAAACATATATGTATACGCACTCATATTCAGTCATATGACATGCATACTTATATCATTCTTACAATTCATTCTTACATATCTTTTATCAAAATCTTTAAATTTACTATTTCCTTTCAAAACATCCTTCTTAGGACGTAATAACCTATACTTTACATTAGCATTCTAGAACTGCTGGAAGAAAGTTACCGATTCGATTTACACTGTCCAACACGGACAACAAGTTGCACAATTCGTCAATCACTACAACTGACAGTCAATAATGTTGCGTAATATGCTTAATCATTAATGGGCCCTATTAGTGACGAAGGTCGACGGTTACTATGTATGCGTTTGGTGGGAGCTTCCCACTAATATACATATAACGATGAAGTCTAAGAGTGGGGGAAGAACCTATAGGTGGAACCTTTCCCCGAGTATATGAGATACCCGGGTACTCGGGTACCCATGAGACACCCGGATAGAGCAAAAATACCCGGGTATCTCATGAGAGAGTCGGCTACCCGAGTACTCGGTTTCAGGAAATGAAAACTGTTATGGATCTGTGCCGGTTCTCGAAACAGTTATTAAGAACCGAAATGATGTTATAACTGTTACTAAATAGAATATCGATTTTGGCTTATTGTCTAGAATTACCTAGACATCCTGTCTGGGCCCGGACTACGACCGAGTGGGACCCTGTCAGCTTAGAGTTATTTATTAGCGTCCCACTTAGATTGCACCCCGAGTAGCGGCCGCGCTGGACCTTTTTAGGGTAGGGACATCCGTATTGCACATGGGCCCGGTACGCGATTTCTGGTAATTTGGCTACGGCAATGGGCCTGTCATCGCCACGTAATTTCCATCTGTACCTGGGTACCTTCAAACTCTTAAAACCTTCGCTCCTTGGATCCAGCGCAGCTAGTTGGGCTTTGCAACTACAACGTGTCTAATTGCCAGATGGCTAAAAAACCCAGGATCTGGTCGCCAAATGTTGACCTTGGCAAATCCTCGGGACCGTTGCAAACGCCTAGTTGGTGCCGTCCACCCCAAACCATTCCCAGGAGTGGGGATGAATCTATCCGGAGTAGGGAGGAGGACCGAGGTGATAAGTAGGCAGACTCTCGGTCCTCCGCACTTCAGTTACGGATATTCTCTCAGATTCAGATTTTAGTTGTTACCAGTCTTCTAGCTCTTGAGCTGATATATTAATCTACCGAGTCGTGCAGACATAATAAATCTTTGTGAACATACATTACAAGCGAGATTTGTGAATTTACCTGTGATGTGATTGCGGTGTGTCTTTTGAACTTTCTTTCGTTGTTCTTCTGTCTTTGAACTTTCTTTCGTCACTGTGCTTCTTTCTCATGAACTTTCTGTCGTGCGTGCCTCTCGTTTCTTTATGAACTTTCTGTTGTGCGTGTCTCTCGTTTGTTTATGAACTTTCTGTCGTGCGTGTCTCTCGTTTATTTATGAACTTTCTATCGTGCGTGCCTCTCGCTTCTTTATGAACTTTCTGTCTTGCCTTTCACTCTCTTCTTTATGAACTCTCTGTCGTGCCTTTCTCTCTCTTCTTCATAAACTTTCTGTCGTGCCTTCCTCTCTCTTATTTATGAACTTTCTTTTGTACTCTTCATTCTCTTCTTTATGAACTTTCTGTCGTGTATTCCTCCTTTTTTTACGAACTTATTTTACGAACTAGTGTGAACGTTCATCTTGAATCTTGGCCGATCCAAGACGCTCAAGGTGTATGTGTCTTACGTGCACCACATCTATATCTTATGAGAGCCAGAGCGTTTGGTTGCTACGAAACCAGCAGCAATCGTGATCTACCAACAACGCTCTAAACACTTATATCTGGCTTATTTCGATTCTATAGCTGTTATTTTTCGGTTCTGGATTTCGGATCTGTCATTCTGTATACTGTATTGTGTTTGGCCTTATTATTTAAATAGTTATTTATTGATATTTTCAGTTTAAACAAGTTTTTATAGTTTGTTTCTATATTCATTTGAATTATTAGTTCAACAATTACGTATTGTTATAATAATTGTTGAAACAAATAAATTTTTATATTTTATGATAGGCGAGAGAAGGAAAGGGTACCGCTACTGGCGCGTACGGCCCTTATGGCAGGATAGAGGGGGACGCGAGTGAGTGGGTCGTCAGAGCGAATATAGCAAGCATGGAGAGTGAACGCACACGTGACGAGTGATATTGTTGGATTCCGGGTTTTCGAAATCGAGTACAACACTTTTTACAAATCGAGAACAAGTTTTTATTTAAAAAGATGTGCAGTCGCGTGTTAAGGTTCAAAACGTGGCTTCCTAGTGTACAATTCGCAAGGGAACCAAAATCTGAGGATACTGTTTCGGCAGCTCTATATATAACCTATTTCGGAGAGGAGAAGGTGGAAGGGAGTGGGAAAGATGAGTTGTCGAAAGTATGACGTGTAAGGACAAGGTCTAAGGGTTGTACAATCTTATCTAGCAATGAGTTCGGGCTGACGTGTCCGCGGCTTGTCATCGTAATCTATCGGCGCCTAGATGGACTGTCGGGTATACAACACCTCCCCCCATTAAAATTGAAGACGATGACGAAAAGAGTCTTCAATGGTATGAACGCGGCGTGTTGGCAATATCTTAGAGTTAAATCGCAAAGTTAATCATACAATCTCTAAATTAATATATGTACGATGAAGTATATGAAAAATAAAGTTCGGAGTAACTAAATGTATGACTTAATTCTACGGATACATGAAATACAACTAAGTTTAAATAGATACAATATAAAATATAGATACGAGTTATTACGATAAATTAAGAATGTAAGGGTATAACATGTTGAATATAGTATACATTTACAGTGGTGTAGTGCTCCTACGTGATGGGGTTCTTCCTCGTGTTCGTGCTGATTGGGAATCTCTCTGTGATTCTTCTGGAACGGTGTATATTATACGGGCGGAATCTCGATTTCGATCATAAGATACTATGTCCCGAGTCAGATTGTGTTCTGAGTGTACATCAGAGTGGAAGTTGCAATTTACGAAGTAGAGGAATTTGGAATGGAAAAGAATTTAGCGAAATGGTGAATTTGGAGTAGTCGATTTTTGCTTCTTGGGATCGGAGGAAATCATCTCCTAATAATCCATCGAACGGTACATTAGTAAGCGCATTTAAAACTTGGAATTTTGCAGTGATTGTTTTAGAATGAATTTCAAGATCGATTTCGGTTTCGCCTAAAGTTGTAATTGGTGTATTGGGCGAAAATCCATTTATTATTACTGGCGTGTTGTTATTTGTTGTAGGGTGTAATATGCTACTTGCCTTAATTAACGAAACTGAAGCACCCGTGTCAATAAGAAATTTTAAAATTCTATCACTAGAACTAGAGTTACTAGATTGGAACAGGACATAAATTAAATCGTTAGAGGCTAATAGTGATTCGGAATATTAGAAGTATTCCTAAAACAATCATTTGTATTGTGGTTTGTATGGCCACAAATTCTGCATTCGTGCGAATTTTCTTTATAAGTTAATCGTAAGACTTTTTCTTCGGCAATGGCGGCAGTAAAGGCATTGTTGATGTTTCTGAATTCTCTGTACCTTACCATCTGGGAAATCGCGGGGTGAGTGTGGTGAACAAATCGATTCAGAGTAATATCGTTAATCATAAGTAATCGTCCGCCTAATGCTTCTTGGTTACGCTCTGTACCATGAATTGTCCCTAATACTTTAGAATTCAATTCTTCCAATCTCTGATAAAACTGCGATACGTTTTCGTAGGGTTCTTGCTTCATGCAATTTAGCTCTTCTAATAACTGATCAAGTGATTTTCGATCTTGATATAAGGTTATCAATAATTCGGAAATTCCTTCCCAGGAAGTTAGATTGCAATGGACATCTATCTGTTCGCGTGCCTTTCCCGTAATCTTACTCTTTACGTATAACAACAATGGATGAATTTGATTCGGCTTGGCTAATTAAAAAACGGCATCAACTTGCTTTATAAAACTACGTAACTTGTATCTGTCACCGTCAAACGTATCAGTTATCAATTTGATTAAAAAATTTAACGAGTATTCTGGAGTAGAATCTGCTTCCTGTGCATTTGCCATAGTTATCGAGGAATATTACAGATATAAAAGGGAAAAGAGGCAGAGGAAGGAAAAAAAAAATTTCTATATATAGGAAGACCTAATCAAGTTATGAGAGTAATCCTTACAACACTCACCGTAGGTGTCTTCTTAAATGTGTTTTCCTCGTCTTTACGATTTGCGTATTCGATGATCCGATTCACAACTGATGTTGTCGTCCACGCTTCGTGCTGGATGTTTCTTCAACCAGGAGTTTCGACGAAATCGATGAACGTCAGATCATTCCACTTCTGACACCAAAATGTTGGATTCCGGGTTTTCGAAATCGAGTACAACACTTTTTACAAATCGAGAACAAGTTTTTATTTAAAAAGATGTACAGTCGCGTGTTAAGGTTCAAAACGTGGCTTCCTAGTGTACAATTCGCAAGGGAACCAAAATCTGAGGATGCTGTTTCGGCAGCTCTATATATAACCTATTTCGGAGAGGAGAAGGTGGAAGGGAGTGGGAAAGATGAGTTGTCGAAAGTATGACGTGTAAGGACAAGGTCTAAGGGTTGTACAATCTTATCTAGCAATGAGTTCGGGCTGAAGTGTCCGCGGCTTGTCATCGTAATCTATCGGCGCCTAGATGGACTGTCGGGTATACAACAATATTATATAGTTATATTTCTGTACAAGTATTATATTAATAAACATATTATAGTTATCGGGACAAGGAGTATGTTTAATGGATTTATCCACGCTAAATAGAACCTAACAATTGGTAGCAGAGCGTGGTTTCCTAATATAGAATAAAAACGTACGAAAGTGAGGTTATATAAGCCACGTGGTGAAAAACTACATAAGCAGATAGAATGGCAGAAGGACCAACACTTTCCTTGTCCAAGGTGGAACCTTTGACGGATAAAAATTATTATGTTTGGGCACTCAAGGTACGTGCATTACTTAGAGCAAGAAAATTATATAAAGAAGTTATAGAAGATCCGGAACCGCCAATATCATTCGATCCAAATGCACCAGAAACAAAAGTCAGACAACTGTGGGAAGCGAAGAATGATGAAGCATTCGGAATAATTGTAACGACACTCTCAGATGCACAAGCGGGGCAATTCTTAGTTGAAACGAAAGCGAAAAATATATGGGAACAACTGCAAAGAATACATGAGGGGAATGCTGAAGATAGAAGAATTGATATTGGTCTGGAATTAAAAAACATAAAGATGCAGAGTAACGAATCCGTTATTGAATATATAACGAGAGCCAAAAACATTGCATCCAGAAGTGCTACGCTTGGATACCAAATAGAGCGTAGAGAACTGAGTTACCACACCGTAAGGGGAATTCACCCCAAGTTAGAAAAGGTGGCAACCGTCTTGAGGACACAAAGAAACATTTTAGAGGAGATACACCAGATCCTATTAGAAGAAGAAAAAGGTGTAGCTCCCACATATGGCGTTGCGACTACAACCTGGAAGGACGAGAAGGCATATCAAGCTAGTCGACAAACTCAGAGGAGACCAGATAACTACAGTGGTTGCTACATCTGTGGAAAGAAAAACCACAGAGCGAGGGAATGTTTCCATAACCAAAATAAGGCGTATACCCCATCAAGCAATAGAACAACTGGAAAGTATAATAATTATAGTAATAATAATAATAGTAATAATAATAATAGTAGCTTTAATAGAAGGGGTACAACAAAACGAGAACAAAGTAATATGATTTTGACTAATAAAAACCATTATAATTTTCAAGTTACCAGGCAATGTATAAATAAGAATAAACTGGAAAACAATAATGGTGTGCAAGTTTGGACACTGGATTCTGCTGCGACTAACCATATGTCGCCAAATTTGTCTGCGATGACAAACATTCGACCAGTTAAGATTAAAGTTGACCTAGCGGAGGACAACAGAGATTTAGATGTCGAAGCACAAGGTGATATGGAGGTTAGAATGGAGACATCACAAGGTAACAGAAGCATTTGTATTAATGACATATTCTACATACCAGCATTGCATACAAATCTGCTATCAGTCTCTCAATTAACGAATAATGACTTCGAGGTAGTTTTTAAGGATAAGCGTGCGGAAATAATAGGTAAAAGAAACGAAATTGTAGCGGAAGGTTATGAACAGGATGGTGTCTACTTGATCGAAACAGTATTATCAAACAGCAGGGCGCTTAATATAACAGCGAAACCAAAAATACGCGATAAGATAGATAATAGATTAGAGGTTGCGAATACGGAAAAGAGTGATAAAATTAACAAAGTATTATGGCATAGGAGATTGGGACATGTATGCGAAAAATACTTGGATCTCATGAAAAATAAGGAAATAGTTAGAGATTTAAAGTTTATTTCAGGACCGCTGGATTTATGTGAGTCATGCGTAATGGGAAAATTGGTACAGGATCCTCATAGATTAACAAAAGAAGGTTGTACACAACAACCTTTGGAACTGATTAACATGGATCTATGCGGCCCGATGCCGACAGAGTCTTTATGCGGAAATAAATATATATTTGTAATAGTAGATGATTTTTCGAGATACACTGCGGTGTACACTATTAAATCAAAAGATGAGGCATTTAAACAATTTGAAGAATTTGTAAATCGGTATGAAAAGCAATTAGGAAAGGCAATAAAGTACGTTAGATCAGATAACGGGAAGGAATTCGTAAACAAAAATTTCGAGAATTTGTTTAAAAGTAAAGGCATCGTACATCAAAGAACTGTCGCGTACAACCCACAAAGCAACGGCGTGGCCGAACGGATGAATAGATCATTGCTAGACAAAACCAGAACGATGCTGATAGATGCAGGTTTACCCGAACAGTTCTGGGCTGAAGCCATTATGACAGCAACATATCTCAAGAATTTAACTCCAACGAAAACAAATGGAGAGAGAACCCCTATAGAAATCTGGGAAGGACGCAAACCGACCGTCTCGTATTTAAAGGTATTCGGATGTGTTGCATATTATTACGTTCCGAAACAAATAAGGAGTAAATTTCATCCAAAAGCAAGAAAAGGTATATTTATAGGGTATTCAAAGGAAAGTAGAGGGTATAGAGTATACGATATAGAAAGCGATAGAATATATGCGGTGAGAACTGCCAAATTTAACGAAATTGAAAAGGGATCGAAATTGCTGGGTGAGATCGATGCGAAAGACAAGGGGATAGATAATTTTATTTATACTACGCTGGTACCAACCAGTACTCCTAATGAAGGAGGGCACGAACAAAGAGAAGAAGACTGCGAAGTGGCAGAGCTGGTGGAAGGGACAGAAGAGAATGGTGAACCAGAGCAAACGGAAACGAGAAGAGGTCGAAAGCCTGGGCGGAACATGGAACAAATGAGAGAAGAACACAGACAGAGATTACAAGAAAATGAAGATCAGTTAAATGAAATAGGAGTTAGAAGATCAGAAAGGATAAAGAACAGGAAAGAACAAGTGAATAATGTTGTACACCATGGAGAAAAAATCCCTATCAATTATAAAGAAGCTGTTAACTCACATGAGGCAGATACATGGATAGATGCTATGGAAAAGGAACTAAGGATAATGGATGAGCATCAAGTTTGGGAGCTGGTGCCTCGAACGAAAGGAATAAAAGTCATCAAGAGTAAATGGGTGTACACGTTAAAAGATGAGCAGGGGAACTCACCAAAATATAAAGCCAGGTTAGTGGCAATGGGATGTCAACAGAGGCAAGGCATGCATTACACCGAATCATTCGCGCCAGTTATCAAAATGCAGTCAGTAAGAACAATACTCGCTATTGCCAGTGTTCGCAACATGCAGATAAAACAATTCGACGTAAAAGCAGCGTACTTGTATGGTACGCTCCAAGAGGAGGTCTACATGGAACAGCCTCCTGGTTTTGCAAACGGTAAAAATGAAGTATGCAAACTAGTGAAGAGTATTTATGGATTACCTCAATCAGGATATCACTGGAACGAGAGGTTGAACAAAATTATGAAATCCGTCGGATTGGAACGCATGAGAGAAGACCCATGTATATATGTATTACATCAAGGTCGGAAGATACTAATAGTAGGAGTATACGTAGATGATCTTATAGTGATAGGGACAGATGTGCAAATAATAAATAGTACAGTAAGCAAAATTAGAAATTATTTGACATTAACAGAGTCAGTAAGCAAGAGTTTTTTGAGCATAGATATTAAGGAGATTAAAAATGGATTAGAGTTATCACAAACAAACTACGTAAATAGAATACTAGAGAAATATGGACTGTTAGATTGTAAACCAGTAAGAACACCATTAGATGCGCAACAAGACTTGGATAATTATATAGATTCAAACGAAGCAGACAAAGCACAATTTCAGGAAATGTTAGGCTCGTTAATGTATCTAAGCGTTGGAACGAGACCCTATATCTCGTACAGCGTTACCAAACTATCACAATATAGTAATGACCCGCGGCAAATACATATAACAGCAATAAAAAGAATATATAGATATCTCAAGGGTACTAACGAATACAAACTTGTATACGATAATGAGAGTGAAGAACTAAATGTTAGCACAGATGCAAGCTGGAACTCAAGCATCGATGCAAAATCATTCGGAGGATTTACCATTAAGATTGGAAATAATTTAGTAAACTGGAGAAGTAAAAAACAAGAGTTAGTGGCTATGTCTACTTGTGAGGCAGAACTACTAGCAATTTGCGATGGCTTACAAGAATTAAAATGGGCTTACAACTTGTTATGTAGTATAAGAATAGAAATAGGAGATAAGTTACCGATTACGTTGAAGACTGATAGCAGAGCAGCAATAGAATGGATACTTAAAGAAAGAGTTACCAATAGAACCAAGCATATTAATAGAAAATACTATTTTGTAAAAGATGATGTAAAGGATGGTTTTATAAAATTAATGCATGTAGCGTCAGAAGATATGGAAGCAGACGTAATGACGAAGTCAGTAACGGAACAGAAATTGATTAAAAATATGAAGAGTATAGGTTTATATGACGCGCAAGTATCGGTACCCAGAGGGGGAATTGATAGGCGAGAGAAGGAAAGGGTACCGCTACTGGCGCGTACGGCCCTTATGGCAGGATAGAGGGGGACGCGAGTGAGTGGGTCGTCAGAGCGAATATAGCAAGCATGGAGAGTGAACGCACACGTGACGAGTGATATTATATAGTTATATTTCTGTACAAGTATTATATTAATAAACATATTATAGTTATCGGGACAAGGAGTATGTTTAATGGATTTATCCACGCTAAATAGAACCTAACATTTTATTTCTATATTCATTTGAATTATTAGTTCAACAATTACGTATTGTTACAGTAATTGTTTAAACAAATTAATGTTTATAACTTATTTCTATATTCATTTGAATTATTAGTTGTATAATTAGGTATTGATATAATAATTGTTTAAACAAATAAATTTGTATAATTTGTTTCTATATTCATTCATTCAAAAATGTATTTATTTGAACAATTGTTTCAACAATAAATTATTATTAGAACAATAATTCAAATAATAAATATAGAATCAAATTATAAAAATTTATTTATTTGAAAATTGTCTAAATTATAAATGACAATAAATAACTACATAAATAATCAATATATAAGGTAACAGTTATAACATCATTTTACTCGATTGTACTGTTCATGTTATTTGGTTATCTATTGGAAATGGTGATTGAAAAATAAACCGAAAACAGAATTTTTCAATATAATACGTTTATTATAAAGACTCCGAAGGACGTCTTAACCAGTCGAAGGCTAGAGAAGAAGTGAAGTGAAAAGGCTGTAGCAGAAAACTGTTTTCCACTCAGAACAAAGGACCACTGTATCCTGTCTAGAGTGTTCGGTATGAAACGGAAAAACCCAAAGACCCTTGGGTCCTATCGCATCTGGTTTATTGCTTTAAGCTAGAGGTTCTCTCGTAACGAATTCATTTTTGCCTGTTGCTGACACATTGGTTCCAGACATCCAACATTATCTACAATAATTTAGGTAATTTATATTTTTGCATGAAATAACAAGAGTAAAGCGGTTAATTTCATAAAATTTAAATGTTTTTATTTTTGTACAAAAATATCAATATATTTACATGTTCAAGCAATAATGAACTGCGTTTATAATTAACAATATTTCGTGCTGTAGAGAATAAGCGTTCTAAGCTTGCAGAAGTCGCGGGAATACATAAATACAATCTTGCAAGTTTTGCTAAACTCGGGTACTTTTTTTCATTTCTTTTCCACCATTCTAGAGGACATAGGTTGTGGTTTATTTGATTTTCACGACGATATGTTTCTAATTCTGAATTACTATTGCTGTCACATTATGTTTTAAATATAAAATCAAGTACTGTGCTATTCATATTTTCTGTTTGTTCAGGTGTCTTAATATTTTCTATTGCGTTACAATGGAAGTTGATTCTTCAAGAACCTAAGCGAGCAAGGTGTCTCGAATAGCTCCGGAGCTACTAGTTGGAACTGCGTGCTGTAGACATATGGAACAAAACAGTTTATGAAACTTTATAGTTGTATTTCTGGAGAATGGCTCACTTTTGTGTTCTTTGGTTCCTCTAAGACTATTGTTCCTCGCGACGAGTACTGTACGATGCAATTAGTCAAGAAAATGTTTGGCCTTAAAAATTTAGATCAGGGGCATTTATGGGGCAAACATTTTTTATGAATCTCCGCCAATCCAAAGATGTAGAATACGCACATAAAAGCGAGGACCAAACATTATTTTACATCTTGTACGTGCTATAGGTATCTATTTGTACAATACAATCTGAAACAACCTACTGACCTATTCTTGCGCAGATG
Source organism: Lasioglossum morio (assembly GCA_916610235.2). Classification (NCBI taxonomy): domain Eukaryota; kingdom Metazoa; phylum Arthropoda; class Insecta; order Hymenoptera; family Halictidae; genus Lasioglossum; species Lasioglossum morio. The sequence continues at coordinate 22,949,017 of OU744327.1, read as the reverse complement.
TGTACATGCATGATTTACAAGGAACTATTGATCTCTGCCTCAAACCATCCGGGTTCCGAGGCAAAGAATAAGTTACTTATTATTAGTTGATCTTCTATTTTTGTCGAAAACCTCCACGTAGTGGTAATATTATTCGGTCGCTGTGGTTACAAATAGACTGCCATGAAAATCCGACGTCTTGAACTGATAGTATAAAATTCCTCGTTCAACGGCCTACTTAAATATCCTTACCTCCACGCTTTGTGCAAATGTTTGATGTATTAGATCCTGTCTTACTGTCAAATAAAAAGAAATTGTTTAATGTCAATTGTACTGGGTGAATCACGAATCGTGATCACTTAGTAGAGATTACTCTGTTATTAGCTGTCCAATCGAAAATGTTTTTATCGCATATACATGGTTTCAAAAGAACTTTCACGTGTATAGCAAATTTTTTGTAAAAAAAGTTAAAACTGCAGTTTTCTTGCAATTTATTAACTTCCCGATTTATAGGGAAGTTATTGTAATTACCCCGAAAATCGAAAATCGAATTTTTTGCAGATATCACGTTTCATGGTCATTGGAGTCATTTAAGACTATTTTTATCAAAATGTCGGTTTGTGTGTGCGTGTGTGTGTGTGTGTATGTCCGTTTCTATGGTATCAAATTTTTCGTTAACGTTTTCTGAAAAAGTAACAACGCGATCAGAATAATGAATGATGCAATGGATGTGTCCCGCTGTAACTTATAGCTGATTAGATTTTGGTCCATTTTGGTCAAGTAGTTTTTTAGTTTTTTTTCGAAAGGAGTTGATTCAACATTGCAATTTATACGAGAGGCGTATCCACCGAAGGAACTATATATATATATATATATAGTTACGTTTGCTTCTTCCGTGGATACGCCTCTCGAAAGTATTAGGCTTAGACAAAAAGTTCAATATCCAATTTGTGCGTCTTTGAATGCCGAATCTTTTCGAATAATTGATTTTTTTTAAAATAAGTTATTTTAAAAATATTTTAAAGATTAACTTTAAACCAAATATATATATACCCGACTAGAAATTTAGTTAGGCATGCCTAACGACGAGTGTGGGCCTAATGCGGAAAGCATTCGGGGACGCCTAAGTTGGGCATTCCTAACAGTTGCCATACATGGGCCTATTGCGGAACGTGTGGTGTACGCCTAAGTTAGGCATTCCTAACAGGTGCCGTACGTGGTCCTAATGGGGATGGTCGAGTGCACGCCTAATTAGGCATTCCTAACAGTTGCCATACATGGGCCTAATGCGGAAAGTGTGGTGTACGCCTAAGTTAGGCATTCCTAACAGGTGCCGTACGTGGTCCTAATGGGGATGGTCGAGTGCACGCCTAATTAGGCATTCCTAACAGATGCCATACATGGGCCTAATGCGGAAAGAGTGGTGTACGCCTAAGTTAGGCATTCCTAACAGGTGCCATACGTGGTCCTAATGGGGATGGTCGAGTGCACGCCTAAGTTGGGCATTCCTAACAGTTGCCATACATGGGCCTAATGCGGAAAGTGTGGTGTACGCCTAAGTTAGGCATTCCTAACAGGTGCCGTACGTGGTCCTAATGGGGATGGTCGAGTGCACGCCTAATTAGGCATTCCTATTCATTTTTATATAATGATTTTAAATATAATTATATTTAATTTTATTAATTCCATTTAAATTTAATTTGCTTTTAAATTTTTTCCAGCAGTAATTAAAAATTCTATCCTTGAGATTTCTCTTTATGTCTCCTAATGAGGGTCTAATAAGGCTATCCTAATGTTGCCTAATGCGGTTTGCCGCATTGGATAGTCATTAGGAAAACCTAATGTGGCCCTATACGCGGGTTTCCTAATGCGGGCCTCATACGGCTTTCCCAATTAGGCAGTGATCAAATTCCGCGTTACATTCCGCATGCCTGCCCAATGGTGCTACCCCACTAGGGTCTAACAGACATATCCTAATGTGCACCTAATGCGGTTTGCCTCATTGGATAGTCTTTGGGAAAACCTAATGTGGCCCTAACACGGGTTGCCCAATGCGGGCCTCATACGACTTTCCCAATTAGGCAGTGATCAAATTCCGCGTTACATTCCGCATGCCTGCCCAATGGGGCTGCCCCACTAGGGCCTAACAGACATATCCTAATGTGCACCTAATGCGGTTTGCCTCATTGGATAGTCTTTGGAAAAACCTAATGTGGCCCTAACACGGGTTGCCCAATGCGGGCCTCATACGACTTTCCCAATTAGGCAGTGATCAAATACTGCGTTACATTCCGCATGCCTGCCCAATGGGGCTGCCCCACTAGGGCCTAACGCGAAATTAGGCTAGCCTAATGTGGACCTAACGGCCTGCCTAACTAAATTTCTAGTCGGGTACTCGTGTGTGTGTGTTTGTGTGTGTGTGTGTGTGTACATATATTTAAATATCCATTGTGTCCATTTGCTTCACTGCAATAACCCCAATAGATTCAACAGCAAATTCAATTAAGCCGCGTATTCATCCGCGCATCCCCCAGACGAGCATCGCATGAACGAAGATTTCTTCATGGGATGCTCGTTTTAAGTCTGTTGAAACTTTGAAACTGCATTTATTCAGAATCGGCGTAACGTCTAGGCGATGACCTATCAAATATATCATTGCTTGAGTTATACATATGTACAGTGACGAGCAAAAGTGTAAACATAATTCGCTAATTTTACATAAAACGTTATAATACAACCTATCTTTCAATTAAATGATAAAGCTTAGGCAATAATAATTATATGGTGAATATGATGATCATAATATCACAGTTTATTTTCGTTAATATTAACGATATATAGAATATTTTACAAAAATAAGGATTTGTAGCAATTTTTACAGTTTTGCACGTTTTCTCAGAAACGGTTAAGGTGGTATTCAAATACTAGGGAAATGAAATTGTCGAGAATCATTGATAGCCACCTGTTGTCGGACACGTTTGCTTGTCACTGTATGTAGAATCAGTTAGGATGGGCTTTAGTTATAGGTACTTGGTGAAAATTTTTTACGAGGTATTTTTCACGCCTCCCCCTAAAATTGTATCATTTGGTAAGAAAATAATGCTTCCAAAAGATACAGTTGATCGGACCAGGGGAGGGCGTGCCGCATTGACGTTAAAGTTGGGTAAACTATGAGGAATTTTATAAGAAAAAAGAAAAAGAAATTTTTTTAGAAGTTTTTAGTATTGCTACAGAGGCCTCTAATCGTCTGTAGAATTCTTGAGGGGTTGTGATGGGATCTTTACACTGATATAGCGTGCTAACCCGAAACACGAGATTTGAGCGAAAACGGACTTGTCAGCGGAAAGGTGGCGGACAGCAATTAGACAGGCTAATTAATGTGAAATAAAGTTAATTCGTACAGAGTACACTTGTACTTGAATGCATGTAAGGAATTATGATATTTTTCGAGGTATAAAATATTTAACTTGAATTTTCAGTATACTCTTCACATTTAGCGCGCAGTTACTTCTATTTCAGAACTTCGCGCTCGATGCGGCCCGCCTTCCCACGCCTTCCCACGCCTACCCGACGTCCGATTCATCTAAAACTGTGGATATATCATTTTTTCATGAAATGGAACAATATTAGGCTGAGGCGTGCGCACAATTTCATGGTCAAAAAGTAAGGTCCACCCTAATCAGTATATGTATATGTAGAGTATGAACCAAAACCTGAACATGAAAGTATTGTGTTACGTCTTAAGGTGGACGTTTTAAGAGGTAATATTATTTTAAAGATTTAAACAAAGGATAAAATACAGTTTTCGAATCTATTTGCATTCGCCGGCTTCAGTTCTGATAAATGAGGATTTTTGAAGTGAGACTTCTTTGCTGAGGGTAACAATTTTCTGAAATAACGGATATGACGTTACGATGAAACGGATATGTGACGTTTCGATGCAACGGATATGTGACGTTTCGATGCAACGGAAGTGGAAAGTGGGGCGCGAAAATTTAAACTAAGAATGAACGGAGAAAAATAATTTCTTATCCCGACGGGATTCGAACCCCGGTCCACCGATTGGGGATAACCAATGATCTTTAAAATGATAGCGAACGTTTTGGAATATATCGCAACGAATAAAATGCTCGGTAGTAGGATCAAACGAAAAGGTTAGAAATACATGGTTATGTTACGACTACAGACATGTAGAGATAGACTCCGTCGTCTTACGGGCGAGTTGAAGATCACACTGTCGGCGTGGGGTACAACACCGACAAAAAATCTAAAATCAAAAATAAAATAAAAATACTAATGTGTGTTTACCAAAATCTAAGTAGAATCCACGTTTTCAATCAAAATGAATAAATATATTTTCATTTAAAAACAAAATTAGTCGCGCAGAAGAAGCTCAGTGTGGTGTTTACAAAGTATTATTATACTGATGTGTGTTTACCAAAATCTAAGTAGAATCTCATGTTTTCAATTAAACTGAATACATATACAGGGTTATGCAAACGTAACTTTCATGAAAACTTATTTCTTAAAACAAAAAAAATCAAGTTACATCAGATGTTGGAACTGCGATTAATTTTTCTACGATACAGAGCTCTGCTCTTTGTATTACATTTCTCATTGTTGTCATCATTAGAGCGTCTCTTTTTATGCTATTACATGCATTTGTTATGCAATTCCAAAGTTATTGAACATTATTCATTGTTCTGATGTTCTATCGTGTACAACGGATTGAATATATCTCCAAAGGTAAAAATCCAACGGAGACAGATCCGGAAAACACACTGGCTAACGAATTGGATTATACGTTCTTGAACATATGATTCTGATGTGTACGTGATAAATATAAACATAATATGGGAAGCGACAGTGGTAAACATAAACCGAGACACCCTACTCCATTAATAGCAATAAAGATATTGATGAAAAGAAGAAAACCTGTAATGATAGCGAAATTGAAGCGTTAGGTGGTACAAATGTATGTTCATCACTGTTGCCAAACTGTGTTTCAGCGTGTAGGTTGGTTACCCTGATAAATACTCTAGAATCCATGAACTTAAGGGGCAGACGACACGGTCGCTTCGACAGCCCTGGGTGGTGATGGCGTTGATGACAATGACGATATTAACCCAGAGCCGGATTAAGCCTAGTAGCAGGAGTAGCAAATGCTACGGGCCCCGCGCCTCTAGCAGAACATGTTTACCTTGTAAAATTGTGTAATAGCCCTGAATACTGTTCGCAGATATTTTTGCTAAAAAATGGTCATTCTGTGTGTTTCATTATATATACTAACGAACTTTATGATCATTAATGTAAACATTTATTTATATTAATATAGAAAATCGTGCATAGAAGCTCGAAGATTCTTATTTATTGCTCTCACACAATTTTCTTTGTAACGAATATAAATGTACGATTTCGCCGTATTACAGTTCGAAGTTTTCACGTATTCATTTCTATGCTTATATCGCTGTTAAATGAATTATGATAGGTATGGGTAAACTATACAATGATTGGCAGCCAAAATCGTAATTAAAATCTTTTTATCTTTTTTTGAAATATTCAAACGAGCTTAACTTCCTATTATTATAAGCTAATACAGATTTTTCAGCAAAGTCAAACAGTTTTACGAATCGTAAATCTTTTATTGTAAAATATTTTCAGTGGATAACAATCGTAAGACAAATAGTACTGAAGTGGATAGGTTGGTATAAAATAATAAAATTTTGTTCCCACGTCGTTTATTAGTAACATCGGTAGTGCGAATATCAGTGCAGCGTTGGTGTTGTAGTCTCGGAGGCTTACGATTGACTGACTACGCTCGTTGCATTTCCTAAACGCATCGGGGTTAGAAAAGGCAAAAAGATGGGAGAGAAAAAGAAAAGAGAATAGAAGAGGAAAACTTGAGAAGACAGCGACAGTGATAGGCACAGCGGATAAGAGTCATAAACAGAGAAAGCTGAGAGGTAGGCGAAGGACCGAGACTAACGAAAACCAGAACTCTGACGACGTTCTCAAGGATGCGTTGGAATTTAGTGAAGGGCTGGTCACCAAATGTGCGACCAGCAGTCAGGAAACAGAGAACAATAGCGTAACAGAGTTGGAAAGGAAAGAGAAATTTTTAGAAGAAATATACGCATTGGCGTACGTGGTGCTATCGCCACCACAGTACAGTGATTGGCACAGTAAGAAGTAAACGTTAAACAGTATATTTGTTTTATAATTAAACATATACACACTGATTACATCTGTAGCACAGTCCGAAATTAAGTTATAAAGCGATACAGTGTACTTACTCGTAAAGAAAATTTTAATAAAACACTGTTTGTACCAGCGTTGCTAACAGTCATCCGTGGAACTCTATTATTGAAAAAAAAGTGGTAACTTCCAACGTTGCTTTGATATATAAATAAGAAGAAATATAAAATGATTTTCTGTACCAGGAATTCTTAATATTTACCGTTTAAATCAGTGCCAATAACTGCTGCAGTGCCAGCAACAGTACAGTTTACCCTAATTAGGGTCAGTGAACATTTCCAAGGAAGTATATATAAATGTTATATCTATTTTCTGACATGACTTTTTTCCACCTAAAATTCCATTCGTCTCACTGTGGCGGTGGAGAATGCTCTTACGCACACATCCCCCCTAAGATCTTGCGTGGGGGAGACGGGACTATATGATCAAGTCATATACCCCTACCATACCCTCTAAAACCCTACCGCCCAAGATCTAAATCTGACAGACCCGTCGCACAGTGGGGTATATGCCCGAAAAACGGGAATAAAATATTGTAGCGTTATTTATGGGCTCAGGATCATAAAAAGTAGGTCGTTGGATTCGTCTTGACGTTATGCTATGACATTATGATATAAAAAATGTACTTTAACCTTTAAAAAATCAAAATAAGTTTTATTTATTGCCGAAAAAATATTTTTTTCGAAATTTTAAATATACAATTTTGTATATCCTGATCATGATTAGCGAAAATCAGCCCCCAAAACTGACCCTGAAAAATTTGTTTTCGCGGTATAAAATCTACTTAATCTTCTACTCTTAGCGTTACCCAGGAACAACGACGTGGACGTGGTAGATTTCTGTTCCGTTCGGGGTGACTTGATTATAGTGAGTTCCCCTCGCCTCTCACTTCGGGGTGACAAAGTCCAAAGGGTTCGGGTCAGGTGAACGGACGGGCCATAAGTGTGGCGCAGGATTACGACATCGAGTTCCAAAAACTTGTTGTAAAAATTAAAAAAAAAAAAAAAGTTGTAAAACAAAAAAAAATATTCACAATATGATTTTAAAAACTTCATAAGCATCAGATTTATTTTCTGAAATTTCAGGCAAAAAAAAAACTTCAAACGAAGATTTCTCTATGAAATATTGATTTCCGGCATATGGTCCCTTTGAGACTTTTATTCAGCTCGACGAGTAGAATCGATTAAGCCAATAAAAAATTTTGACCTTGAAAATAACCTTGAAAATTAATTTTGCGGGGCCATGTTTATAATGCAATGTTGGCAAGCTCGACGAGTTCTATCACCTCCCAAAAGGATGACCAATAATTTTGCACCACCCTGTACATCGTAATCAAAGCATTTCATTATCACTACTTTTCAAGAGTTCGGATAATCTGACGGCAAAATGGTTCCACTAAAGGTTGAAGAGTATTGAAACATGGACAAAATTATATATTTCAAATTTCGAAAAAAATATTTTTTCGGCAATAAATAAAAATTATTTTGATTTTTTAAAGGTTAAAGTACATTTTTTATATCATAATGTCATAGCATAACGTCAAGACGAATCCAACGACCTACTTTTTTATGATCCTGAGCCCATAAATAACGCTACAATATCTTATTCCCGTTTTTCGGATATAAACTCCACTGTGCGTTGCCTCAAAGGCGTCCGAAGCGAACGTGAGTAACGTGACTTACATTTTTGGCATTACTTGACGATTCACTACTTCGGACCTAAATTCACTCCTGTTCTTGTCAATAAATTATCATGTAAAAAAAACCTAGGGAATCCTGGTAACATTTGCTACGGGCCCAGCGCTAGCTTAATCCGGTCCTGTGTTAATCCGGCGGGTGTACACGGCTTTAAGGTCCATTTATACTACACGGACAGACAGACAGAAAATGTTTAAGGGATAGGAACAGATTCCGTCAGATTCCGTCGCATTCTGTCGGCTTCCGAGCCGCGGACACGTCCTTTTCCGGCACCCCGCTGTGCGTGGCACAAAAAAAAGGTTTTTATGGGTCTCGCAACTCCTTAGGCCCCGCTCATACAAGGGCTACGGCTACAGGAGCTGTAGCCAAAAGTCATAAATTTCGAGCGCAGGTTAACGGGTCCCTGCTGTGCGTACACGGGAAAAAGATTTTCATGGGCCTGTTTTCCGTGTACGCACAATAGGGACCCGTCAATTCTTCTTATATAATTAATTTAAATAATTCTTAGAATATATATTAGAGACACATCTTTGTTCTGCAAAGTTTTCCACCGAATCTAGTGCGAAAACATTTTTAAATATATGGCCGCATTTTACGATAAGAAAATTATTTCATTACATTTCACATATGAGACATGAGTGGTGTAATTTAAACATGAGAAACACCTTTTACGTAGTGAAAAAACATTTTCAAATTGTTTATGTCCAACAAGTCGTCCAATACTGTTCACTAAATAACTATATTATTACTTATTATTGCTATTAAATAATATCATATTTATATTTTTCTACGTGTCCATCATCAACGTTTTCTCAGGACGGCAAGAAACTGAACGTTCCAGAACGTTCAAAACCTCCGCCGGAGTAGTTTGACGAATTGTTTCCCCGTACAATTTGTCAGATAATATTCATTTCTAGATTATTATATTAATAGATAAATTATTAATTTTTTATAAGTTTAAATTTCTTAAGAACGTATTTATAATCTATTGGTACAACGGACTCTGAAAAGTTCTAGTTAAAATAACTTGTTAAATATACAGGGTGCGGCGGGAAATAATCCCCACGATTTTTCAACCCCTTCAGATGGTCAAACAGAAAAATGTTTCGTACTAAAGTTAATCAGTATGTGACCGACAACAAATTGCAATTTTTTAAATTAAAAAAAAATATACGTGTGGAAAACCACGCGCGTTGGAAGTGAAACTTCTTGCAGTCTAGTAATGTTTAGAAGCATATTAAGATTGGAAATGTTAAAAAAAAAAACAAGATCAGGAACAACCAATACAAAAAAAAACAAGATCAGGAACAACTAATACAAAAACCAAGATCAGGAACAACTAATACAAAAAAAATCATAGAAAAAGTTTCACTTCAAACATAATGAACGATCAAAATTTGCTTTGCAAAGAAGGAGAGCGTATGAGAAAGAAAGAAACGTAGTTCATAGCATTTCCCATACGCTCTCCTTCTTTGCGAAGCAAATTTTGATCGTTCATTATGTTTGAAGTGAAACTTTTTCTATGATTTTTTTTGTATTAGTTGTTCCTGATCTTGGTTTTTGTATTAGTTGTTCCTGATCTTGTTTTTTTTTGTATTGGTTGTTCCTGATCTTGTTTTTTTTTTTAACATTTCCAATCTTAATATGCTTCTAAACATTACTAGACTGCAAGAAGTTTCACTTCCAACGCGCGTGGTTTTCCACACGTATATTTTTTTTTTCTTTACACTTTTCTCTACACTTTCGGCTCCTGTTTGTAAGAAATAAGTTTTCATGAAAGTTACGTTAGCACAACCCTGTATATGTATTCAGTTTGATTGAAAATGTGGGATTTTACTTAGATTTTGGTAAACACACATTAGTATAATAATACTTTGTAAACACCGCACTGAGCTTCTTCTGCGCGACTAATTTTGTTTTTAAATGAAAATATATTTATTCATTTTGATTGAAAACGTGGATTCTACTTAGATTTTGGTAAACACACATCAGTATAATATAATAATAATATAATAGAACTGCGATCCATATTCTACGATACAGAGCTCCGCTCTTTATGCAAGACTTTTTGTTGTCGCCATAAGTAGGGTGTCTCGGTTTATGTTTACCACTGTCGCTTCCCATATTATGTTTATATTTATCACGTACACTTCAGAATCATACGTTCAGGAACGTATAATCCAATTCGTTAGCCACTGTGTTCTCTGGATCTGTCTCCGTTGGATTTGTACCTTTGGAGATATGTTCAATCCGTTGTACACGACAGAACAATGAATAATGTTCAATAACTTTGGAATCACATAACAAATGCATGTAATAGCATAAAAAGAAATGCTGTAATGATGGCAACAATGAGAAATGTAATACAAAGAGCGGTGCTCTGTATCGTAGAAAAATGAATCGCAGTTCCAACATCTGATGTAACTTGATTTTTTTTTGTAAGAAATAAGTTTTTATGAAAGTTACGTTTGCATAACCCTGTATATGTATTCAGTTTAATTGAAAACATGAGATTCTACTTAGATTTTGGTAAACACACATCAGTATAATAATACTTTGTAAACACCACACTGAGCTTCTTCTGCGCGACTAATTTTGTTTTTAAATGAAAATATATTTATTCATTTTGATTGAAAACGTGGATTCTACTTAGATTTTGGTAAACACACATTAGTATTTTTATTTTATTTTTGATTTTACTTCAACTCGCCCGTAAGACGGCGCAGTCTATCTCTATATGTCTGTAGTCGTAACATAACCATGAATTTGTACCCTTTTCGTTTGATCCTACTACCGAGCATTTTATTCGTTGCAATATATTCCAAAATGTTCGCTATCATTCTAAAGATCATTGGTTGTCCCCAATCGGTGGACCGGGGTTCGAATCCCGTCGGGGTAAGAAATTATTCTTCTCCGTTCATTCTCAGTTTAAATTTTCGCGCCCCACTTTCCACTTCCGTGACATCGAAACGTCACATATCCGTTACATCGAAACGTCACATCCGTTACTTTAGAAAATTGTTACCCTCAGCAAAGAAGTTTCACTTCAAAAAGATCGATTTTCAACAAAAAATCAAGGTCACCGTCATATCTTTAAATGAAACTGATTATTTTTAACTTCATAATATTGTAGGCGATGCCGAAACGAATTCAACGAACTGCAAATCGTGGGGACTATTTTCGCGCCGCACACTGTATACAGCATGTAGTATTCTGCCTATGCCAAGATCTGTGACCGACGGCGGTTAGATTCGGGTCTCACCCGAAAATTTGAACTCGCCGACGGAATCTGCCGAAATCTGTCCGTCAAGGGGCACCAATCCTACCATAGGCGTCCGCGGGGGTGTAGAGGGGTGTAAACAGCTTAGGAACGCTTGGGATCTGTCCGGCACCTCCTGGGGTCTGTCCGGCACTTCCTGGGGTTTTGGGTCTAGGCCTTTGTGCGAGCCTCTCGTGTCTGTCCCGTCTGTCCGTGTCTGTCTGTCCGTGCAGTATAAATGGACCTTTAAGGTCCAGTTATACTACACGGACAGACAGACAGACAATGCTTAAGGGATAGGAACAGATTCCGTCAGATTCCGTCAGATTTCATTTAAGGTCCATTTATACTACGCGGACAGACAGACAGACAATGCTTAAATGAAATCTGACGGAATCTGTTCCTATCCTTTAAGGTCCATTTATACTACACGGGCAGACAGACACGGACAGACAGACACGGACAGACGGGACAGACACGAGAGGCTCGCACAAAGGCCTAGACCCAAAACCCCAGGAGGTGCCGGACAGAACGTGTAGTTAAGCATTGTCTGTCTGTCTGTCCGTGTAGTATAACTGGACCTTAAATGAAATTTGACGGAATCTGACAAAATCTGTTCCTATCCCTTAAGCATGGTCTGTCCGTCTGTCCGTGTAGTATAAATGGACCTTAAATGGATCTTTAACCCTCATTCGTACGTCGCGTCGTCTCAATTTGACACAGTTTTCCCCAAAATAAATTATACTGTTCTGTTATTTGTAGTTAAATTTTCCCGAAGCTTTGTGTGACTTTTATATTTTTTATGCGGAGTACAACAGAAAAACTTAAGAGTAAATGTTAACTGATCAATTTGAATAAAAAAACATTGAAATTTTTTTTATTTTGTGTCACTGTGTTAATTGGATACTGAGGGACCGATTCAGTTTGTGAAACGAGGGGCGGATCAGGGTTAATTAACTTCAACTTCACTTCAAAGTTAGCCGACAAGTATATTAAAAAAAAACTCAAACTGACTTTCAATAAGCGGAACGGGTGAAAATACCAAACAAATTTCTGATGCTGATTGACTGTCCTGATGAGGAGCTGTCCCTTTTAATAGATCGATCAATCTATTGTCCTAAGATTAATCTTCGTGCGGTGAGCGTATCCTCATCAATTCTTCGTAATTGCTTTTCTTATTAATTTGTCGTCTTCAATTTGATCGGATCTATAAGCTTCGATTCCATCTTATCATCCTCCTGGCTGGATCATGTTAACCTACATATCCTACACATCCTCCCAGGTAATTAGTCACCAGTCTATTGTTCATCGATCTTTTGTCCATTTCTTCTGCGCGGTGTCAATCCTGATTATTTTTTTTAACCAATCCGTTCAGTCGGGTTCGAGTTTCTTCTGGACTGTGTTTTACATTCTTCAGCGATGAATAGGTTTCGACGGAAATTTTGGTTAATTATTTGCTCGCATATTATATTTCGTATTATTTCATTTGTTTAATCATATAGATTTCACTGTATTCTTAATTTGTTCAATAAAGTTTTGAATTCAATATGAGTTCTAGTTTGAAATAAATCACATGGGTTAGCAATTCCATGTAGTCGACTGCGAAATACATCTCATGGATTTTTCTTAATTCTATCGTCCGCGATATGGTATAATATACGATAGTTAAATATTAATTGTCAATTATATAGTATTTGATATTTTATTTCCCGTGCAACCTTATTAGAGCAAGTAGAAGAAGAAATTCAGAACATATATGGATACATGATTGATTTTATCAATTACTATCTTTTCCCCGCGGCTTCGCTCGCACAGGAAAAACTGTTTAATGCCCTTGAAAATTGATATTGTTTCTCCATAAAATCTTTTCACCTCCCATTCACTCCTATGATTGTATCAATGAGCATTAAGACCAAGTATGATGTAAATCAGACTACGAACGTGATTCCTCATACAAACGTTGCAACCCCTTTTCACCCCCTTAGGGGTTGACTTTTTTAAAATATCGGAATAGGTGTTTGTTTAATTATATCAAAGTGCATTAAGACCATCTATCAAGCAAATTTGACTACAAATAAAATATTTCTCATAGAAAGAAACCCCTTTTCACCCCCTTAGGGGTTGAATTTCGAAATATCTTTTTTTATTCCTTGTATAGATCAGAAAAGAAACATCTGAACAAAATTTCAGTTTTCTAGGTTCAAGTCAGTCAGTCAGGACTTTCTTTTTATTTTATACATCATATGTGATGGGCATTGGTGAGTCAGTCAGTCAGTCAGTCAGGACTTTCTTTTTATATACATACATATATGTCTTGACTGTCATAGGGAGATTCTACACTCTCGGTCTGGTGGAAATTGATGTAACAAAGGTGCCGCAAAATTTACTTGGACCTAGAATTTCAAGGTGATAAGGTCAACAATTTTTTATTTTATTGCATCGTATTCTATCCATCATCAGGACAAAAAGTGCAAAAGTTACCACAAGCGAGTCAAAACTAAATCGTTCTCTTAAAAAATTGTGACAAAGTTTTTTATTATCAAGCTGATCTTATTTAAACAATATTTTCAATCCTTAGTCAGATGGAAGTGTATATGTAAATAGCGTGCCATTGACGAAGTTGTTGGAAATTATTTCTTTGCACCGGAAATATATCGGAAATATAATAAAATAAATAAAACTATAAGAAGACTTTTAAACTCAGAATTTAATTTTTAAGTCTCAAAAAGTCTGTACATGTAATTAGATAACTAATCTTACTTGTGAATCAAGTATGTTTCAGCATAAATTTATTTTTTGCGCAACCCTTGTATGAATGAAGCAATAAACATGATGTTGTAGTAGTTGAATCAGCACGCCATTACCTCATCGAAATACGATAAATAAATGCATCATACATCCATGGTACGACAAATTCTCAGTGGGAGATGACAATTTTGTAAATGGAGTACAACTATCACCCAAAAATTGAATAGAATTGAAAACATTTATAATTCTTAATAAAATGTATTGATTCAAATTGTACTTACTTCAACTAGATAACATTATTCGAATAATAATTATATTTGTGTGATGTCACTGAACAATTAATACGTAATGTTATGCCATCAATAGACAGCGGATTTTTATGACCAAAAATGGGAAAGTACAATTTAAAGTAGTGGACATATTAAAGAGATTTCAGGGCACCAATGGATTAGTTTCACCTTAATAAGATAATGAAAAGAAGAAAGATACATAGTTTGATTTGGCTCCTATGTCTTGCAAACACTTTTCATTTCGCATAAAGATCCGCAGTCTAATAACGAACGACATTCGTTGAAAATTATCAACGCTTCAACCTTTTATGTTTGTGTATTCTCAAGCAGTAATATTTCGGAGGAATTTTAGAAAATATGGGCTGTTACTCTTCTCCGGATGAACAATATTTCAGGTCAAGCTAAAAATCTGATAATTCATACGTAGACTAACTAAATAAATATGTTCATAAAACATTTATGTGGATTTGTATCAATACTCACAATTGTTTTTTTTTTTAACAGTCCAACACTATATATACTTTATTTTTTGTTCGAAAATTTGGTATTTTCACACAGTCGATGGCAACATCAGTTCTACTTGTAAAGAACTGACGAAAACACTGAACCGACTACTGCGATAACAATTATAAAGCATAGAAGTCTTCTTTGGAACAATGAAAGTGGAAGTCGTAAACAAAGCTGAAAGCAAACACTATTGACCTTGAAAAAATTCATTCGCGTAATGTCGAATATGTTTGACAAAAACTCTGAGAGCGATAAGTTACATATCGCGATAGAATAATGCGTATTTTGTTGAAGTAAAAATTCAATGGGTACTTATCACGACGTACATGTATACACATGCATGCATACGATCGCACGATGCCGGGTCCTTTAAAAGGGGCGCGGCACGGCGTGTGAAGTGTGAACTAGCTCCTCACGGCATGTGTTAAAATGTTGCCTTCGTAATCACTAGACTGCAGTTTTGCAGAACAATGGACACTGGATCTGCCCGTAGCATATAGCAGCCTCCTAAATAGAGACACAGCTTCCATTACTCCTTTATTGTAGCGAGTCACTTCGGTAACATTGTCTGCGATACGATTATATGTACGAGGTGTTTCTCCATACGTGTTACAAGCCGATATTCACCATCCTATTACCGATATCTTCTGCTGGTTTTTTTACTGTTTTTCATATGCCGTCATATGTACGAGCTTTTTATTCTACATATAATGTATAATGCGCCGATTCGTTTTTGGCTTCGTTATTTGCGTCGCGCATCGTGCAGCTGCCCGCGGCAAGATCTCCTCTGCGTCGCGTCGAAGATCTCCTTTCGCGGCGGCTCTTGATAAAGGTGGTGCGCAAGATTTCCGTCGCGATCCGACGGCAGCCATTAGCACGTGTTCAAGATTTCCGTGTCGAACAAAGCCGAATCGTCGCGCCGAAATAATCTCTTCTGAATAAATTCAGTGTTGATCATAACCCGCGATAGTTTCTATTTCTCCCGCTCTTTCTTGCCTGTCCTCGTGCGTTCAATTCTGAGCGGCCCCAGCTTCAGGCGCCTCCGACCATCGGTCGACGCCGAACACACATGTTTAAAAAAAATTTTCCACACGTGGTATTGGAAAAACCAAAATTTTCTTGAACTTGTGCAAGTTTAACGAATTTTTTCAAGGTCAAAAAGTGTTCGTACCACAATCTCTATAATTATTTCATATTGTGCCAAGTTTCAGCTTTCATTTGAAAAAAATTTCATCGCTCTATCTCATTTCTATCGAAAGTTCTTTGATTTTGACAAAAAATTCTGCCGTTTGCCCCGTAGTGTCCCGTGGAGCGCTCACTCTAGTGATGAGTGTCACTGGCAACAACCCGTGTCGGCCACGTATATTTTGTTTTCAGGAACAATAAAAACGACGACGTTGGAAAGTTGAAAGGATGGTTTTGCAAGATAAAAGTCTGCTCTATCGCGTGGTGCAATTCGAGTATCGGTTGAACCCTTATTTTTTTATATAAATTGAAAAATATCCTGAAAAATGTGTACAAAATTGGTATCTCTTCGTCTTTAATTATTGTTTAAACATGTTAAACAATCACAACGTATTTCTATTGCACATTACTGGATTCGGGAAAGTCTAAAGAATCTTCTGCTGTAAAGAAAAATACAATATCTTTTATAATAACATCACAATCTTTTTTCAAACTCAATTTTCTTAAAAACTGTGTGTCTGGGAGAAAAAATAAGGGCAGATTCGGTATCAGCACAAGAAACTCTATAAGAATCGCATAGTGAGAATCGACACGATTTTTGGCAGTTGGACCGTGTAATTGTTACGAGCCGAGGTTCGGCAGCTTGCGGAAACCGAGGGAGTTTAGGTTTTTGAAGAGTTTTGGGGTATAGGTAGGAAAGGTACATGGAGGACTAGCCGATGCCTGTTTCATCACCGGGGCGCCTTGCATGTGGAATAAGGGAATGGACTAGCCGGTGTCTATTTCACCACCGGGGCGCCACTATTAGGGTACACAAGGACTAGCCGATGTTTGTTTCACCACCGGGGCGCCTTGTGTGTGGAATTGTGGAAGAGTGGACGTGTCGATGTCTGTTTCACCACCGGGTAGCCACTGTCGGTTACTAAAGGACTTTTTGGGATAGGGTTGTGGTTCCGCTGACTCGTAACTTATAAATTTGATTCTGATACACCTCGAGCGGTAAAGGTGTATCGTCATAAGATACTAACGACTGGACATCGAATGAGGAATAACGTGGTTAAAATTGAATTACAAGTGAATTCACAAACAATGATATAATCATAATTATTTGGAATACAAATGTTTAGTGTCAAAATGTCGCGAACTAAGTCTCTGTGTTAACGCACCGAGGAGTGCGGGAGCTATGCTACTACGGAATAAATGCAATGATGGGAAATCTATACCCGATCTTGGTTAAAAGAAATCACGACGTGGACCGACGCGCACAACGTGAAGTCTACAGATGAAAAGCCCGCCTATACAGGGAATCTATGCCCTTATATACTGTAAAACCCAAGCCAGAAATAGACTAGGCAAGGGTGGGGATCACAGGAAAAACCCGATTCCCGGAAACGGAGACTCTAACAGCCGCGGCATCTGCATACTCTTATCTTGTAGAAACTCGTAGGAAAAAGGTCCTTAGAGTTCTTAAAAAAAGGCCATATGTTTCAATGCATATGTCCAGAAAGGCCGAAAGTCACCAACGGTCGCGGCCGCATGCGTAACATAATCATAAGTATTACGGGTGGGAGGTTAAGGTTAAATTTACCAAAACCCAATCCTGCATAAATCTTATGTCAGATTACAATTCGTATGATTCTATTTATAGAAATTGTTTTGTAGAAAGATATTGCGTGAAAAATGTTTGAAATAGATGTTAAACAAAAATTAAAAGTACCCTTCGTTTTCCACGCTTGAAATGCCATTGGATGTCTTTTTTTTCCAATGTGGTTCGGATGCCCAAGGTGGTTCGGAACTCACCTTAATAAACTGTAGGTTCCGTCGCTAATAACCACAAGCAGTTGATGCGACGTTAAATAAATAAATAAACAAAGATGTCTTTTTTCCACGCATATTCTACATTATATGTAGAATAAAAAGCTCGTACATATGACGGTATATGAAAAACAGTTAAAAAACCAGCAGAATATATCGGTAATAGGATCGTGAATATCGCCTTGTAATACGTATGGAGAAACACCTCGTAATACAAAAATGAGGAAGCTTTTTTATAATGAAAAAAAATTAATTATATGAAGAATTTCGTATAATTGTACTAATTATTAAAATTTATATAGAAATTTTATTTTTATTGAGGGTAATATTAAATTAGTATAATATTAAATCGTGGAAAAACGCTTGAAGCGGAAAATTACAAAAATACGTAAAGAGAAAACATTTGGCACATCTCGTAGCTCAAATTTTTGATCACCCATATCTTGTCGGTTTGGTTGACCGCAGAGAGGCGTACGTCGTCGTTTTGGGAATTCCTCTGTGCTGCGGACTGCAATCTGAATGCATTCACGTGTGATTTCGCGGAATATCGATCGAAACTTCTCATGCGGAATTCTAATTCCCGTAACAAATCATTTTCTCAGTAATAAAATCGACCTTCTTCCATCTAATTAATCGGTATACATATACATGGTGTTCCGTTTAAATAAGGCCACCTAAATTTCTCCTCCAATTGTTGGGATACATAATATATTTTGTGTACCATTTGAGTGGTTTGAAGGAACCATTATATGTATTGCAAACAATATTTTTCTCCGAAGGTCATTTCTTTCGAAGTTATCAAGGTCATCGAAGTCTTTTTTAATGCATAACTACGCTTTTTTTTATTGCATCGTGTAACTGATCGAACAATACATTCAGATATGTATAATATCATGACCTTCAAATGTCTTTGATATTTGGTTGCTAGGAGCAACTAAATGAGTGACCTTGAATAATTATAGTCACCGAATTCCTAATAAAAGGGACTATCGTTGTAGGTGTTTAAAAAAGGGTGCTTTCATTTTAAAAAAAATGAGGGTGACCTTGATATCTAAAAAAATCACATAAAAACAAAAATATTTTTGGTACCATGCGAGCCCCACTGAACCATTCAACTTCGTCCTTCAGACATTTGACGCATCTTTGAAAACAACAAAGATATTTAAGGTGGCAACGTTAGGTGACTCACCCTGTATAGGGTTTATAAACTGATCGATTAAATTTTCGTCGAATTAGATTGATCTTTTCAGACAAGCGGGGGCAATAATTTAGAGCATTTGCTGTAATAACACAATAACACCAGATTGCCCAAGGAAGTCATTTTGACTGCTTTTTAATTTCAATTAGAAAAACAATTATGTATGTAATGACACAAATTCTTAGAATTTTGTGACTTTTGTACAACATATAAATGCGTTTATTAATAATTTTAGTTACCTCCTCCCTCCTTCATTTCCGGTATATGTATATGTGTGTTATACCTATATTGCCCAAAAGCAGTCATTTTAACTGCTTGGGAAATTTTAAATAATCAAATGACTCTTATTATTGAATTGAGTAAACTTATACATATGACCAGTTCGGCTCTGTATTGAAATAACAGTTTTCATTTTTTTTCGATTACCGTCACATGATAAATTGTCGATTTGGGCGTATACTTGATAAGTTGCAATTGTTCAATAAGCTAAAGTAGTACTTGTTATTCGAATCTTTATGCAGTGATACTTGTTCTAACAAGTTGTTCTAATAAATTTGTTTCATTGTTAATATTTACTAATAACTTGTTATATAACTGTAAATAATATAAAAAATATTAAAGTAATTTTAAACAAATTCTTTACACATTAGTTATTCTTTCAATATAGGTATATACTAAGTTTCAGTCTTTCTAGTGTTAATAAACACGTTATTTTCTTTAAGCATAGGAGTTGAAGCTTTTGATTCGTTTGTCCTATCCCAGACTTTGGATGATCTTGTGTTGTGGTTAATGTACTCGTCACACATACACTGTCAGAGTATAGGACAAAAAGTATAGGGTTTCATTAAAAAAAATTAAATTGACCTTGAGATCACCTAAACCCCTCCACCTAGAACACCGAGGTATACATCATCAGAAGATGCCCCCCTTGGAACAGGACATTTTTCGTTGAATCGACTTTTTCGTATGTCTATCCATTTCGACGAAAATTCAATCAATCACTTTATAAAAATCAGCCTGCATACGATACAGTATACAGGTTGTAATATCTCTCTCTTCATTACCTGAAATCTTTCCGTTGTTTAACAACATGTTTTCATTTTCATAAGTCTCAAAATATGAGCGTACGTAACCTTTGTCCACCTCCTCTGTCAATGATTCTATTATGCATGTGTTCACAGTGTAAGTACTACAATATGTTCATAACTCCACAAAAGAGTTCGCATTTCTGAAAGAAGTATGCATATATATGGCACACTGCTATTTATTTCTTATTATTAATTGATATAATATATTGATATAATATTGATATAATTTAATAATAATCTTTATTGCTTATTATTAAAATCTAAAGCGACTGCGGATGTCGAGAATCTCTCGCTCCCTAGCATCAAAATAAAAGTGACGACGTATAACTTGTCCGTAACATTTTCTATTAGAAATATGTTTACAACTTTGCGATTAACAAATTATGCATTTAAAAGGCTAGGGAATTAAATGGTAAATATTTACAACAGGTCCACGTACTTCGATTTTGATGAAATTTAAATATGTTACGCAGCAACACATTCTGAACAACTTTTTCCTTTTCCAATATAGAGGGGACACATTTAGTTTTTGGGATATTTCAATTTTTCTGTATTGAATGTTTCGTATTCCAGCACGCTCCGCGGCAACGGAAGCCTGTCCCGGTCAGACTTGTGCGAGAACCCGAAATTTCGGGAAACCCGACGCACGGGTCGGGTCGGGAATTTTCGGTCGAGAATAGTCGGGTTCCCGAAAATGAGATACGTTTCGGGTCCCGAAAGTATCCGGCTGCCTATGTCTCTTCGGAACCCGGAAACTTCCGACTACACTCGAATCGACACGAAGTTAGTATTACGATTCGTACCGACGAGTGCCAAGATCTGAAAAGGGAGAGCGGGTGTCAAGAAAAAGAGACAGCGCACGGTGCGCGGCACGGCACCTTTGAATTGAACCGCCGAAACGATCGAACTACACAGTTACATTATGCTTCGTACAGACCTAAACAGCGCGCCGAACCGCGCGCCGAACCGCGCACCGAACCATTCGCCAAACCATTCGCCGAAACGTTTGCCGAAATATTGCTCCGCGCCGAACGCCGCGCCGAACGGCGAACGGGATGGATTTTTGCTATTTCCAGAAATTCTTGCAAACAACTATGGAAGCTGCAGCGGCGTATACTACACAAAGAAATACAGAAAAAGTTGGCAGTTTATTGAGTGAATTAAAGTTTATAAGTGAAATGTTCAGGTCAGGACGAAGACATCAGATTCGAGACTACATGACTTGAATTCTTGCCGAAACGTTTGCCAAACCATTCGCCGAACCATTCGCCGAACCGTTTGCCGAAATGTTCGTCGAAATGCGCGGCGCAATGCGCGGCGCAATGCGCGGATTCGTGTTTGCCGTTGATCCATCAACTCCGGGAACGACGACGAACACGAATCCGCGCATTGCGCCGCGCATTTCGACAAACATTTCGGCAAACGGTTCGGCGAATGGTTCGGCAAACGGTTCGGCGAATGGTTCGGCGAATGGTTTGGCAAACGTTTCGGCAAGAATTCAAGTCATGTAGTCTCGAATCTGATGTCTTCGTCCTGACCTGAACATTTCACTTATAAACTTTAATTCACTCAATAAACTGCCAACTTTTTCTGTATTTCTTTGTGTAGTATACGCCGCTGCAGCTTCCATAGTTGTTCGCAAGCAATTCTGGAAATAGCAAAAATCCATCCCGTTCGCCGTTCGGCGCGGCGTTCGGCGCGGCGCAATATTTCGGCAAACGTTTCGGCGAATGGTTTGGCGAATGGTTCGGTGCGCGGTTCGGCGCGCGGTTCGGCGCGCTGTTTAGGTCTGTACGAAGCATTATATGTATATCAATATAGGTATACAATCTATGTGTAACAGACCTGTACAGCGGGCTCGGTACAGCTCTGTTACGAACGCGAAGACTCGCGTACAGCCGAAGCGCGCCGACCGATCCCGACCGAACCCGAATCCGCGCGAAGCGATTTCACGCCTCATAACCAGGCGCGACATTGTATTACGCGTCTTCCCGCGTTTTCGCGCCCCGAAGCAGACGCCGCACGAGCGATTCCGCGAATCGCTCGTGCACACCGCAACCCGCGCCCCCGCAGTAATCACCGAATTTGCCTATAAAAGGCAACGCGGAAGAGGACTCGCTCTCTTTCTGAGTCCAGCTGGCGAGCCGCCTAGACTGAGCGGACCACCGGTAAGCGCCTTGCCTTGACGAGCCGTCAATCTCCCGACCTGACCGTTCCCGATACCCGAGCAACGCGCCGTTGCATCCGCACCGTCCACCGTAACAGCTTCGCGCCGAAGTTCCCGTCGCCGTTCCCACGAGCCGTCGGAACCTCTTTGCAGCGCGCCGCTTGCATCCTCGCCCGTTCAACGCGCCGTCGAACGAATCCTTCGCAACAGCTTCGCGCCGAAGTTCCTTCCGCCGTTCCAACGAGCCGTCGGAACACCTTCTGCAGCGCGCCGCTGTATCCTCGCCCGTCTCACGCGCCGTGAACGATTCTAACCTTCGCTTCACGCGCCGTCGAAGCTCCCGTTACCGTTTCACGAGCCGGTGAAACCCCGGGCAACGCGCCGTTGCTTCCTCGCCCGCTCAACGCGCCGTCGAGCGAATCCTGCAAAAGCTTCGAGCCGAAGTTCCCGTCGCCGTTCCCACGAGCCGTCGGAACACCCCGTGCAACGCGCCGTCGCCTCCTCGCCCGCTCCACGCGCCGTCGAGCGACTCTCACCGTTACCTCCGACCTGACCGACCCTGAATACCCGTTGCCGCGAGCCGCCGGTTCCCGTACCCCAGTAAGTCGACGAGCCGTCGCGGAGAGTCCGCTCACCTGCATCGACGAGCCGTCGCCCGTCGCCGACCGCCAGATCCGCGAACCGCGAACCTACCGCGATCGGCATCTTCGCGAGCCGCGGCCCCGTGAGACACAAAAATCTATATCGAGTGTTCTGTTCATTTCGCTCCCCATCCGAACTACCGTTTCCGTCCGCTTCCCTCGCCGCGAACCCTGGCTCGGCGAGCCATTCAGCAACGAGGGAGAGATCCGGTTGTAACGAGATTTCCGGACTCGTTACATATGTATACATACGACATACGACGAATCCCACAAGCGCTACATATTATTACGAACATTCATGCATATATATTTTATACTTAAATTATATATATGTATTAAAGAAAATATAAATTAAATGCAAGTAGCGTAATGATATTAATATATATTGTATGTAAAGAATAGAGATAATTATTTTACTCAGTTCGACAAGAAAAACAATAAAACAATAAATTTGTTAACAAATGTTTGATAATCATAAAAATTTAGTACAAGCGAGAACACGTGTAACGTATTTAGTATTTATTTATGTATTTAAGTACCTTTACTTCATATTAGGGGACACAGAAGGAAATGATTAAATGAAGAAAAAAATGACATAATCACAAAAACATATGTTTTATTTTAAATTGTAATGGAGGAAACAAATTTCCTCGATATTTGAATACAACAATCGGGTCCGATTTGGTGTCACTATGTTCCCAGCTGACGAAAATAAAAATAAGCGTTCGCTTGTACATTGCGTCGCGGGAATGGCAAGGTAATTTCTTGCTAGCATCCTCAATAATGGATATTGAATTTGGCATTTCCACCAATTTGCAATGTTTGTATCTGTCGATACAACTTCGGCACTTAAATACGCGCTTATTTCCGTGTCTTTAATGGTGTCCTGCGTTTGTTGTCCTGTGCCTGCATTGTGGAGCTTTTTTTTTAAAATATAAGGAGAATTTCGACTCTGGTGTTGCTAAAACATAATATATCACAATTATGAGAATCGTTATGAAATTTTGTAAATTTCATTTTGTAAATTTCAATTATTAATATTAGTTTTACCTGGTGTGCTTGGAATACTTGGAATTTGTTTTTCAATGTTTTCATTGTCGTCTGTGATCATTTATTGTTTTAATTTTGTTAGTATTTGTTCCCGCATCTCTTTTGATAAAAACCGATCTTTAAAATGAGGGTCCAATAATGTCGCTATCATGATCAGGTCACTTTTGGCGATGAGATCGAAGCGCGCCTAAAATTTAGAATTTAGAAAATTACAAGATTTAGTTAAATTCTTTTTTTCTTTGTAATTATTGCATATAAATAAAAAATCTTAGATACTTTTAATGCTTGGCAGAGATCTCTACAAATTTCTGCATTCATATTCGATTCCTCGATTTCTTCTTCTAGTATTGCAGTTAATCCTATGTACATCGGCAAGTATTGAGAAAGGGTAGGATATGTTTCCCCGCTCATAATATCGGTTGCTTCCTTCAGCGGGTTTAGTGTGTTTACTATTTTCTGTACTGTCTCCCATTCATCATTCGTCAAATTTTCGGGCATATTAGCTTCGAGTAGAGTCATGTCTAAAGGTGTTCTTAATACTAGTAGTCTTTGCATCATCTTATGGGTTGAATTCCAACGTACATCTACTTCTTGAATCAACTGTAACGGTGTCTGTGTGGTAGTAACAATGTTGGGTCTCGACGTTTTTGCCGGGCTGTGGTTGAGCGTGCAAAATATGTCACTATTGCTCTGCATTTCTTGCGGATATCATCATATTGTGGCAATTTTTTTAAGGTGCACTTTATCGCTAGTTGCAGGCTATGTGCAAAACAGGGAATGCGCGTTCATTTTTTGTTCAGTTTAATCTCTTTAACTATATTTGATCCATTATCGGTAGTGAAAAAAATTTTTTGGTCTACGGAAATCCCCCAGGTACTTAATAAATTTGCCAACGTCTTATGTATGTATATACCCGTATGCGACTCTGGCAAATAATGTTTTAGCATGTAGCGGTGGATTTCATAGTCGGTTGTTGTATAATGCAACGTAACCGATAAATAACTTTGGACAGCTCTCGATGTCCAACCATCCGTTGTGACGGCTAATACAGTAGTGTCTGTAAATAATATGCAATTTAGTTATAATAACTGAGAAAATAAAAGATAAAGTTTATATTTTTCATCCCCATATTATTACCCTTAAGTAAGCGAACAAAAAAATATACAAAGTCGCAATGAGTCCAATTACTCATACTTCTTCTGCTAGACTCTTTGGTGGAAAATGTATGTAATAATTAGTAATAGATTCTTACCGTTATGCATATCTGCACATATTTCATCTTGTACTTCTTTCCTTCTTTTTTCGTACATTTCGGGTATCACACTTCGGGAAATTGTTGTTCGACACGGAATTTTATACCGCGGTTCCGCGGCACTTATTAAGTCGCGGAATCCTTTCTGTTGCACAATATTATAAGAGTGTAAATCCAGTACGATCATACGTGCTATTAAACGGGTTAATAATTTTGCTCTTGATGAGTCTTTGGGTAACCACGTAATTTCTGAAGTACACGAATTTGTTGGTGCTCTTTCTGTACTTGTTGAAGGGATGACTACCGGATGTGTTTGTTTTAAATGACGCGAAAGCCCGCTGGTGTTGCTGTATTTCATTTTAAATACTGGTTTGAAAATTTTGCAATTTGCTTGGGTTTCGTTAATTCTTTCGAAATGGTCCCACACCATACACCTATTACGATTTCTGCGTCTAATTACCACATTCCCAATGTTTCTAATACACGCGTCATTCGCTTCATGTACTACATTAACTTCATATGCTGCATTTCCTAGATCTACTTCACGCATGTGATCCACTTCATTTTCATTCAAACTGAACATGATGAATACTTAAATAACTAATGTAATAGGGTAACTTCAACAAAACAGGGCTAAAGTATAATATCTTTATTGGTAAATAACAGCGCGTGTTTGACGGCGAGATTCAGACTGACTATTTGGTTGTTTTAGCTCTCTTTTATTATACCAAAAGTCTGTCCCCGAAATCGACCAATCAGTCAATCGCAAAATGGATCTTTGACGGCTGCCGTATCACGGAATCGACGGTCTTTTCGAAGAAATGATCGGATCCTTTGGTCGACAACTATGTTGCGTACAGAGGCGGCGTGTCGCCATCGCGTTTCCTCGAAATATAGTTAAAGGGATTAAATTGAACAAAAAATGGACGCGGATTCCCTGTTTTGCACATTGCCTGCAACTAGCGATAAAGTGCACCTTAAAAAATTGCCACAATATGATGATATCCGCAAGAAATGCAGAGCAATAGTGACATATTTTGCACGCTCAACCACAGCCCGTCAAAAATTTTTCGAAACCCAAACATTGTTACTACCAAATTCAATATCCTTTATTGAGGATAGCAAGAAATTACCTTGCCATTCCCGCGACGCAATGTACAAGCGATTGTTATATTCAAATATCGAGGAAATTTGTTTCCTCCATTACAATTTAAAATAAAACACATGTTTTTGTGATTATGTCATTTTTTTCTTTATTTAATCATTTCCTTCTGTGTCCCCTAATATGAAGTAAAGGTACTTAAATACATAAATAAATACTAAATACGTTACACGTGTTCTCGCTTGTACTAAATTTTTATAATTATCAAACATTTGTTAACAAATTTATTGTTTCATCCGAATAGTATACTTTTAATTCAATTATATTTAATTAGTAATGCATAATTTGATTATGTGAATTACATTTTTTCTTGTCGAACTGGGTAAAATAATTATCTCTATTCTTTACATACAATATATATTAATATCATTACGCTACTTGCATTTAATTTATATTTTCTTTAATACATATATATAATTTAAGTATAAAATATATATGCATGAATGTTCGTAATAATATGTAGCGCTTGTGGGATTCGTCGTATGTCGTATGTATACATAGACTGTATACCTATATTGATATACATATAATGTAACTGTGTAGTTCGATCGTTTCGGCGGTTCAATTCAAAGGTGCCGTGCCGCGCACCGTGTGCTGTCTCTTTTTCTTGACACCCGCTCTCCCTTTTCAGATCTTGGCACTCGTCGGTACGAATCGTAATACGAACTTCGTGTCGATTCGAGTGTAGTCGGAAGTTTCCGGGTTCCGAAGAGACATAGGCAGCCGGATACTTTCGGGACCCGAAACGTATCTCATTTTCGGGAACCCGACTATTCTCGACCGAAAGAGCGTGGTCGTCGGCTGCTCGTTGGCTGCTCGTCCGGTTGCTAAGGGGGGTTGCCAGGGGATGTCTCATCAAGGGACAGCGGGGGCCCAGTTGAGTACTAACGTGATCCTGGGTCCCTGCATTAAATGTCTAGGGACGAATATTGGGGTCGTTAGACGGTAACGATTATACCGAGACCGACATTGGTCATCCTTGCCGTCGGCGGCAAGGATGGTTATCCATTAATCGGATTTTCCCCAATTAAAAAAAAAAAAAAAGGGTGTCTCGCCTGCCCTTTTAACTCCCCCCAACTTCACCATATTTCCATGTTGAGTATGCCAAGTATTGAACCCCGTCCCTAGTTTGTTTCCTGATAGTCTGGAAACTTATCCACTCCCACTGGAGTCCCTTGGGTTAGTCCCTCGCCTAGTCTGTGAGTCTACTTAGATGATTCAAATGTAAGGGTACCGTGATGCATGGCATGTATAAGCGTGGGAGGAAGTTACTTGCGACTGCGGGTCTGATCCGACTTCATTGAAATCTTGATTTTTTGGTCAAGATATCAATTCCATGCGGTCTTCGCCTGCCTAGCCTATTTCGCGTTAGGGTTAAGGGGGAAGGGTTCGTCAACTTTGCCGAAATCTATCTCCTGAGAGATTAGATATCAGTTTCATCGAGATCTTCCCCCTGGGTGGGCTTGGCATACTCTAGGAAATATTGTAGGATGCAAAAATCCTTATAGGCGATCGACGGTTGAAACGACCGGAGAAGCAAAAACGGCAGACGTTTTTGCCGAATAAGACACCCGCGGATCGCCGAAAAGTAAACACGCGACAGGCTAATGACCCAGCGAGTGAGTGTGAGAGAGAAAGAGTGTGAATGCGTGAGAGAGTAAGCGACGAAGGTGCGACGACCGCGATCAGCGTATATGAACCAATTTGTATATGTACATGTACGCTGATCGGCCTATATATATGAGGTAGGTCGCGGCCGAAGGCAGAGAGATAACTGAAATCCCGAGCGTCGAATCGGTTAGAGAGAGGGAGAGAGTAGAGAGAGAGAGAGAGAGAGAGAGATAGTGTAGAGAGAAAGTGAGAAAGAGTGTAAGAATAAGAGAGAGTGAGAGTGGCCCGAGCAAGACTGGGAACGATTTCTGTATAATTAATCAGCAGGAATAAAGTCTTTGTATTCGTCAAATCGTATTTCCGACGGCTCTTACTATACCAATCCTACAATATGGCTGATTGTTTGGATGTGTCCACCATCCTCGGTTGTCGGTCGGTGTTCAGCGAGTAGCTCCGTCCACCAGACTTTCCCCTTATAAGGTTTTGCTTCCGTTCCTGTGATTGTTGCTGTTGTGACGTTGCAACTTTTGCGACGTCACTTTTGTCGTTAATTTCGCGTAACGTCTGCGATTAACGAAGGACCGGACCAAGATACAATGAACCGCGAGACCGAGAATTAACAGATCAAGAGCGTTCCCCGAAGAACTTCCGAAAACCAATAGTTAACGTACTGACATCTAGCGTACATGCCGAGAACGGCAAGTTCCAGGGCCGAAGACCAGACCCGGAAACGGAACCCCGACCTCCGAAATTCTCGGACGAAAGATGAAAAACCTACGGGTGGCGTACGGCGAAAATTATGGCCAACGTTGCGAAGCCCCGAACTCGGGCAAAAGTATGGCGTCGAAGGCACCCGGTCATTCAACCAGGAGGCGCTGAAGGGAAGGAACCCTCCACGATGCTGAGACATCATTTCGCGTACCCAACAGCGTTTCGTTCCGCGAAAGAAATGGGGTTCCAGCGAGGATGGTGCCGACGATGACCACTGAGGCAACGGCCTTCCTCGGCTCCAGGGCAGCCGAGTCTTTTTCGCGTTATGGTCTGGGGCCCAAGGACCATCGCACGGTGGTCCAAAAGCCCGAAAACGTGGCCAAAATAGGAAGGAGTACTCCAATTCAGTTCAAAATTGATACTCATAGGTTTTTCGGGTCGCTGATTATAGATCTGATGTCAAAAGTACAAAAAACAAAATGGCGGATTCAATATGGCGGATGCGTAACGCAAAAAATTATTGGATTTTCTTGAAAATTAGTATTCCCATATTTCTCGTGTCAGCGAATATGAATCTAATATCAAAAGTACAAAAAACAAAATGGCGGATTCAATATGGCGGATGCGTAACGCAAAAAATTATTGGATTTTCTTGAAAATTAGTATTCCCATATTTCTCGTGCCAGCGAATATGAATCTAATGTCAAAAGTACAAAAAACAAAATGGCGGATTCAATATGGCGGAAAAAAACGCTATGGAAACTTGCAGCCATTCTTCAAAATCTGTGAAAATATCTTGATTCTATTCTGCTAGCTGTTTGCCATTTTTTTCTCATTGTAAAGAATAGTTTCGACAAGGCCGCTTTAATGTTGGAATCAGTGGTTTTGATTATATATCCAGTTTTCTCGAATACCTGCTCCTCCAAGTTTTAAAGAATAATATTTAAATTATTATTAAGTTTATTCTTAATTATGAGGAAAAGTTCTTTTCTGGAGAAACGTATTTCAATGTCAGAAGAACCTGAAAGTATTTAAAAATAATACATTAATTTGAAATTTTTTTTAAACAATAAAAAAATTGTTGTTAATGTTCTAAACATTTATGAGAAAATTCAATAAGTCGAACCATGCAATGCTTATGTAACAAATTTGATTATATTTTCTACATTTCTCGAGAAAACATGCTTGTAACTAGTACCGTGACTACCTTTGCGTCACAAAAATGGATCGCATTTCGAAACGAGCAAAAACGAGCAGCTACTTTTTCAAAATAATGTAAGATAAAAGTATCTACTACATGACTATACAATGATCTCTGTGGAATGTGGGGGAATATACAACTTTTAGTATGCATTTGTCAAATCTGTGCAACAAATTTTGTCTTTGATTTATACATTATAAACACTAATTAATATAAATCCAATATAATTATTATGCATAGTAATTACTTCCAGGAACAGCATCCATTGTACACACTCAAAAAAAAATTCACTTTACGTAAAATTACAAGATTTACATTGGTTCTTACACATCGTAGTTCACTGCACGAAAACTGCGTGAGGAATGAACGCGATATTTGTACTTCCTCCATTTGGCAGGTAAAAATGGAAAGACCTTTTTACTATGGGTTTCCCATAGAGTCATTACCTGAGTATCCAGTACGGCAAGGGTCATACGCCTAACTGGAAATTCATTTTTGGAATTTTGGCCACGTTTTCGGGCTTTTGGACCACTGTGCATCGTTGAGACGTCCCTGATACGGGAACATCGAGCGCGATTAACGCGCGTTTTCGAGAAATTTCGGCAAAGGTTCGGGTAGGGAGAACAAGAATCAATATGACTAGCCGTCGATAGGCGAAGATCACTGTCGCGTTAGCGCTCTCACGAAGAGCACCCCAAATCTTGCGTAACCGTCAGCGGCCCTCGCGAATTGTTTGTGCGATCGACATCTTCGCGACTCTCCTAAGAGTCTCGATTACGAACAACAACGGTGAGTCGCACAGTGATCTTCTTCGTATTGGTCGATAGCGATTTGGCTCGATAGATTTTGCGCGAACGGTCTTTTGACGAACGGTCGCCGTTTCACCCTAGAAATTTCGCGTGCGCTGAAACGTCCTGCGTCTCGTGCCGTCGGCTCGTGCTCTCGAGAGCACTTTGAGCATTTTCTTCGTGTCTAGAGAGTGTTCCATTGCGTCGGGTTAACGGAAGCTTCTTCGGAGGAATCGCGTGTCGCGAGAATAGTCGTCTTTCGATGTTTCGAAGTCCTCTTGAATCTGGTAGCGAATATAACAACCTCGCGAGCGTTTAACGTCCGAAAGCTATCGCGACAGTCGTGTATCGCGCCGTCCACCTGCGCTTCGCACGATCCCGTCCGTCGGGAGTCATATTTTTACCACGTTTTTATTAGCTCGCTTTCTTGTTTGTGTGTTTGTGAGTTTGTTTGTTTGTTTGTTTGTTTGTTCGGTGGCAAATTTTGCAATTGATTTTAAACTAACTTCCTGATGAGCTAGAGACTTGAAATCGGGCATATGGCTCAGAACTGGATGACAATGCATTATTAAAAAA
The DNA here is from genome assembly GCA_916610235.2 of Lasioglossum morio. Lineage (NCBI taxonomy): Eukaryota > Metazoa > Arthropoda > Insecta > Hymenoptera > Halictidae > Lasioglossum > Lasioglossum morio. Next base: position 22,917,837 of record OU744327.1, on the reverse strand, counting down.
AAAAAAATTTTAAAAGTCTATCCGTTTAGGAGAAATGCCAATTAATAATATTTCCCTTTCACTTCCCCGCGAAACCTACGTCATCACGTTCAGCGATCGCCACGCCGCGCGACTTGTCCCCACTCCACGGACCCACTTTGCCCCGACGAAGCCCGACTCAGTATATGAAAAGCGAGCTAGTAGTAGTAGCCGTGCGACGATCGGTAGTACATCATTGCTTTGTTTACCAAGTGAAAGAACCGTTACACCTTTCTGCTATAATTTCATCAAAATGTTTAAAATCAATTGAAATATACGTGCAAGAAGAAGGAGAGGAAGCCATTTGACGGTGGGGAGCATGTATGATATAGGTAATAATAATATCGAGTACGAGATTAAATTTAAAGAGTCTGTGTTTGAAAGTGTTAGAAATAATGTCTACAAAAAAAGGAGCAGTTCGTTAATGATGATTTTCACAGGGAAGCCACCAAATCACCAGGTATGTCATTGAATATTTTGCGTTAAATATTTCCTTGAAAATGTTACAAAATTTGTTGAAAGTATTATATTATCAACGCAGCCATCCATTTGAATATGTTTAAAAATTGAACTGTATCAGTTTTAGTCAACTGAAACTTCGAGAATATTAGTAAAACGTTAGACTAAATTTTTGTAGTAGTAATTACATATTTATTAGAAACTAAGTGAAGTTATTGCGTACAAAATAAATATGTATATTATTTTTTTCAGTGAATTCTACTATTCCGAGTAAATCGTCGCGCTGCTCACCGATGACGTCACAGCGAAGCTGTTTAGCTTTGTTCTATAGGTAGTGTTGTGTTTATAAAGTATTATACTAGTATTTGTTTACCAAGCGGAAGAATCGTTACTCCGAGATTCTCCGTCGAACCATTATATAGACATTTGGGGTACAATATTTTTTTGAGCCAAAAATTCCTTCTTTTCATATAGGTGTCTTGATTACCCTATTTAATATTTAACGCAGTCAGTTGAGGATGTTTGCTCGCAATGTATTAAATAATTAATAAATAATGAAATCAATAAAATCTATATACTTTTTCACAAGTTGCAAGGTATATCTTTTATTTAACACTATTCCTACCGATACTTCACGTGTACCTATTCCTACTGCGACCGGTCAAATCACCGGTCTTTAGCACAACTTATATTTTTACAACGTTTTTATTAGCTCACTTTCTTGTTTGTTTGTGTTTTTTAATATAGAATGAAGATAATAGACAATTTGACAGTATAAAATTAAAAAGCAGAAAATAATTATTTAAATAAAAATAAATTTTTAAAAATACCACGTTTTTAAAACGGTCTAAAAAGTATAAAATAATTTGAAAAAAAATAAAATGGACTAAAAAGTATAAAATAATTGAAAATAAAAATAATTTGAAAAAAAATAAAAATAAAATGGACTAAAAAGTATAAAATAATTTTTAACAAACGGACTAAAAAGTATAAAATAATTTTAGAAAACGGGCTAAAAGGTATAAAATAATTTGAAAAAGCAAATAAAAATTTGATATTGTGAATTTTGAATAACTGTGAAAATACTTGTAAGATTTAAAACGAAAAACGTGGGGCGCATGCAATAGATAATTGATTCATGAATAGTTCACCTAAATCACTAAAAATTTTATTTTTACTGTTGTGTGAGATTTCTCAACGGCTGCTACTCTCTACATTCCTTATTATTATCTTGCGCCCCTCGTTTTTCGTTTTAAATCTTACAAGTATTTTCACAGTTATTCAAAATTCACAATATCAAATTTTTATTTGCTTTTTCAAATTATTTTATACCTTTTAGCCCGTTTTCTAAAATTATTTTATACTTTTTAGTCCGTTTGTTAAAAATTATTTTATACTTTTTAGTCCATTTTATTTTTATTTTTTTTCAAATTATTTTTATTTTCAATTATTTTATACTTTTTAGTCCATTTTATTTTTTTTCAAATTATTTTATACTTTTTAGACCGTTTTAAAAACGTGGTATTTTTAAAAATTTATTTTTATTTAAATAATTTATGTATTTGGCCTGTTTAGCGCGCCAGAAGTCAAAATTTTTAGATTGTTCAAAATGACTAAAACTTTTTTCTCATTTACCTGAATATACAATATATGCGACTAATCTACAATAATGATTTTCCATAAACAGTACTATTAAGTAATATATAGATACTTGAAAGTAGCATATTTCGTGACCAAGAGAAGCGTCGAAAAACTTGTGTAGAAGAAATGATTTTTTTCACAAGTTTAGTGTATAAAATCGAGATAACAACATACCTAGGATGTAAATGAAGGTATATAGAGTAATGTTACGGCTTTTTGTTTTATACCCTTTGGTGGTTTTGATAGAAGGAACAATTGAAAGTGATATAATATTTTTTTTCAGAAAATTAATATGTATCATGTAATAACTTCGTTTGTCCGCGTAACGCCTCTTTAATCTTTTGCGAGGTTATTCTGTAGATATTGCTTTATATAATCCTTGTAAGTTTTTTTAGGTGCGGATTAGTGCGATCACAAAAGATATTTAGCTTTTTGTGCGATACATATCGGTACGGCATGAATCGACCACATATCATACATATGACTGATAATAATGAAGTCTGACAAAAAAATGTTTCAAATAAAAGTTTAACAGTATTCACATACGTACAAACTGTGATATATATAATTTAGAAAAAATTTTGTTTAAAAGAGAACAACAAAATCGCTTCCATTTTTCAAACATTAAATTGTATTTTTGATTTGATAATGTTGTAGCTGGTGTTAAGACGAATTCAAGAATATACAATATTATGACGTTGACACTATTAATAACGTTGTAATAGTTTTGGGGCGCTAAACAGGCCAAATACCTCATTGTGGTGGCGCGGCTGGAATCTTTGGTCATTGTGATAGCGGTTTACAGAAAACGCTCGGTACGTCTGCGGAATTGTCTGAAGTTAATTAGGGGTAATAGAACGCAAAAGTCGGGACATTGAAAGCGCACATGTTGGCCGGTCAGTCAGTGCATAAGTAACGATATGCTATTGTTCGCTTCGGACGAACAGTTTGAATAGTCTTTGAAACGTATTTCCCGGCATATTCAGTATTCAGATGTGAATTCGCATAGTCAAGATGCCCACCGGTACGCTCGTTAACAGGTGATAGATTGATAAATCTTGGTACAATGAAATGTACAGGGTCTTCTATTAAGAGCTGTTATTTTATGTAATAGAAAACGCTGTCTTTTTATAATTGTAAGGGGTGTAAAGAAATGTTTGGTCTTAGCTGGCATAGACGTATTTTACGTTTCAGAGTTGGGTAAATTGTAATCACAATTATGATTATTTACTAATAACTTTATAAGCTCAACAGAAGTGACTAATAATAATTAATGACTGAGTAAATACTTGAGCGTGAATGATAAATAATGACTACATAAATATTTGAGCATAATGACTAATGAATAATGATTAATTTTATATTAACGATGAATATTGAATACTGACTATGTATAATGGCATAACTAATGACTAAATATGCAATCAGAATTTCACTGTGACTAATGACTAAAAATGGTTACAAGTCAAACTAAGACATAAGTATAACAAAAAAATATCATATTAATTTATAAACATATGCAATACCGATTAATTATGCTAATTAATTAATTATGATAATGAGATCAATTATGCTGACGAGAAAGGAAAAAGCAGTTGAATAGGAAAAGATTTCCAGATTTTCTTATTATATTTTTGTGAAGAAAATGCATTACAAAAAATTTTTATGAACCGTTATAAATAGAGTAATAATAACATGATGGAATTAAATTTAAATCATATTTGATTAAATTTTCTTTAGTCAGTGAAAATTCCGATATAGATTAGTATACATATTAATGTATGTTAATAGCACAATAGTGACTGATGACTGTTCATTGAAACTATGTGATGATTAATCATAACTAATGAGCAATAACTAGTGCCATGTAGTTATGACTAACTAATTAAAAAGTTTAACTGATGACTATTTTGCTATGATTAAAAATCAATCAGACTATTAGTAATTTTTAAATTATTAGTTGATTTGTATCCTACTGTGCTACATCTTCGCGTCGACGAAGATCTGTAAAAAAAGATGCTGCAAAATTGTCCTTGATCTTGAATTTTAAAGTCTGGAGTTTATGGAGTCAGAAGAACGATTAACAAGTTAAATTTAATTGGTATTTAACCCTCATCCGTCCCTCGTGTAAAGACACAGTTTTCCCAAAATAAGTTATACTGTTCTGTTATTTGTAAGTAAATTTCTCCGAAACTTCGTGGCTTTAATTTTTTTTTAATGCGAAACATATAACCGCAAAAACCTAATATGTAAATGTTAATTAAAAGTAACTTGTTATTTTATCAATTTGTTTGTCGCTGTGTCAATTTGATACCGAGGGACAGATTCAGTTCGTGAAATGAGGGTCGGACGAGGGTTAATTAAAGGACAATGTTTTATTTTATTCAGCACACAAGCTGCAACATTTCGAACGCAATTTTTGATTGTAAGTTTGTCATAAGATTTATTATACCACATACAATTATATCGGGTGTAGAATGTCGAATATCTTAAAAATAAAATCGATACCAATAATTGTTATCCGATGGAAATAACCGCAGTTTTCATGTTGAGCAACATGTTTTCGTGGCATAATTGAAAGCAAAACTAGAAAGCGGCCTTTGTTATTCTCGAAGACTCGTTAGGGTTGCAACGATCATTAGCGTTGAAAAGAAATGCGACAGAAGGATGCTTGAAAAAGTGGAAGCTAGGGGGTCAAGTGGCACTTAATTTTAAACCTCTCTTGATTTATAATACCGTTTGCTTGAATCCTTCCCTAGCTGAACGTATTCCCATAGAAACGGTGCTCTGTGTCTGGAAGAACAAATCTGAATTTCAACGTGATATAATATGCGTAAGATATACAGCAGCGATTTTGCAGAAAGAATCTCATTCGTATTCTGTACCCGCTCCTTTGGCACAGTTTCTGGATTGCATTCTTCTTGTCCGATCCTTTTTTAAATCTTGTTCACATCCTGTAAAGTGAATTAAACGCGTTGTCGCTTCACTTTTTGCCGTACCTACAGATTTATTTTAGTTTCGAAATTCAACGTTTCATTTAATGTATACGAAATGAGTCATGGTCTCAGGGCACCGTTATATTAATTTATAAAGACTTATGGTAGGATGATTAACTCCTTCACTACCGTGGACGAGATATCTCGCTTCCACGATGTCGAAGAAACAATGCTATGGACGAGACATTTCGTCATCATGATTTTAGTTTTTCCCGAATTTTCCATTTTCCGGGCAACTTTTCCAATTTAACTTTCCCTGAAATCTTATTCGGACTATTACGAACATTTCTTCTTTTTACATTATAGTACAGTCATTTGGTTCGAAAAAAGAGGTTATCTGGAAAATTTTCCGAGAGTTTTGAAAATGGGTAATTTTATAGATTTCGATGTGCTTTTACCGAATTTCAACTTTGCCACCTCGTATCTTTGCCGCTCGCGCCGTCATATTGGAAAGATAGCGCCTAATAGCAGTTTTTTGACAATATTTCCTTTCCGACTCATTTTACGATAAAAACATTTACATAATTAACACAATTAAACTAGAGAAAATTTCCTACAATTTATGTATTAATAATTTTTTTGTAAAATCAATAGTTTTGGCGTACAAGCGCTGCAAAGTGTACTTCAACATGCGTTTTGGCAAAAAAACTCATTTCCACACCACCTTGAGGTAGAGTAAGCAAGAATTAGCCCATTCTTGTTTCCGTTTCATCCCCATTGCTCTGCATTTTGTTCATTCCCATACCACTGCTGAACCTGATGATAGGTACGGAACGAATGTTGTTGTGCTGCTTCTGTTGGTGGGAGCGACGCAATACTTTTACTTTTATATGCTAATTTTGTGAAGCATGCATATCTATAATCGTTTAAAGACATGCTTTTTTTACTTTTCACATCACGGTAACCGTATAATTCAAGAAGGATGCGTTCTCCAGCTTTAGCAATGAATCTGGATCAGCGTTTGGATTTTTAAATACCTGGATAACCTCGTTTAAATTTGAATTTTTTCGGAGTACATTAATAAATTTCATTTTTCCTTGATTAAAGAGTGCACATGTTGTGTCACAGCCACTAAAGGCATACAAGAATAAAATATATATAACAGCAAAATATTTTTCGTAAATATACGAAAAACATGTGTTGGTGTAGATGAATAATAGTTTGCGGCGCTCCTACGCCATAACTATAGATTTTACAAAACAATTGTTCCGACATAAATTGTAGGAAATTTTCTCTAGTTTAATTTTATATATAAATGTTTTTATCGTAAAATGAGTTGGAAAGGAGATATTGTCAAAAAACTGCTATTAGGCGTTATTTTTCCTATATGGCGGCGCAAGCGCCAAATATACGAGGTGGCAAAGTTGAAATTTGAAAAGAGCACATCGAAATATATTAAATTACACATTTTTAAAACTCCCGGAAAACTTTCCAGGTAAAACAACCAAATGACTGTATTATTAGCCAACTTGGTCCAGCCGTTCTCAAGTGATGCGTTTACCAACGAACAGTATTTGATTTTTATTTATATAGATAGATAGAAAATAGATATAGCCATTGGTGTACGATACGAAGTTACAATGTTACAAACAACAAAATAGGCAAGCGCGTTTAAACGTCTGATACGACCCTTTTTTATATTTTGGCTGAAAATTCTTCCCTGCAGTGCTATATATGAATATTTTTAGTAGTAATCATAATTTGTCAAAGTATTCGAAACGTACGATAAAAAAAAATCAATCGAAGATCCATCGGAGGGTACGTTTTTGTTAAAATAATAGGGAGCGCCTAAATTTCTGATACGCGCTGTATTTCTGAAGCATTAAATCTCGAGATTTCTGCAAAAATGATTTCTCTTTGTCATTTCTCCGATTGGTCGAGTGTGTCCCAGACCCAGGTTTTGGCGAGTGAGGGTGTACGAAGCGCAGGTGGCCGTCGCGTCGTATACGAGTGAAAAGTCAGCGCCTAGGGCATGTTTGAGCACAGTTTTACAGAACATCTAACAAAGTCAAGAGTCACGAATGAGATTCGCAACAAGCTGAGCCCCTGGGTGTACAGGATGGGAGAAAATCCCAGGATAGAAGATTCAGGACACAGCAGCAACATTTTTTAACAAATCTCCATAGATTCAAAGGTATAAGATGACACTGCAGTGGTCGTGACATACCATTTCTTACTACACAATATCTACATATTAGTTCTCGGGTGGATTTTATCCGTTTATGGCAAAAATGGATAGAAGAATAACGGAATAGAAGAAACGTCACAGAAATTTTTTATTATTTTTAAGAGATGGCCGGGATTAAAACGGTAAATGCGATAAGAATGAATAAAGAACTTCACTCTAATAAGACTTTAAATAAAAACTTTATTTAAACGTCTTTTTCCGGCATCGGACCTAACAAGACTGCTCGACGTTCGCTTGTCGTTGGCAACGAACCGCTTGTAGGCAACATGAATAATATACTGCGTGACGCAACATGAACAGCAGCTTACATATTATTGTATATTATTTACAAACCTATGAAAATTATTAGGAGAAGAAATGAAAGCTAAAGTTACGAAAATCGGTGAAATCGGATTCAGATCAAATTTTGCACACAGCCTCATGTTGCATTAAAACCATGTTTTCCAAAAGAATTTTTGGTGACACAAAAATATTATTTTTATCATTGTAGTGTCATTTTTTATCTTACAAACATAAAACTTACTTAATCAATTATATCGATCGCAAATGTTGAATATTTAATTTAATAATGCTTTCGGCGCAACCGTTTCGATCAATTAGTAATTCTATTAGTAATTTTGCAATAATTTTTTTCTCTTCTAACGTTCCGGTTCTGATTTGAACCTTTTTCAAACCAGAACCGAAACGTTAGGAAAGAAAAAAAGTTTATTGCAATTCCTAACTCCCCTTAACGGCGTTTCTAACCAAACACAAAATCCTAATCTAACCAAACCTTTTTTTAAATTGGGGAAACCCGATTACGGATAACCATCCCTGCCGCCGTAGGCAAGGATGGCCAATGTCGGGCTCGGTATGCTTGATACCGACCAAAACACCTAACAATAAGCCTAACAATAAACCTAAAAACAATAGCCGTCCCTAGACATTTGCTGCAGGGGCACAGGATCACCGATGTACTCAACTGGGCCCCCGCTGTCCATTCAATAAGTCTCATTACAACACCCCCATACTACAAGGCGAGCAGCCGACGGCCAGGCTTACTCGTCCCCCTTCCAGGTGAGCCGCTCGTTGGCAGAGTTCGAATACGGGTCAACCTCCCCCCGAGACCCCCGGCGACCCCCGTCCACAAGTCCATCCACTGCGAAACAGCTTTAGGACGAGGAGGAAGGTCACCGCACGCGTTGAGACGGGTCCTTCGGAAGGGTGCATTACGCACACCCTCGGAGCCCGTCTCCCTCCCGTGAAATCTAGTAGTAGTAGTAGTAGTAGTCAATGCTTTGCCGGGGAAGGATGTTTCGGCCATCCCTCGCTTCCTAAGGCACACCGGATCATTATCACCAGTATCACAATTGGCGCTGCCGGCTCTCGGCTCTTATTTGGGTTGCTTTTATCCTTCGTTCTTCGGCCGTTCCTCTGTTTTATATGGCCCGGGTCGCTTTCAGAGTCTTCAGCTTACTAGACGGGACGGTCATCATTGATGAGGCAGGTCATTCTACCTAATTTATTTGATTTTTTGAGCTGTTTTTTAGCTGTTATGTCAAGTATTGAATCCTGTCCCTAGTCTGTTTCCTGCTAGTCTGGAAACTTACCCTCTCCCACCCTTGGGCTAGTCCCTCGCCTAGTCTGTGAGTCTACATGGGTGACTCAAATGTAAGGGTACCTACCGTGATGCATGGCATGTGTAAGCATGGGAGGAAGTTACTTGCAACTTCGGGTCTGATCCGACTTTATCAAAATCTTGATTTTGGGTCAAGATATCAATTCCATTCGGTCTTCACCTGCCGAGCCTATTTCGCATTGGGGTTAGGGAGGAAGGGTTCGTCAACTTTGCCGAAATCTTTCACCTAAGAGTTTAGATATCAGTTTCATCGAGATCTCCCCCCTGGGTGGGCTTGGCATACTCTAGGAAATATGGCTGACTGTTTGGATGTGTCCACCATCCCCGGTTGTCGGTCGGTGTTCAGCGAGTAGCTTCGTCCACCAGACTTTCCCCTTATAAGATTTGGCTTTCGTTCCTGTGATTATTGCTGTATAAGCATACCGTTTTTTTAAATACGAGGTCGCGCGCTCTAACCACTGAGCCCACTGCGCCCCTCATTCCGTTGTTGATCGCTGACCAGCCTCCTTTTTCTCTGCCCCCTTAACAAAGTAGACAGAGCGGCGGGCACCCTTGTTTGGCGGGGTGGTCAAATTGGGCTTCCAATAATTCGCTGATTCCCTGAATAAAGGGGAAATCATTGACATATTGGTCGCCGCATGACTCCTACAGTAGGGACCGAACTCGTAGCTAGGGAAAAACCATCCTGGAAATTTTTTCCGCACCGGGGATTCGAACCCCGGTCTTTTCTGCTACGAGTCAGACGCTCTACCATCTGAGCCACTGACCATTTTTTTTTGTTGGGAAATGCTATACGCATTCCGTAGATGTGAGACCTTCCTCGGGGGGGAAAAATTCCTCCCCGAGGCTGACTCACTAAAACCCCATACCCACCTAAGCTAATGTAAGGGGGCGGGGGGCAGATCTCCGAGAACTCAACTGGCCACCCCCTTAGCTAATATGCATCCCAGGGGGAGTTGTTAGCTCCCCCCACCCTACTCTATAAAACTATCCCCGGGAGGGACCCGCCCGGTGTCCCCATCACTGGAGCTTTCGAGTTGGGCTTCCCGAACCCCAGTTCGGTCCACCCACAGCTCCCGGAGCCTTTGTGCGCTGCTCGGAGCAGCAGCAATGTGTGACCCCTATGGGGCCACGCATCGCCGCCGCCCGGCCAGGGCAAGAAGGCGCCGACACCGGTAAGGAAGGGTCGTCGGAAGCGCACTCGCACGCCCCGACCCTTCCCACCCCACCCGCCACGCGCCACCCCACCGGAGCCCGTCTCCGGTAGATGGCCGACACCCCCTACAAGGGATCGGGTAAAGGTCCCTCCGGGGTGCCGGTCCATCTCGGGGGGGGGGGAGACTACCTCCCCCCAGGGGCCGGGGTCAGCTCACTCCCCCGGCCATCTGAGCCACTGACCCGCCTTAACGTAACCTACCCACAACTTATTCTATTCGCATTATTTTTCCATGGTAATTATTGCGAAAGGGTCACTGTACTCCGATTTTTATGAAATTTAACTATTTTATGGATTTCGACATTTTAAACAACTTTTCCCTTTTTCCATATAGGGGGGGTGGCTTTTAGCTTTCCCAATGTCGATGAAAACATAGAGTTGACGAAAATTACTGTCGGTGAAATCGTGTCGATGAATGTTGAATGTTGAAAACTAACAGAGTTTTGCTTCTAATACGCTAAAGAATATTTATTAAGATACTACAAAATAGAAAAACAAAATATAAATGTAACTTGCTCGGTGCTGTCAACTCAGGCAACCGTTCGATCGTAATGCTCGTACAGAACTGAGCTACGGACTTCAGTTTGGCAAAGGGCTGCGAAGGAGAAATTATACCTGCATGCCTTTTTTAGGGAAAAACCCGACGTTGCAAGGAGAAAGTGACGGTCGAGGGAAAAGATGGGCTTTTATGACACTGACCCTCATAATTGCCGGAACGTCATCGGACGCACGTACTGGTACAGGGTTATCGCGTGATTTACAAGCAGAGAAATAAGCAGCAAAGTCAAGACCGTTTAAAAATCACACACACACTTCAAAATATAAACTAGTGATTCATATAAGAATCCAACAATGAAAACAGTGCCGGCGAAATGAGTTGTCGACGAACCCATGGTAAGCGGACGGCGATGACTCGGGAACTGACTTATTGTCAGTTAAGAATACGCGAGAGGCTCGAATGTAGCGGCAAACTACAGAGTGGGGCAGTAACTATTGCCACTTGCAATGACTTCGAAAGTATCCCAGATAGCACAGTACGTCTGACAGATGTCGTTTTCTCGTCATTTTTACGTCTTTATGTCTTGGATTAAAATGACTCCAAACACGATATAATTTCAACTGTATTTAGTGGTTTAATCGACGATGAAAGCTTCGAACGCACCGAAGAGCAAGCGTATGGGATAGAAAGGGACGCAGACAGTCGCAGTCGTCGTCGGCACAGTTCATAGGGCCGCTTGTTTCAGAATGAAATGGCAATGATAAAATTGTTTATTTTTTATTATTTTTTTATGGGACTTCCACTAACTTATTTCTGGCACTTTTCTTATTAAAATGACACCAAACACGATATAATTTGGTCCATATTTACTTTAAATGTGAAGCATAATTTATAATTTATATATATAAATATAATATAAATATCATATATTACATTAATATACATATCAATATAAATAGCATATGTTTAAATAAACAACTTGACATCTCGAAAATATGTTCCCAAAGAATCAGACTTGAATTTTACAAATTAACGGAGTTACAGTCCGTAGGAGCACACTCGACTTGAACATATTCCGCATAACGATACTTTTGATATGAATTTGGCCTCTTCGTACAATAAGCCTCCCCGAAAGCAAGACGACGGCTAATTTTGTATTTTTATTAATTCATTTTCGATTCAATTAGACTTTAGTGAAGCGGCCAGTTAAATGACAAAGAAAAGCATTCGGTTACAGATGATTAATAAAATTAACGACATACGTGCCAGCGAAGTTGTTCTTGAGCATGCTGTTTCCTGTCCGTGATATTAATTTAGGATTGCGTAATGCAGTTGTTCTTCGAGAACTTCGTGGACAGTCCTAATAGCGTTCGCGAGCGTCATAAATCCCAGACTTCTCCAACTGCTCTAAAATACAAAATAGAATAAACAGTATAATTTTTCTTTTTTTCACACACTATCTTCTTCTATGTCCTACAGTTACTTCATACCGGCAATGAATACAGTTGAAATTATATCGTGTTTGATGTCATTTTAATCATACAAAAGCCAGAAATTAGTTAGTAAAAGTCCCATGAGAAAATAATTCAAAATAAACATTTCTATCATTGCAATTTCATGTGCGTGGTAAACGTAGTCAAAGTATGTATACCACCGTTCGATCGCTGACAATGCAGTCCACGGTTGTTTGACAGTGAACAGGCGATTACTGTAGTAGAAAAGTTTTCGAAATAAAAGTTACATCGGACAACAGGGGCCGTATTGTGGCGTTAATCTCTTGTTGCTAGGTGGAGTCGCCTCAAAGATGTGAAGGTCACCTTTGATTTTTTAAGTAGAATGCTATGTTTTGGTAGTTGTTGTCTGGTAGTGGCTATTGAGATGAATCCAACGAGGTGCACTTTAAGGTCTTTGAAGGTCAGCAAAGGTCATTTATGACAAAACAAGGCGAAATAAGTTTGCATTCACAGAAGGTATTCAAAGCGTTTGCTATTAGTATCAATGCAATGCTGTAAAAGTATTTCCTATCACTTCGGCACTTACCGAATCACATGCTGTAACAATTTATTGTACAAATGTATTCAATTGTACGGCGTGTAGGCTAAGAAGGTTGAGGATATCTTACAGCGTATTTACTAAACCTGGCAATGACAAATAAACAATCCTGGACGATATCGCAGGACATCAATAATAAGAATGGTAAGATCAGTATCATCGAATCAAGCGACTTTAAATAATGTATTCTTTCGAAGATCAAACCGATATGCTTCTCGATATGAACCGAATGCCAGCAATCCCTAGTAGCACAAAATATTGTATACATATTCATATAATATTAAAAAGAGATTCAATCTTTTTTTAATATTTAAATATACATACAATATTTATTTCATATTACGAAAAAAATATTTTTTTTTAAATATTCAGAAAATATTTATTTCATATTACGAAAAAAATATTTTTTTCTAAATATTCAGGAAATATTTATTTTATATTATGAAAAAATATTTTTTCCTAAATATTCAGGAAATATTTATTTTATATTATGAAAGAAATATTTTTTTCTAAATATTCAGGAAATATTTATTTCATATTATGAAAAAATATTTTGTCTTAATATAAAATGAATTTTTATGTAATATTAAAAAGAGAATATATTTTTTTTAATGTCCAGGAAATATTTTATGTTTATCATGGAATAATATTGTTATTCCGGAATACGCTGGAAGACATACACACCTTTCATATTACAAATGAAGTATTGGTTTCAAATATAAAATAAATCGTCATTGAATATTGGAAGTAAAATTTGTACTTCCAATTTACTTTGAATTCGTGTGTGTCACTTAATTGACATACATTTATATTATAAGAACATTAATGCGACAAAATTGTTGCACAATAAATAACCGTGTAGCTCTTACACGTCTTACACAATATGTGATTGAACTGTAAGATTAAAAAGTTTGTAGCAACAGACTCATAGTTAATAAATGGTGTTATAATATAAATGTATGTCGATTAAGTGACACACACGAATTCCAATTAAATTAAAAGTAAACATTTTACTTTACATCATATTTTAGAACAAATATTTTTCCATGATAAACATGAAATATTTCCTACATATTAAAAAAGAATATTATAGTTCTAACATTACATAAAGATTCCTTTTATAATGAGAAAAAATATATTTCATAATATGATAAATATTAGCTTCATATTAAAAAAAATATATTTTTCGCGTAATATGAAATAAAGATTCATTTTATATTTAGAAAAAAATATTCTTTTCATAATATGAAATAAATATTTCCAGCATATTTAGAAAAAAATATTTTTTTCATAATATGAAATAAATATTTCCTGAATATTTAAAAAAAATATTCTTTTCGTAATATGAAATAAAGATTCATTTAATATTTAGAAAAGGGATCGGGAAATAGTTATCTATCCGTATAGCTTCTCTGGAACCTATTCGGGATCTTTCTCGGCTTTGTATAAACAGAGTCTGGAGATTAGACTCGCGGCGCCAACAAATATAAACATTTGATTCGAAGTATTTGGCAGAGGCCCTGGCCCTGTTGCAGCGGAAATGCATTCATTCATTAGCAAGCTAATAGCATTCCGATGGAATGGTTGACTGCAGAGCGCGAGCTATATAGAATATAGAAGTGTTTGATAGAAAAACGTAAAGTCTTCAAATATAAATATTAATAAAGTTTGTAAAAACTGTGGGCAATTGAAGAATTGATAATTGGTTGTACTTAAGAAAAAAATATATATATCTTTGTCGTTAATATACTATTAATAATATGCTTCATTAAAAAAAGTAGTTTGATTTTTAACTAAAAAAGATTTGTAACACAAGCTTGTCTCTTATATTAATAATATGTTTTGATACGATTTGAGCCTTTGTAAGTCTAAAAAGTAATTATGTAAAAATGTAAGTTCGCATGGCTCAGCGAGGTAGCGCATCATCAAGTAAACGGTCAGTCCCGAGTTCGAATCCCGCCCACTCCATAACAATTTCTTAATTGTAATTAGGTCCTTTCGAAGACAAGGCGGTAATTCCATCAAGCACTGCATAGAAAGTATATGCATACACCGTAGTTTTAAATTTTTGTCTTTTTTTTTAAATTTAAAGATTTTATTGAATGTTATTTAAATATTCAAATTATATTTTTAAAATATTGGATTCACATTTTTTAAATATTTACTTTATATTTTTTAAATATCTCGTTTATATTCTCTGAATATTTAGCTTATATTTTTTAAATATTCAATTAATATTTCTTGTATATGTATACAATATTCAGATCAAATATTTTTCTGATATTAAAAAATGTGGCTTAAAAAATATTTTTTCAATATTTGAAAAAAATATTTATACAATATTTTTGTGCTACTAGGAAATATTCATTGAGAGCTACAGATTTACGCTGACAGATATCCTCAACGTTCTCGTTTGGAAAATCGAGGTTCTACTGTACCTTGATACTACACGCAAACGAAAAAGAATTATACTTTAACTGTTTGTTTACTTGATTTTAGAAGGCGACGTACAAGAAAATATTAAATAATACAATAATTATTTAAATACGATTTCTTTCCAATTATTTTAATGTTTTAAAAAATAGACACCTTACATCAATAAATATACACTTTTTAATAGAATTATATTCTGTATCATAATTGTTGTTTTTTCCAAAAGTAACCGAATGGCCAATCACCTAACAGTAAGAGGAATACTATGCAATAAACAAACGTGTGTAAATTACATACACGCAAATTGGCACAGACGCAGTTGGAAACTGGTGGATAGTTACCACGTGTAATAATGAAACGCGTTTAAACTTAGGCATGCGGCGAGATGTCGTTGTTGCGGTTAGAACAAGTATGTGCAATCAGAGTAATGTGTAATACGGATTTGTAATTTTGCACTGCGGTATGTTTATGCTTCCCTTGATTCGGTATCATCCATTTCGAGGTAATCGAGAACATTTCGTGTTATAGTGACATTTCTACATACCAGCCATCTTCCGAATTTTCATGCTAGAATTTCCTAAGCAGAACGTAAGCCCAAATCATTGTGGGAACGCTTTCAGAGGTGAGCATTATTTGGCGAAACTAATATTTAAAATACTATTTAATATTTTAGACTTTATTCTGCTTAAATAAAATAGTATTTTATAGAAGATATACAATTTCGAAAATAAAATATTTCTATTTTAACATTCGGTACCACAAAATAAAATATTTCTATTTTAACAATGGGAACCAGAAAATAAAATATTTCCATTTAAATAATCTGAAGCACAAAATAGTATGTTGTATTTTTTGCGTCGTTATACCTAATACCTTCAAAAATCGCATTAGTTATAGGTAATTTAATATTTCTTATCTTAGCAATAATTTAAAGAAGAAATGGTACTTAATATGAGAAACTATATCATTTGCCATATTGTCGGTTTATTTAATTTCGCATTAGTTATAGGTAATTTAATATTTCTTATCTTAGCAATAATTTAAAGAAGAAATGGTACTTAATATGACAAACTATATCATTTGCCATATTGTCGGTTTATTTAATTTCGCATTAGTTATAGGTAATTTAATATTTCTTATCTTAGCAATAATTTAAAGAAGAAATGGTACCTACTTAATGTAAGAAATTATGCATATCGTTTGCCACATTTTCATTTTATTTTTTGTTTAACTGCTGCTATTTTTGCATACAACAAGTTGCAGAGTTCGAAATTTGTGTCTGTTAGGCTGCTCCTTCGAGGACACAGAATCAGTCCAGTAATGCTATAAGTCTCTCAACTGTGGCAGAGAACGGAATAGCTGTGTTGTATTTTAAAAATACTGTTTTCATGTCTTTGTAATTTACAATATTTTCAATTCGGGTTTCACTTTCGCTCAAATATTGAAATAATTCGAATTCTGCAATGTTTTCACGACTGGTATCATTCGTTTCTTTTTCCATAAAGAACTATATATGGATGCGAAACATTATTTTCAGCAATAATATTTAAAACTGAAATTGAAAATAAAGACAAAGTCCAAATATTTTCAAATACTGTTTTCAAAAATTACTGCAACAAATAAAATATCTTATTTTCAAAATTGTGCACATACTTTAAAATAAATAGGATTATTTATTATTTACTATTTAAAATACTACTTTCCTCAGCTCTGGCGCCACTGTATGAAGGTCAATACAGTTTTGTTCAGAATTTAGGTTACTCGAAAAGTAGATCATTCCATAAAAAAATGAAGGTGTCGTATCGTATGAGATGTGCTTCTCGAAGCCCATATTATAAACTCCATGTATAACAAATTTCATAAAATGAATTGTTTAATAGCTATTCGGGGTAATGAGGTTAGTCGGAACACCCTGTATCTATAAGGGCAAGGATACCATGTATGGGCTTGAGCTTTGCCTGAGATCAGTGCAAAGTTGCTCAGACTTCACCACATCAATCGATGTCAGCAGTTACTGTTTGGCAGGGGTCGAATCACACACTGATAGCAGCATGTACCTTGGGATGGTGCACTTAATAAGGTGACTGTGTTCTAGTTCCCCGACTGTGTTCTAGTTCTATTAGTCACACGTGTTCAGCTGACTGATTAAAATTTCTGATAGGTGACTATCGATCTGTAATACCAGCAGGGTAACTTGTGATTGCAAACCGCATGCATTTGCAAATTACACGATTCTCCATAAAGCTATCTATCTGTTACTTTCACGACCATTTTTGTAATACAGTGCGTATCAGAAGTTTAGACGCACCCTATAATTTTTAACAAAAACGTACCATTTGATGTATCTTCAATTGAGTTTTTGGTAATTATTACGAAAGGGTCACTGCATTCCGATTTTGATGAAATTTAAATGCAGCAACGTATTTTGAACAATTTTTTCCTTTTCCAATATAAGGGGGTCGCTTTCACTTTTCGAGATATTCGTAAAAAACTATTGCTAATACGGAGCGTGCAAGAATACGGAAAATTCAATACAGTATTATCAATAGTTTTTTGCGAATATCTCGAAATCTAAGAGCGCCCCCCCCCCCCTATATTGGAAAAGGAAAAAGTTATTTCAAATGTCAAAATCTATAAAATATTTAAATTTCATCAAAATCGGAGTACAGTGAACCTTTCGCAATAATTACCGAGTTTTTTTATCGTATGTTTAGAACAATTTGAAAAATTATTATTACTACTAAAACTATTCATATACGACACTGCAGCGAAGAATTTTTAGCGAAAATATGAGAAAGGGCCGTATCAGAACATTAGACTCACATGCATTTCTTGTTGTTTGTAACATTGTAACTTCGTATCGTACACCACCCTAGTAGCATTTATGGTTGGCGTTTCGTTGGGCCGCCGTTGGCGATATGCGTTGGACAACCGTTGGAGATGTCGCTCTTTTTTGCAGTTGGGCCAACAGTCAGGGCCAACGTTGGCCCAACGATCAGACCCAACCTAGAGCCAACGTTACTATAAGACGAATCCCACAGAGCCCACATTCTGATTTTGTCTTTAATAGTTATTTTTATGGTATATCATAAATAATATACATATTAAAAATGTATTTTCAACAAAAAAATTTGGGAAAAGGAAAAACTAAAATAATACACCCATGTGTCGGGACTTGAACCCGGATCCGCTTGCATATTAAGTACATGCCCTATTACTGAACCTACAATTGATTCTTGTTTGTAGATACTATAATTAAGGCTACTAGATACGTCAACAAATTAAAATTAAAGTATCTAAAAAAGGAAGACCCATTTTTAAGAAATCCAAAAGGGTCTTCTTATATTACATGCACACCCCTCTTGCCTTTCCCTTGGAAAATGGAAAAATTTAAGAAATGAAGAAATTCCAAGGCTGCTCACTATAAAACTTTAGTGGATCAACCATTGCGCAAAAATTACAAATTTTAAGTACATTTAGAAATACGAAAAAAAACAATTTCTGTCAGACTATCGTTAGACGATATATTTAAATGTTGACAGATTTTCGTTGGGCCAATGTAGTATAATCGTTGTAAAGTTCACGTTACTTGACTGACTATAACATCTATTGGCCCTACGTTGGGTATTCGTCTTTGGCCCAGCGTTGGGTATTCGTCGTTGGCCCAACGTTGGGTATTCGTCGTTGGCCCAGCGTTGGGTATTCGTCGGCAAATTAACATAATTTTTCCTCGTTGGCCCTACGTTGGGGATCTGTCGGCAAAACCACTAACCATTTTTTTTTTTTGAATTGGGGAAAATCCGATTAATGGATAACCATCCTTGCCGCCGAAGGCAAGGATGACCAATGTCGGTCTCGGTATAATTGTTACCGACTAACGACCCCAATAGTCGTCTCTAGACATTTACTGCAGGGACCCACGATCACGTTAGTACTCAACTGGGCCCCCGCTGACCCTTAATGAGACCTCCCCTAACAACCCCCCTTAGCAACCGGACGAGCAGCCGACGACCAGGCTTCTCGTCCCCCTTCCCATGAGTCGCCCGTTGGAAGAGCTCGAGTTCGGCTCGAACTCCCCCTGCGACCCCCGGCGACCTCCGTCCTCGGGCCCCTCCACTGCCGACACAGCGTCAGGACGAGGAGGAAGGCCGCCGCACGCGTTGAGACGGGCTTCTCGAAAGGGTTCATCTCGCACACCCTCGGAACCCATCTCCCCTCCCGTGAAAGCGCGAGTACCGGTACTCACGTGTTTCACCCCCCCCCCCTCCGGCGACACGGGAGCGTCCCCAGTCGTGGGAGGAGGTCCATCCCCTAAGTGGACTCCGCCTTAAGGGCAGAGCCTCCTACTCCCCCACCTCCATTCCCCCCCCACCTCCATCCCCCCACCTCCATCCCCCCCACCTCCATTCCCCCCCCACATCGGGTGACGAGGCGGATCGACCGGCGCAGGCACCGCGTTAGGGACGGCCTTCTTCGCGGCCTCCTTTCCCCCCTCTGGCCCTCCCTTCCTCCCGGGCTTCGGCCCAGGCTGAAAGGAGGGGCAGGCCTTGGTGCCGGACCTATGTCCGGCCGGCAACCCAAGGTCACTACACAAGGGACACCTTTCTTTTTTTTTTTTATAGTGCGGAAACGCGTTAGGCATACCCTGGCCCCCTGGGGGGGCCAGCGTTATGTGGGACTGTCCAGAGGACTCTCCGGCCAGCCTCTACCCACTAAAACCGCACTCCCACCTAAGCTATTGTAAGGGGGGGGGGGCCAGGATCTCCGAGAACTCAACTGGCCACCCCCTTAGCTAACAAACCGCCCTGGAGGGGAGTGAAGCTCCCCCCCGTGCCCTACCTAATACCAGACCCCGGGCGGAGGGACCCCATCCCTGGAGCCTTCGAGTTGGGCTTCCCGAACCCCAGTTCGGTCCACCCACAGCTCCCGGAGCCTTCGTGCGCTGCTCGGGGCAGCAGCAGTGTGTGACCCCCTAAGGGGGCCACCCACCACCGCCGCCCGGCCAGGGCAAGAAGGCGCCGACACCGGCAAGGAAGGGTCGTCGGAGGCGCACTCGCACGCCCCGACCCTCCCCACCCCACCCACCACACAAGGGACACCTGGCGGCGTTCTTGCAGACCGCCACCCTGTGCCCCTCTTCGCCACATCGATAACACCGTGTCAACCGTAAATGCTACTAGGGCAGTGGATATATTCATTATAAGAATGAAGTTGAAAACGAAAACAGAAGAGAAGTAAATAGAATTCGATCAATCAGCAAAAACTTCGAGATTAACGTGTGTAATGATTTGTTCTTGTTGGGCAACGTGGGCTGTTTTATAAATAATTCGAGCTGTTGGTTTTAAAAAAGAACAGAAAATAAACTTTTATTTGGACTGCACTAATTATTGTCTTTTACCCGGCAACAAAACTTTTCAATTAACTTTAGTATATATAATCGATTACGATGGATTTCGTTTTGTAACAATGTAATTTTAAACACGTAGCACACTCAACCTTTCTCTTTCAACATTCGCAAACTTCTCGCTAACTTTCTCATACGCACCGCTTCTGCCAACTCTCTCACGCATCCACACTTTCGGTGTTGCCAACATGCAGAATCATTGTGAACTCCCGCCAAGTATTCGAATTCCAACAGTTCTCTATTATTTACTGTTATTGTTA
Organism: Lasioglossum morio; assembly: GCA_916610235.2. Taxonomy (NCBI): domain Eukaryota; kingdom Metazoa; phylum Arthropoda; class Insecta; order Hymenoptera; family Halictidae; genus Lasioglossum; species Lasioglossum morio. The sequence continues at coordinate 22,897,053 of OU744327.1, read as the reverse complement.
GTATATCGTTATAATTATTAGTAGTGTTATTGTTGTTACTATTATTTACGAGTATTATTATTGTTACTGTGTACTGCAATTAAATGTTACAATACAACCTCAATTCTGATCAAATATTGATAGATGATATGATTAGTTAAGTTGTACGAAGTGTGTTTACATAAATTGTGTATCTAAAAAATGGGCAAAAAAATTTTTGCTTCGTGCAGGATTTAGTGCTGCAGCTGCTGATTTAGTTCAGGAAAGTCAGGACCTTGATCGTCAAAATTCTAATATTAGGAGAGGTGAAGGATCTGAGAATGTGTACAGACAACTTTAATAAGACTGTTACTTTTTGTTTCTTAAAAATTCTATTCCATCTGCTATATTTCGTTTAACAAAATAACCGTTTGTTTGGAAATTCTTGTTTGTATGGAAACTTATGTAATCCTGGAGGACTTTATAAGAAAGTGTTCTCGAGGAATAGATATTTTAGAATCTGTATAATAAAAGTTCTTCGGAAGCAAGTTATCGTAGAACGTTTATGAAAAAAAGTTTTTAGCTTCCTAACGATTCATTCCAATGAGAAACACAAACAGCCTTTGTGTTTCTAATTGATGCTACAATGATTAAGAATTTGTACAATTTTTTAATGAACGAAACATTTATTTCAATTATAGACAAATTTTTATTTTTACGATAACAAATCTTAGTACAAATTTCGTATACACATGAAATGTCCATGCGTCTTTGCAGCATTCTGTAGAAACAGCAAGTTGACGTGTCTTCCCTCCCGTTTCTTCTCGGTCAAATGAAGCGTTACGCATTTCTTGCGCACCCAGTCGAACACGTTCACGGAAACGTCGATTTCTCGTCCAAAGGCCCTAGGGGTGTAAGCATAGTGAATTTACCCTTGAAAGATGTCGGCACGATACTGAGAGGATTTTTAGGTACTAATGAGATAATAAGATCCTGAAAGTTTCAGATCTCTAACCCATTTGGTTTTTGAGAAAAAGCAATATATGTAAAAATCAGAAAAAAATGAAAATTCTCTGAAACGCGTGAATCGATTTATTTGAATTTTGGATATGTTTTGGGGGTTGATGGTAGCTTCTAGGAAAAAAATTATGAGCTATATCGGTTGATAAAAACCTCGAAAAAAATGACGCTTTTGTTTTAATTTTGATTTTTAACTATGATACGATCCTGGCACAATTATGAAACCATTTTTTTCGAATTCCTCATCCATTTTTCTATGGATTTATGAGCTTTTAAGATTTTTAAAAAAAGTACGCCATATTGCAAAAAAATAAAAACCATTTTTTATGCAAATATTCACTTTATTTATGTATTTTATGCCTAAATCTTTATTTTTGTCGTTCATATATATCTTTTAACCTCATTTTAAATAGTCATTTCTCTACTTTTAACAATAATTATTTTTTTTTTGCCTAAGTCAAACGTTAGATATTTTAATATCAATAAATCTTTAAACAATTTTATCAAAGTTATATTAAAAAAAAACTGTTTTAGTATTTAATCATTTATATTCAATCATGATTTATTTTGTGATGATATTGAGAATATTTTTGAAAATTGCCGCTATTAGTTGTCGCGTATGGTACGTTATCGACTGAGTCCTCTTACGTAAAAAAGAATCTGTGCGACCGACGCGCCCACTTGCGAATTTGGTCGCACACGCAACAGCTGACACATGTGTTGTATATGATCAGAGAGATAGTTTGTTTATATTTTATTAATTAATCTAATAAAATGTCTTCAAGTAAAACCGTTAATGATAAGTGTTGCATTTGCTCAAAATTAGTAAAGAAAGTTTCTGGAACTCCTAAAACCCTGTTAACAGAACAAGACATTGATGAGTTTTCTGCAGCATTTGACATTGACTTTTTCACTGGTGATATTGTTTGTGGCAAATGTCGTTTGGAATTGTATAAAAAAAGAAGAGTTGATCCGGGTGCAAATGGCTCTGATGATGAATCGGAAACTATCGTTAGCGAAATGTTAGAACGAACGGAGTCTAGTTTGTCACACATGACATTGTCTCAGTCAAGTGCAGATGATCCTTCTTTCAGAGCTAACATCACTTCTACCGATAACGATACAGAGTATATTGAGGTTTCAATTAAAAGAACTATTTCAACCCATGGATACTGTTGTCTTTGCAACAATACTATTGATTTGACCGTTATACCTCAAAAAGCCCGAACGCAGTCATTTATCAAACAACGAGTTTTCATACCCGATGAAAATCGATGCTGTCGGAGTCATTTGATAAACAAACGATTCTATGATGAAGCTCTAAATCTCATAAGAGTTCATTCTAACTGGACTAGAATTTCATCCGTAGAATTAAGTAATATGATGGAGAATTTTGCCGTTGAATGTGATTCAACGTTACTGGATAAAATGGATGATTATCGTATGTCAGATGAAAAACTTCGTGTTTTAACTGGCTTAAAATGGGAAAATGTGATTGAGTTGCGGAATTGGTTAGTGTCAATGAGAAATACTGACACTCGAAGTGTAATTCAAGCACTAATAGTGTTGTTAGTCAAGCTTCGCACAGGTAATTCAAATAAGTTAATATCCACAGTTTTGGAGATTGATGAAGAGCAGTTAGTGTCAAAGTATTGTGAGCAAGTCATCCAATCTTTTAAAAAAGACGTTTTACCTTCGCGCTTTGGTTTAAATGGAGCGTCTAGAAATGATCTCATTCAAAATCATACATCTGCAATTTCTAAAAAGCTTCATGATGATTTGAATGACAAACTCATTTTGATTTGTGATGGGACCTATGCTCGTCATGAAAAAAGTTCTAATAATGAGTATCAGAGAAAGTCGTATTCTGGTAAAAAAAAAGTTCCTTTGTGTAAGCCATTTACGATTTGCACAACTGATGGATATATAGTGGATATGTTGGGACCGTATTATGCTAACCAAAATGATGCTACTATAATGCGGGATATTATAGATAATCCTGATGGTATATGTCATTTATTAGAACCTGGCGATGCATTTGTGGTTGATCGTGGATTCCGTGATGTTAAAGAATACTTAGAAAGTAAAAATTATAAAGTATTAATGCCAGCACTTAAGGGAAAACGAAATCAATTAACAACAGCCGAGTCTAATGCTTCAAGATATGTAACTAAAATTCGTTGGCCCGTAGAGGCAACTCATGGAATGTTAAAACAAAAATATCATTTACTTGATCAAAGAATTGACAATAAAATGCTTCCGAGAATTGGAAGTTTTTTCAAAATTGCCTCATTTCTACATAATACGTACAGTAAGCGTCTTACTTCCGACTCAGAGTTTTTGGATGAAGTCGTCGAAACAATGAAATCACAAAATAGTGTAGAAAATACGTTAGCTAATGAAGTTCAACAAAATGGCTGGCAACGTAAAAAATTGCCGTTTCAAACTATTTCATCTGAAGCTCTAGAAGACTTTCCAGAAATGACGGAAAAAGATCTGCGAATCTTTTTCACCGGTTCTTATCAATTGAAGCAGGCTGTGTCGTATTTAGCAGAAATGCTTGATGAAACAGGTAATCTTACTATTCAATATGTAAAAGACCAGTCAAACATACTCAAAGCTCAAGTTCAATCCCGTCATATCAATAAGAAGGTTTATAGATGTTTTATTGAGTATAAAAAAAACGCTATTGGTCCCAAAAGCATATTGAGGCATAGTTGTGAGTGTGCAAATGGTCTTAGAACAATTGGATGTTGCTCTCACGTCGCTGCTATTATTTATTACTTGTCACACGGAAGATATTTGACAAAAATTCTGAGGCCTGCTGAAACACTAAGCGAATTATTTAATAGAGACAATGTTGCGCCGGTGATCGAAGATGATAGTGATGAAGACTGATAAAATATGATCATAAACTTTTTCTTCCAAATATACCTTTCAAACATTTGTTGTTATTTATTTATAATTTAGCAACTAAAATCTGTTTCTTATGTTATAAGCGCACAATGTTTAAAATATTTTAGTTAATATTCATTGATATTTTAAAATTTAATTTTTGATTTAGAAATGACTATTTGAAATGAGGTTAAAAGATATATATGAACGACAAAAATAAAGATTTAGGCATAAAATACATAAATAAAGTGAATATTTGCATAAAAAATGGTTTTTATTTTTTTGCAATATGGCGTACTTTTTTTAAAAATCTTAAAAGCTCATAAATCCATAGAAAAATGGATGAGGAATTCGAAAAAAATGGTTTCATAATTGTGCCAGGATCGTATCATAGTTAAAAATCAAAATTAAAACAAAAGCGTCATTTTTTTCGAGGTTTTTATCAACCGATATAGCTCATAATTTTTTTCCTAGAAGCTACCATCAACCCCCAAAACATATCCAAAATTCAAATAAATCGATTCACGCGTTTCAGAGAATTTTCATTTTTTTCTGATTTTTACATATATTGCTTTTTCTCAAAAACCAAATGGGTTAGAGATCTGAAACTTTCAGGATCTTATTATCTCATTAGTACCTAAAAATCCTCTCAGTATCGTGCCGACATCTTTCAAGGGCAAATTCACTATGCTTACACCCCTAGGGCCTTTCCGGATGTCTTTGAACGACATAGGTAGTTGAAAACCTTCGGTTTTCGGAAGCACCTCTTTGTAGTCTGGATACGCCGACACACGCGACGAATTTCTCTCGGCCGGATAGAGACCCGCCACGATCGCCGAAAAAAAGCGTGCGTCGTAGTTGCTGATCACGTTCACGACCGCTCTTTCCAACTGTATCGCTCTATGCACGCTGCATGCGACGGTGCAGCCGGCTTGCAACGGTTGATATTTGCTAAAGTTCACGATCAAATGTAGTATCTTCGACAGCGCCCACCCGCTGTCTCGCTCTTGAAACTCTTCCAACGATGTCAAAATCGTGGGCACAACGTCTTTCTGATACTACTGTCGTAGATTGCTCGTTCGAAACAATGCAACGTTCCGCGTGCCGAAATTTCTCACGGAAACCTCGTTGGCGCGCTGCATGAATTCTGCCTCCAACGTTATGCTTCGTACAGACCTAAACAGCGCGCCGAACCGCGCGCCGAACCGCGCACCGAACCATTCGCCAAACCATTCGCCGAAACGTTTGCCGAAATATTGCGCCGCGCCGAACGCCGCGCCGAACGGCGAACGGGATGGATTTTTGCTATTTCCAGAATTGCTTGCGAACAACTATGGAAGCTGCAGCGGCGTATACTACACAAAGAAATACAGAAAAAGTTGGCAGTTTATTGAGTGAATTAAAGTTTATAAGTGAAATGTTCAGGTCAGGACGAAGACATCAGATTCGAGACTACATGACTTGAATTCTTGCCGAAACGTTTGCCAAACCATTCGCCGAACCATTCGCCGAACCGTTTGCCGAACCATTCGCCGAACCGTTTGCCGAAATGTTTGTCGAAATGCGCGGCGCAATGCGCGGATTCGTGTTCGTCGTCGTTCCCGGAGTTGATGGATCAACGGCAAACACGAATCCGCGCATTGCGCCGCGCATTTCGACGAACATTTCGGCAAACGGTTCGGCGAATGGTTCGGCGAATGGTTTGGCAAACGTTTCGGCAAGAATTCAAGTCATGTAGTCTCGAATCTGATGTCTTCGTCCTGACCTGAACATTTCACTTATAAACTTTAATTCACTCAATAAACTGCCAACTTTTTCTGTATTTCTTTGTGTAGTATACGCCGCTGCAGCTTCCATAGTTGTTTGCAAGAATTTCTGGAAATAGCAAAAATCCATCCCGTTCGCCGTTCGGCGCGGCGTTCGGCGCGGAGCAATATTTCGGCAAACGTTTCGGCGAATGGTTTGGCGAATGGTTCGGTGCGCGGTTCGGCGCGCGGTTCGGCGCGCTGTTTAGGTCTGTACGAAGCATTACGTTAGCTTTCAACGATGAATGCGTGTTTAAAAATTCCGTAACGCGTCCTGTAATTATTCGTTTTGCGTGCTGCAGAAATTGTTTCGGGTCGATGTGTTCGACGTTGATAACGATGCCGCTCGATATGCGACTTTTAAACGCCGACTCGATATTTTCCCAACGAAGCGTCGACGCTCTCGCACCCCTGCGATCGTATAAACCTCTACCGACGTGCGACGAGGAAACACGATGATTCAGCGAAACATTTAAAGTTTTCATACGGCACATAATCGATGTTAAACTAAATTTCTCGCCTATCGACAATTGTTCCTTTGCACTGGATAGATAATTTACACAACATTGCAGAGACTCGATGTACGAGCGATGCCATTCGCGATACTCGTCCATGGTTTTCACCAGCATTGACATACGTGTCAAACACTTTAACATTTTTTTACACGTTTCATTCATCTTGCTACCTCACGGTTGTTACCACACACGGTATACTTGTGAATTCGAATAACTTTAACGCAGCAAAGGATGGAACGTTCGCGTATGACTGCATTCGCAGCCCATCGTGTCCTACTTATTCATTTTGATACCTTCCACCCCCTCCCCCCACCCCATACAATACAGAAGAGGAAAGAAATGATAAGGAAAGACTGAGTGAAAACAGATGCTGTGGTCAGATATCGCGGCTTGGCGACTCGATGCCGATCGTCGAAAAAATTAATTTCCTTGAAAAATACCCCCTCCCCTCCCCTCGAACGGGGCTTACGCAATACCAGGAAGCTGATCTTAAATGCAATATTAGGAAAACTAAAAATCCCCCCCCCCCATCCCCCCGTAAAATATGGTCGCGTTATAAGGTAATCCCCCTCACCCCGCCCCCCGCAAAATATGCTCGCGCTATACGGTAAGTTAGTATGGAACAGAACCTGCTTTTTCAGCGGTGTCGGTAAAGTAGAAATCTGACTACAATGATAACTGTGAGTTAGAGCCGGTGTATATATCGTACTCATTATAAGTTTCATTATGTTTTTACCCATCTGTCTGTAGATTACAATATTTGTAACAAATGCCGTTAATAAGTTTGGTTGATTTATTTCACCATACGTGACTAAAAATTATAGAGGAATAGAATCGTAGAATTCAATGGATTAAAAACATTTTGGTTTGTTCTATGTTGGAAACTTATGAACAACGGCGTGTTGACTTATCGATTGTTCATAAACAGGTATGTAGGTACCTCTGTGTCCGTCAACATGTATTTCGTTAGTTAACGAACCGAATGACCGTGTTTCCCGCACGTGCAGACACAAAATGAAATTTTTAGTTCAACGAATTGGGAAGAAAAATTTACGAGTAACCTTGCTCCACAATATGTAGTTCTCTTACATTTTTCATAAATCACTGTAATAATTGAAACAGCACTTACAGTATTGTTAAGTGAACCAGAGCAAAGACAATAGCAAAATATAAATAAAACTACAATAATTTATTATAATAATGCGCATTTAAACAAAGAAGTAATTTGCTTCTTCCCACCATTAAAATTGATGATCAGTATTCTACATCGACAAGAAATTCGTTTTATCACAATTCACCATTTAATTTACTAACTGTAGAACATCGGTGTAATAAGAAAACGTTGCTGAGATTGAGAGTGAAAAATGATTCACATTATAACAAATTTTATTATAAACTAGTTGACCCGACAAGTATTGTCCTGTCCAAATTTCAATAAATTTGTTTGTGATCGTTTTGTGAAATTGTGAAAAGCTATTGGAAATGTGTAAATGAACTATAAATGAGAAAAAAACGTATTTCTGAGTGATCATTGTATCTATTAACAATTGTGGCCATGGATATTCAATTTAAGGAGGACTACATTTAGAAGATGATTTTTGCAGTTTGTACGAATTTTCCGACTTTGCTTTGTAATTGTCTCGAATTTTTTTTTTCCTGTTAACTTTTCCAGGCCATAACGAACAACGTTATATTGGGCAGTTGGGTTCTCCTGCCCCCCCCCCCTTACAATAGCTTAGGTGGGAGTGCGGTTTTAGTGGGTAGAGGCTGGCCGGAGAGTCCTCTGGACAGTCCCACATAACCCTGCCCCCCCCCAGGTTTCCGCACTATAAAAAAAAAGGCCATAACGAACAAAACAAAAAACGAATAACGCATATCCATAGTTGGAATCGTGAGTTATGCTCTTGATTTCATACAAAAAGCACTTTCATTTTTTCTCAAATTTTCCATTTTTCCGGGCCACTTTTCCAATTTTTCTTTCCCTAAAAACATTATTCGGACTATTACAAACATTTTCTTTAAAAAATTAGTCAAATCGGTCCAACCGTTCTCTAGCGATGTGCTTACCAACAAACAGCATTCGATTTTTATAGAATATTTAGATACAGGTACATTACTTAATCTCAGGATTAACACATTCACGACGGCGTGTGCCACCGGTGGCTCAAACATTGAATGTTAAATAATAGGAATTATTTCGGTGACGCCCATTGGAGAGAAACATAAATTGCAGCACCGTCGTGAACGTGTTAAAGGTCTCGGCCATTTAATTTTCGAATGCCTTTATCAATAAATCAGTTTTAACCCTCGGACAAACGGATGATTTTTATAGATATATAATTGGCAATGCTTAGGACCGATCACAGCTATAATTAATCATGTTTAAAAATTTACTTTTGATGATATAACGTGTAGACACATTTAGTCTCTCCGATATCGTCAATGAAACAGCTATTCAGTTAGTTTAATTGCCACAAGTTGAGTACTTAAATGACAATTTGGATCAGTGGCACACTCAGGATTTAACCTGGAGGCGAGGAGTTGAACAGATAAAATTTTGTGGACTGGTGTAAGAATTGCCAATGTACATACGTACTTTATAAATACTGACATTGAAACTTCTTGTATCAGGCCACAGGAAGATTTTTAATGCACATTAAATAAAATCCGTTGAGATGATTATAGAAATTTATTTACAGAAAAAATCTAGTTTTCTTTCCTTTTTACACAGTTTTTCAATTACTTCAGTTATCGTTCTATCAATGTCTCTGTGTATGTATAACGAAGCGAACCCATTCAGTCGCGGTTGTTTCATTGTGGATCTTAAATCTGTTTTCAAAATTCCTAAGGTAGAAAATAATCTTTCACTGACGCACGTCGTCACCAGAAACGTTGCTAATATTTTTAATCAATTATAAATATTAGACTATATCATTTTAGCCTCCTAGAAGTTAGCCCCCCACTTGTTCAATTAAATAATTTCAATAGTTGTGCTGAGTAGTGCTAAGTTTGTGTTACATTGTGCTCGAATATTATAACTGTAATATAAAAATAAGACTAAAAATTGAAAAAAACGATTTTGTGAATAACCCCCAGTTATCATTTTTTCAATTTTCTCCGTTGTGCTAACAAGGAAGCCTATTCAGTTGATACAAGCCGATTTTGATGAAACTTATGTGAGATATAGTTCTTCGGAAAATATTTGACACGTGTTTTTTTATCGGCAACCATCCACTCAGAAGGGGTGAAAACAGCCTTCAAAGTTGGGGGTCAAAACCATATTTTTTTAGATATCTCGGAAATCAGCGGTCGAAAAAATTCGATTTCTTTTTTAAATTGTATGTTTTTTAATGGAAAATGTAGTCGTGCAAGAAAATTTTAACAAACGTTTTTTGTGTAAACAATATATTCAAAATTTGATGATCTTTTGCAGTTTCTCGTATTTATTGTTGGTTAATTTTAATGTAAATTTGGGTGTGTGATCTTTGATCCAAAATAGGGGATACGTGTTTCAGGATTTTCTTTTTTTTACCATTTAACAATAATTATGCATTACATACTTCGAGAACATTTCAATTAATTTAATTGCTAATTATGCGACTCATGAGTGTAATCGAAAATGTGTAAGGAAAAGCCGCAAGGACACACCGTAAGGATAACCAGTCGTTTTGACAGACGTGTTTCTTGTCGCGACGTTCGTATCGATCTGATTTTCTTCGTGCTATACGGCGATTCTAATTCTGTGACTCTACTGTTATTTTCGATTTTTTGTTATTACAAATTCAGTCATATATAGGGCTATACACACATACAATACACGCATCAACCCTATAAATGTAACTGAAATACTAAATGTATTTCAATTGTAAGAACGAATTACATTGTAATTTAATTGAATATGAGACTGGAATTACAAATTACATCATAATTTAATTTAATCGCAGATAACACCGTACGTCCGAAGGACATTCGTTTCATGTCCACTTTATGTCCGTATGTCCCACGTCCGTTACGGACGTCCCTTGGACATCCATTGGACCTAAATTTCGGTTGTCCCAGGGACATCCGTTTTTTAGGTCCTAAGCACATCCGTTGGACTTCAATTTCGAACGTCCGTGGGACATCCGTTATTTACATTCCTCGGATATCCGTGGAACCTAAATTTCGGATGTTCCAGGGACATTCGTTTTTCAGGTGCTAAGGATATCTGTGGGACTTCAATTTCGGACATCCGTGGGACATCTGTTTATTACGTCCCGTCGGATATCCGTGGGACCTAAGTTACGAATGTCCAAGTACGTTTATTTTTTAAGTCTTATAATAATCTTATGTGATAGGTGAGCAGAGTGACATAGTCAGAGTCAAAGCGTCGCACAGTGGGGTATTTGGCCGAAAATAAAAAATGTATTTTAACATTTAAAAAATCAAAATGATGTTTGCTTTTTGTCGAAAAAAATTTTTTTTCAAAATTTTAAATATAGAATTTTTAATTACTGTTCTTAATTACTAACTACTGTTCTAAGTACATACTTAAGTACTGTTCAACTTTTATTCGAAACATTTTATCCTCAGATTATGCAAACTCTTGAAAAGTAGTGATAATTGAATGCTTTGAGTGCGATGTACAGAGCACTCAGATTTCATTCAGTTATCATTTAAATTAGTATTGTTATTAATATTTATATTATATATATATAATATTATAATAATAAGAATATTACTAATCACTTTGTAAGTTTTTTTCCGATTTCAAGACTTTATAGACGATTTTCCCGTTTCTCAGCCAAATACCTCACAGTAGCGTCCCAGATAACCAGGGCTGCACGGGGCAGCTATGTCGCGTTTTGGATGCGTTCTGCCGCTAAGCTGCATCGAAAACGTTCCTCGATTCTGCATCGCCGTAAGAGGGCAACACGGTCGCACTAATGTTTCGAATGCCGTACAGGTCTTGTACTAGTGGGGCTCTCGCCGGTGCGGTGAAACAGAGCTGGTCGAACTAAAGTGGATGTTCCACATTAAGATATCGGTAAAGAAAATTTCTATTGAACAAATGTGTAGTAGCAGCAGCAGCACTCTTCTTTTTACCGACAACATTAATATTTATTTCAATTACGTACTGGATACTATTGGGTCGTTTGGAAAGTAACTTCATTTTTCGTGTAGGGATGACAATGCTTCCATTTGTTATTACTAGACTGCGAATCTTTCTGCAAAATAAAAATTCACTACATCGATTGCAAGAAATAGAAACCAAATTGAATGTTAATTATTTCTTCGGGAAAGGAGAAAACGAAATGACTTTCCGAACGACCTAATAGTATGTAGTATGTAATTTAAATAAATATTAATTTATCTGCACAAAGTCTAAATAAAATCAATCTTATCATTTTTACACAAAGAAACATTTCTCAGTTACTTTTAAGGCTCGGTAGGTTTAGAGTATTGAAACGTCGTCATGCAGAAAAAAAGTGTCGTAGATGGGAAAAGAAACTTTATATATTTCGGTTGAAGCGCTTCGGGCTGCCCGAGTGCTTCGAGCTGCCCCGTGGTTTCGTGCTGCCCGGGAGTGACTCGACGTCGTCGGGCGGGTTCGGAAAGAATCGGACAAGTTCGGGCGAGCGAGTTATCGCGATACCCGAGATTCAACTCTGCGTTCCCGCGAACTTGTCCGCTTCTGTCCGAAACTAAATTGAATGTTAGCTCTTCCCTTAATGATTTTAATAGAGGAGAAATCATATATTGACATCTTCAATTTTAAGAATTTTCCAACAACTATCAATTTCATCTACTCAATTTTGCTATAAATGCATAATGATCCGCAGTCTATCCATGACACATCAGACGGCCCGAGAGTGGCCCGACTTCGTCGAGTGATTTGAGCAGTTGGTGATTTGAAAATTATAGTCAACACGTGTTGGTCGAGAAAGTGTCGACTTCAAGCTCAATAGTAATGACCTGTTATTAATCTATCCATATAGAACAGCCCCGGGAACGTCACTGAAAGAAATCGTGTCTATCGGGTTGGGTCTGCCTAGTCCCACTACAGCCGCGCGCCTGAACTCTCAATGTTCTGACTTCTACGGTGCACGCTACGTAGTATGTACATGTATGTGTGGCCGCTAGGGGTGTGCGGGCCGCACGGTTTTCAGACACAGAATCTGGCTGCAGGAGCCTAGCCGTAGCCAAATTCTGTGTCCGAGCGTACCCTCACTCTCTCCAGCCTCGGGAACGACAGAAATCGAGTCTATCAGGTTGTGGGTTTCCCTAGTCCTACCACAGCCGTCGCGCCGAAAAAATTAATTAAATCATGCTTTTCATTGACAATTATGATACATAACATATTTAAAAAAAATACTGAAGACGATGAAAATAATCGTTAAACATTTGTATCTTTGATATGCGCGATCTTACAGGTCTCACAAGGTTCCACTTCCTAACAAGTAAGAATCTTTTCGGTGAACCTTCCACTATGTAACGTGACAAAAATTATTTCCAAGTGGGTCCGGGTCTTCAAGATATTGTTATCTGAAGACATCCGCGTCGCGTTATCCTGTCCGCGCTCGGACGCAATACAGCAGAATTGTGAGCGATCGTTAGACAATACCGCGATCGAAATATGTTTTTCGCGAACAATTGCTGAATGATCTGATCGTGGCTTCGCGTTTCCGCAATTCGAAAAGATCGGCAGTGCAACCAAACATAATGATTTTAAAAAATACAGGACGTCAAGTAGTATAAAAATGTCAAGGATCACTACCAATCACGGCACAATTTACCGACTGCTAATGTTTTTGACAATGATGTACCACAATAAAAAATTCTGAAAAAAAATTGACAACACTGCCTGTTATAGTAATTTATCAGGGAAACAAACACTAGAATGGCATGTTTTCATATTTTGGAGAAAAAAATATTTTTCCGTATTTTTTGGGGGGGTTTTTCATTTTTTACGACCACAGTTTGCAAAAAAAAAATCTGAAAAAATTCTCGAAAATGCGTCTTACGATACAAAATATGTCACATTTTTTTCAGATTTTTAAAGCGCATTGAGACCGGAAAATGCGCAGAAGAGCGCAAAATCTAATTTACCCAGTAACTACCCTTACGGGTAATTTAGGGGGTTGAATTTTTGCTCAGAGGGGTTTTTCTTGGTCAGCTTTCGAATGGTTCAATAACCACTGAAAAACCTCCAAGGGCAGTTTTGATGATCTTATTCGGCTAGGCCCTTTAAATCACTCTGACGGCTCATCGAAAAAGACGTAGAAAAAGAATTAGCTTAAATTTTTCGGCTCCATACAGTTAATGGTCGAGATTGAAAAAATAATTTTGCAATAGCCCAATCCTTTCCGAATAAAACCCCCGAAAAAAGTGTAGCTCAATCGGATTTCAAAAAAAAAAAAAATGATTTCATTAGTTTTGTTGACAAAAAATTCGAGTTTTTGCAAAATACTGAGGTGGTAGACAAATTTTGAGACGAGATTTGAAATAAGCGTGGAAGAATCTACGGGAAATGATGTACAGCATGTTGCAAAAAAAGCTTTTCCATTCGTGGTATTGTGAAAATCATAGTTTTACTAAAATTGTGCTGGTTTAACGAATTTTGTCGAGGTTAAAAAACGTACTACTATAATCTCCCTACTTTCCCCATATTCTGCAAAGTTTGAGCTTTAATTTAAAAAAAAAATCATCGTTCTATCTCTTTTCTATCGAAAGTTCTTTGATTTTAACACAGAATTCATCGGGTTGGCGACCCGGCGGTGAGAATCCTTGCAGCGACCCGTGCAGCGACCCAAAAGCTGCACGGGTCGCTGCACGGGTCGCTGCATGGACCGCTTCCTGGATCGCGACGGAATGCATAAAAAAGTTTGTCGGTAAATACTGACCAGTCGTGGACCCGCTAGGGGACTCATCGGTAAAGCTACCCAGCAGGCCCTACCTGAGACGCTCCGATATCGTTAGACGGTTTAAAACTGTATATATAGAAATCGGTGACGGATCAGGTAGCAGCGAGAAAGGTCTTTGCATGACTGTCTGTCCATCTTGTGGCGAGTGTAGGAAATTAGCTGCCACAAAAGATTACAAATTTCAATAATTTATTTTATTTGTGTCGAAAGTTCTTTCGATAGAAGAAGAGAGCGAGTTATCGCGATACCGGAGATTCGACTCTGCGTTCGCTCGAACTTGTCCGCTTCTCTCCGAACGCTTCCGATGGAGTGGAGTCACGCTCGGGGCACCCACCCGATGTGTCACGGATAGACTGCGGATCTTTGTGCAAATTAAAAAATGTCGGCGTCGATTACAAGAAATAGAAACTAAATTGAATGGCATCTCTTCCCTTAATGATTTTAATAGAGGAGAAATTATATATTGATGCCTTTGTTTCGACATCGCGGCATAATACGTCCATGAGAACGAAGCGGTTAATTAGCTACCTTTGTATCCGAAGCTTCGGATAGATTTGTAACTAGTATCTGCATTTAACCCTTAGCGGTCGAGTGGCGCCTCTGCGGCGCCCCTAAAAATTGGTGTACTATTATTTAAATAATTGTTTACACTATCAGATATGCCGGTATCTAACCAATTACTACACATTTAAGTATTGTATGAGGTATTATATCAATTTCATATTTATCAAATTTAAAAAATCATGGAGAATGGAGTATTGTAGGTCAGAAGAAACGTTTAATTGCCAGCTGGAGCCTCGAGCTCTAAGCACAATAGTAATGCAATAAACACGGCCGGGTAACCCAACGACCAGGTATATCGGTGTGAAACCGCTAAAAATTCTTTACGAAAATAAGCCAACTACAGTAAACCTTTGTGAGTTGTCTAAACGCCGGTCTCTGGCGGGAAATTTACAAGGGAGACTTGCTTTTCTGATTTATGGCTGTGTCCACCGCGCCGACCGAGCCGAGTAGTAAAGAAGAACTTCGACACGCTATACGACAATCATGGGAAGAATTTCCCTTTCCACCCCCACCTCCACCGTATTCTCTCTCATCTCTACAACGTCAAAATGTAAACAAACGCCGCTCTGGGACAGGCTTACGTTGCCAGTATTCGCGATTGTTTTTTGCAAATAGCTCAAAAACTACAAGCGACCACCCTACATTGAAAAATGAAAAAATTGTTCAAAATGTCGAAATCTGTAACATATTGAATTTTCATCAAAATCGGAGTACGCAGACCTTTTCCATCTAAAAATAATTGTTACAAATTGTATCCGAAGCTTCGGATATAAAGGTAGCTAATTAACCGCTTCGTTCTCATGGACGTATTATGCCGCGATGTCGAAACAAAGGCATCAATATATAATTTCTCCTCTATTAAAATCATTAAGGGAAGAGATGCCATTCAATTTAGTTTCTATTTCTTGTAATCGACGCCGACATTTTTTAATTTGCACAAAGATCCGCAGTCTATCCGTGACACATCGGGCGGGTGCCCCGAGCGTGACTCCACTCCATCGGAAGCGTTCGGAGAGAAGCGGACAAGTTCGAGCGAACGCAGAGTCGAATCTCCGGTATCGCGATAACTCGCTCTCTTCTTCTATCGAAAGAACTTTCGACACAAATAAAATAAATTATTGAAATTTGTAATCTTTTGTGGCAGCTAATTTCCTACACTCGCCACAAGATGGACAGACAGTCATGCAAAGACCTTTCTCGCTGCTACCTGATCCGTCACCGATTTCTATATATACAGTTTTAAACCGTCTAACGATATCGGAGCGTCTCAGGTAGGGCCTGCTGGGTAGCTTTACCGATGAGTCCCCTAGCGGGTCCACGACTGGTCAGTACCGACAAA
Source organism: Lasioglossum morio (assembly GCA_916610235.2). Lineage (NCBI taxonomy): Eukaryota > Metazoa > Arthropoda > Insecta > Hymenoptera > Halictidae > Lasioglossum > Lasioglossum morio. The sequence continues at coordinate 22,881,053 of OU744327.1, read as the reverse complement.
CTTTTTTATGCATTCCGTCGCGATCCAGGAAGCGGTCCTTGCAGCGACCCGTGCAGCGACCCGTGCAGCTTTTGGGTCGCTGCACGGGTCGCTGCAAGGATTCTCACCGCCGGGTCGCCAACCCGATGAATTCTGTGTTAGAATCAAAGAACTTTCGATAGAAAAGAGATAGAACGATGATTTTTTTTTTAAATTAAAGCTCAAACTTTGCAGAATATGGGGAAAGTAGGGAGATTATAGTAGTACGTTTTTTAACCTCGACAAAATTCGTTAAACCAGCACAATTTTAGTAAAACTATGATTTTCACAATACCACGAATGGAAAAGCTTTTTTTGCAACATGCTGTACATCATTTCCCGTAGATTCTTCCACGCTTATTTCAAATCTCGTCTCAAAATTTGTCTACCACCTCAGTATTTTGCAAAAACTCGAATTTTTTGTCAACAAAACTAATGAAATCATTTTTTTTTTTTTTGAAATCCGATTGAGCTACACTTTTTTCGGGGGTTTTATTCGGAAAGGATTGGGCTATTGCAAAATTATTTTTTCAATCTCGACCATTAACTGTATGGAGCCGAAAAATTTAAGCTAATTCTTTTTCTACGTCTTTTTCGATGAGCCGTCAGAGTGATTTAAAGGGCCTAGCCGAATAAGATCATCAAAACTGCCCTTGGAGGTTTTTCAGTGGTTATTGAACCATTCGAAAGCTGACCAAGAAAAACCCCTCTGAGCAAAAATTCAACCCCCTAAATTACCCGTAAGGGTAGTTACTGGGTAAATTAGATTTTGCGCTCTTCTGCGCATTTTCCGGTCTCAATGCGCTTTAAAAATCTGAAAAAAATGTGACATATTTTGTATCGTAAGACGCATTTTCGAGAATTTTTTCAGATTTTTTTTTTGCAAACTGTGGTCGTAAAAAATGAAAAACCCCCCCAAAAAATACGGAAAAATATTTTTTTCTCCAAAATATGAAAACATGCCATTCTAGTGTTTGTTTCCCTGATAAATTACTATAACAGGCAGTGTTGTCAATTTTTTTTCAGAATTTTTTATTGTGGTACATCATTGTCAAAAACATTAGCAGTCGGTAAATTGTGCCGTGATTGGTAGTGATCCTTGACATTTTTATACTACTTGACGTCCTGTATTTTTTAAAATCATTATGTTTGGTTGCACTGCCGATCTTTTCGAATTGCGGAAACGCGAAGCCACGATCAGATCATTCAGCAATTGTTCGCGAAAAACATATTTCGATCGCGGTATTGTCTAACGATCGCTCACAATTCTGCTGTATTGCGTCCGAGCGCGGACAGGATAACGCGACGCGGATGTCTTCAGATAACAATATCTTGAAGACCCGGACCCACTTGGAAATAATTTTTGTCACGTTACATAGTGGAAGGTTCACCGAAAAGATTCTTACTTGTTAGGAAGTGGAACCTTGTGAGACCTGTAAGATCGCGCATATCAAAGATACAAATGTTTAACGATTATTTTCATCGTCTTCAGTATTTTTTTTAAATATGTTATGTATCATAATTGTCAATGAAAAGCATGATTTAATTAATTTTTTCGGCGCGACGGCTGTGGTAGGACTAGGGAAACCCACAACCTGATAGACTCGATTTCTGTCGTTCCCGAGGCTGGAGAGAGTGAGGGTACGCTCGGACACAGAATTTGGCTACGGCTAGGCTCCTGCAGCCAGATTCTGTGTCTGAAAGTCGTGTGGCCCGCACACCCCTAGCGGCCACACATACTACGTAGCGTGCACCATCGAAGTCAACACATTGAGACTACGGGCGCGCTGCTGTGGTAGGACTAGGGAGACCCACAACCCGATAGACCCGATTTCTGCCGTTCCCGGGGCTGGAGAGAGTGAGGGTACGCTCGGACACAGAATTTGGCTACGGCTAGGCTCCTGCAGCCAGATTCTGTGTCTGAAAACCGTGCGGCCCGCACACCCCTAGCGGCCACACATACATGTACATACTACGTAGCGTGCACCGTAGAAGTCAGAACATTGAGAGTTCAGGCGCGCGGCTGTAGTGGGACTAGGCAGACCCAACCCGATAGACACGATTTCTTTCAGTGACGTTCCCGGGGCTGTTCTATATGGATAGATTAATAACAGGTCATTACTATTGAGCTTGAAGTCGACACTTTCTCGACCAACACGTGTTGACTATAATTTTCAAATCACCAACTGCTCAAATCACTCGACGAAGTCGGGCCACTCTCGGGCCGTCTGATGTGTCATGGATAGACTGCGGATCATTATGCATTTATAGCAAAATTGAGTAGATGAAATTGATAGTTGTTGGAAAATTCTTAAAATTGAAGATGTCAATATATGATTTCTCCTCTATTAAAATCATTAAGGGAAGAGCTAACATTCAATTTAGTTTCGGACAGAAGCGGACAAGTTCGCGGGAACGCAGAGTTGAATCTCGGGTATCGCGATAACTCGCTCGCCCGAACTTGTCCGATTCTTTCCGAACCCGCCCGACGACGTCGAGTCACTCCCGGGCAGCACGAAACCACGGGGCAGCTCGAAGCACTCGGGCAGCCCGAAGCGCTTCAACCGAAATATATAAAGTTTCTTTTCCCATCTACGACACTTTTTTTCTGCATGACGACGTTTCAATACTCTAAACCTACCGAGCCTTAAAAGTAACTGAGAAATGTTTCTTTGTGTAAAAATGATAAGATTGATTTTATTTAGACTTTGTGCAGATAAATTAATATTTATTTAAATTACATACTACATACTATTAGGTCGTTCGGAAAGTCATTTCGTTTTCTCCTTTCCCGAAGAAATAATTAACATTCAATTTGGTTTCTATTTCTTGCAATCGATGTAGTGAATTTTTATTTTGCAGAAAGATTCGCAGTCTAGTAATAACAAATGGAAGCATTGTCATCCCTACACGAAAAATGAAGTTACTTTCCAAACGACCCAATAGTATCCAGTACGTAATTGAAATAAATATTAATGTTGTCGGTAAAAAGAAGAGTGCTGCTGCTGCTACTACACTTTGTTCAATAGACATTTACTTTACCGACATCTACCACATTGGCGCAACCTGCTCTTGTACGGCATTTGACACATTAATGCGACCGTGTCGCCCTCTTACGGCGATGCAGTATCGAGGGCCGTTTTCGATGCAGCTTAGCGGCACAGCGCATCCAAAACGCGACATAGCTGCCGCGCAGTACAGGAGCAGTATTGGAGCAGCTGGTTATCTGGGGTCGCGTCTCATCACCGTGCGTTTACGTGAAGTGAGGTTAGGTTAATTTAGCACGTGCTCCCTGTGCACGTATTCGTAACATTCCAATTAATAAAAAGCGTGTGCAAGTGATTCGATGCCTTCAGCCACTTGTCAGGATTGTGTTGGTGACACTCGTTACTACGATTTCAGGTAAGCTTTTATTTTATATTTATTTTATTACGTTTTTTCAGTCATTGAAACATTATTGGCAAAACGAAAATACAAAAATATTATTAGGTTGGAGGGAAAATTCTATCGTATTTTAAAGAGAACATTTGAGTCATTTTATAAAAATACATGTTCAATATTATTCAATGATATAATTTCCATTATTTGTAACAATATGTTGCCATTTTTCAAATAACCTGTCAATTTCTGTTTTCCCATGACTCACTAATTAACATGTGTTTTTGCATTACAAGTAAAATTACCTGCTTATTTAAAATACCACATAGCTTTCCCTCTAACCTAATATATTCATGTTAAAATCTTCCCGTTTATTGAACAATGTTTCTAACCAAGAAATTTTAATTTTCAGATGCAGCGAAGATATCCAAAACATCTATACATCAGAAAGAAAGAAGTGTTTCCATACAGATGCGGCGTACATTAGCGGAGAACCGTGGAAAGAAACAAACATTTTTAAAAGATTTTTAATAATAAAATTAAAAATTTATATTTTATAATTGTTATAAATATATATATTTATTATGTTATAAATTACTGTATGTATTAGTGTTATATGTGCTATTGTATTGTACTATGTGCCAAATCTATGTGTTTGTAATATATGTAATTTTGATTAAAGTAAAATTAAAATGCAAAACCCATATTCTATGTAGTTCCTGTAAACGTCCTGTAAGGAACGTACAATAACGTCCTTATGTCCCTGGTACGTACCAGGGATGTACAAATAAAGTCCGTATGTCCCCAGATACGTCCCACATACATCCCAGATTGGTCCGAACGGGACATCCTATGTACATCACACTTTGTAAATCGTACCTCATTCGGACATTCCTGGGACGTATATCGGACATGTTTCGGACATACGGACATGATTCGGACATCCCTGGGACATACGAAGGTCCAATACGGACGTACTTTGGACATCCTTCGGACATCCGAGTGCTATCTGGGTTAATATTTCGAGAAAAACTATTTTATATATATATATATATATATATATATATATATATATATATATATATATACATATTGTGACGTTGCAATTTGCGCCGTCACTTTATTTCGTGTAAACGGTCCTTTGACCGTGTACGGAGTGGACCGGGCCGACCTCTAGCGGTCACGAAAATCACCCGCCGACACTAGAGCGCTCCTGAAGGATTGACAAAAATCTAAAGATGGGTAATTAACGCCATCTCTTGCGCGTGCCGAGTACGACGAAGTTTCAGGGCCGTGCCAAGGGGCACGACTGGAACCGGAAAACCCGAGAAGGTGCCCCCTCAAAGGATCAGTCGGAGGAAGAAATGGCCATGAGTAGCGTTTAGTTGGATCCGAAACCCCACAGAGATGTCGAGCTCGGATAGAAAGCTCCAGCAAACCACCGTGAATTGTCGTACCGGCCGACGTCTCAACCCGCCATGGCTGGAAATCCGGATCGGGGTGGCGTAGGAGATTCATGTATCGAAGTCCAAAGGGACACAGGTCTGGGGCCCCAGGACCTGTCCGACGATCCTGCGATCTACTAGTCGCGAGCGGGCGGAAGCTACTCGGGAAAATTCGGCAAAGAGCGCGTAGTGAGGGGAAACGAAGATCGACGATCCTGGTCGATGCGGATCGCGGAGTCATTGTCGCACTGGTCTCCATAGTAAAGAGTCGCGTTACCGAGAATCTAAGGGCAGAATCCCGTAGTTAATAAGTTCCGAAGTCGCTGGTGAATTTCGTGCCACCAGTCGAGTGAGGCGATTCACGAAGCGTCCGTCCCTAAGAAATCCGGCGGAACGTCCAGTTACGACCAAGGGTAAGTCGACCAGTGATTTCCTCGATTCCGTTTTTGCGTTGGCTCGTCCATGTTTGGCCGAGGACGACACGGTGCCGTCTCGTCCTCGATGTTTCGTTGGGTCGAGGGTAATACCTCAGGCCTTGGGCTCGTGTCTCGTGTAGAGACGCTTTGAGCAATTTCGTTTGGATCGTTCCCTCCGCGTACGAAAGAAGTCTTCCTCAGGAGTCGCGTCGGCAAAAGAATAGCGTCGCGAGATAACATCTAGCTCGCGAAATCCGGTAACGAAGTATTAATCGCGCGTGGCGAATCGACTTCCGTTCTCTAACATCTTCGAGAGACCATCGCGACAGTCCGGAATTCCGCGCGCCGATCAACCACGCTTGCGAATTCTCGTTCGTGCGAGATTTACGTTGTACCGTCCATCTTACCGTTGCGAGACAATTCCGTGTGACAAAACGCGCTCCGCGGACGACTGCCTTCCGATAAAAGTGTACAAGGAGAGCGGGCTCCCGGGTCGCGACCACGTGGTCGCCCACCTGTACAACCGACGTATTGAAGTTTTTCAATAAAATAACGTAGAGCCGAATCTCGTCTCGTTACTCTACACCTGCGCGATCCGCCCTGCCGTGAGGGTAGTCCCCGTTATTCCCTGTGTCCGAACGCCTGGCCAGTCGTGTCGCGATTTCCGTCTCGCGGTTTGCGGGGACTCGCCCCGGATTCGGCTTCCCCGAGCTCGGGCTGTATTTCACGTTTTGAGTGGTACTTCCTAGTACCTGGCGCCCGAACAGAATCTTTCGCGTTCAAGCCGAGCCCTTCGAAGAACCGCTTTGCCCCGGGAGGACCGTGTTTGCACGGCCGCGTACGGCCCAGCCTCAGCGCTTGTAAAATTCCGGGAGTTGCCCTTGTCCGAGCGCGGTAAAGACCGCTCGATCGGGGACAACGTCGCAATATATATATATATATATATATATATATATATATATATTATATATTGTTATTATATAAGTATATTGTTTATTTGTATATTTCCTAAGCAATAAGAAAGAAAAACCATCCTACGGTGTTCTACGAAATTTCTTAATAATTAAACAAACTGTGGAAAGATTCAGCTCGGTCGGGTAACAGGAAAATGTGCCCCAAACGAATAAAAAATTGAGATAATTAATTTAATAAAAAAATTTCGTAAAAAAAATTAAATGGGCTTCGATGCGCATTAAAAAACGCACTAAAGAGCATGGAATGTTCCTTTTGATTTGTTTGAATACACACCAACTGTTAAGAAAATTGATTAAAATATTAAATACAATACAATATTTTCGGAGGCAGCGCAAAAATCTTCTACATGCGTTCACATATTAATGTATCTTCCCATCCCACCAATTGATTTCCAACTCCACCATACTCCAATGAAATCATGATTTAATATTTTCTTTTAATCAATTTTATTAAGATAGGATAAGAGCCGATTTCCCGCTCAATAGTAATGACCTGTCATAAAGCTCTCGATACAGGGCAGCACCCGGGAACGGCACCTAAACAAATCGCGCCTATCATGAAGTTTGTCCATCCCCTCAACAGCCACGCGCCCACAGTCTCAAGGTTTCGACTTGAACGTTGCACGCTACATTGTTTTTCTGAAATAACAAACAATTCAAACCTAACAGCTGTTTATAGTTTATATAGAATATTTTGTTTGTACATCGAAGACACATGATGCTAATTAGTCAGTGGGATACGGGAATCGACAGGTCACCAGAAAGATGGCAACAAATTGTTACAAATTGTGGAAAAAAACAGAATTTCAAAAAGGAAGAATCGTAGAATTCGACCATATTTTAAAAAAATTTTTTCACACTTGAAACGATGAAAAAATTTGCAGAACAAAGACATATTCAATATTTTTCTAATAATTATTTGTAATCATTATTTATAAGAAGTATTCACCAAGTGGCAGAAACGTTTCTCATTTACATGATGTTGTAAAGAGAGCTACCGATAGTTTAGCTGAGGAGTCGTAGGGGAGCCCATAGACACCTTTTTTTCTGCCACGCACCGCAGGGAGCCGTCAACCCACCAGTGATATATGGCCCAACCGGCTAGACGGAAAAATATTGTGAGAAATCCGGGCCGGATTATCGGTCGTGAACGGTCCCATCTAAACCTATGTAATTTTGCCGGCCGTCCGGAACGGTCGGCTATGAACCGGCCTTAAAGGGGAAATCACTGACATATTGGTCGCCCCATGACTCCTACACAGTAGGGACCGAACTCGTAGCGAGGGAAAAACCACCTTGGAAATTTTTGCCGCACCGGGGATTCGAACCCCGGCCCTTCCTGCTACGAGTCAGACCCTTTACCATCTGAGCCACTGAACCGCCATTAACCTTTTTTTTTTTATAGTGCGGAAATGCGTTACGCATACCCTGGCCCCCTTAGGGGGCCAGGGTTATGTGGGACTGTCCAGAGGACTCTCCGGCCAGCCTCTACCCACTAAAACCGCACTCCCACCTAAGCTATTGTAAGGGGGGGCCAGGATCTCCGAGAACTCAACTGGCCACCCCCATAGCTAACAAACCGCCCTGGAGGGGAGTGAAGCTCACCCCCGTGCCCTACCTAATACCAGACCCCGGGCGGAGGGACTCGCCCGGTGTCCTCATCCCTGGAGCCGTCGAGTTGGGCTTCCCGAACCGCAGTTCGGTCCACCCACAGCTCCCGCAGCCTTCGTGCGCCGCTCGAAGCAGCAGCAATGTGTGACCCCCTAAGGGGCCACCCACCGCCGCCGCCCGGCCAGGGCAAGAAAGCGACGACACCGGCAAGGAAGGGTCGTCGGAAGCGTAATCGCACGCCCCGACCCTCCCCACCCCACCCCCACGCACCACCCTACCGGAGCCCGTCTCCGGTAGATGGCCGACACCCCCTACAAGGGATCGGGTAAAGGTCCCTCCGGGGTGCCGGTCCATCTCGGGGGGGAGAGACTACCTCCCACCCAGGGGCCGGGGTCAGCTCACTCCCCCGGCCACCCACCTTTAACCTAACCTAACCCAGTGCTTAACACGGATCCAGTGTTTCTAAATTATACTCTAGATTTTTTCGTATTTTGATGTGCTGATTTTGAATAGGTTAGGTTAGGTTTGTCTCTCATCTCTACAGCGTCAAAATGTAAACAAACGCCGCACAGTGGGAAAACTTCACCTAACTCGATTCAAAAACAAATAACTTTCGATGGAAATGAGATAGAGCGATGAATTTTTTTTAAATTAAAGCTGAACCATTGTAGAATACGGAAAAAATAGGGAGATTATGGTACGAATGTTTTTAACCTTGAAAAAATAAAAGTTTTACTGTTTAACTATAGTTCGATTTTTTTTAAAAACCAGAGGTCGTAGACAAATTTTTTAGACCAGATTTGAAATCAGCGTGAAAAAATCTACGGGAAATGATACATATCATGTTAAAAAAATATTTTTTCTTCTCGTGGTAACGGAAAAACTACATTTTCTTGAAGTTGTGCAAATTTAACGAATTTTATCAAGGTCAAAAACCATTCGTACTGTAATCTCCCTATTTTTTCATATTCTACATTGTTTCAGCTTTAATTTAAGAAAAATTTCATCGCTCTATCTCAGTTCTATCGAAAGTTATTTGTTTTTTAATTGAGTTAGGTCAAGTTTTCCCACAGTGCGCCGCACCGAGACAGACTTACGTTGCTGAGGAGCATGTAGAAATACGAAAAATTCAATACAGGAAAATTGAAATATCTCAAAAACTAAAAGCGACCCCCCTATATTGGAAAAGGAAAAAGTTGTTCAAAATGTGTTGCTGCATAACATATTAAAATTTCATCAAAATCGGAGTACGTGGACCTGTTGTATATAATTACCTTTTGTATTCCCATTTGTTTGGAAATTTGCAAAAGTCATAAATGCATAAAGATCCGCAGCCTACTGATAAGATTCTGAGCTCTCGATGATTAAACAGTGGGGCTTATTATTCGCATGTACCATTATTATGGTACACTATAGAGGACTCTATGGTACCATTTAATATTTAATGAAGATAAGATTTAAAAGTAAATTTAATTAATTTATTGATAGGGTATATAATCCCAGTTTATTAATAAAAGTCATCAAAAATTAATCTACTGAATATCAAATATACTATAATTTTATATTTCACTAAAAAAAAAACAAACATATCTTTAACCTAAATAAAATTTCTATTAATTCCAAAAATTAATTTATAATAATAATTTAACCCGTGATTCTGGCACTAAATTTACCAGTATTTAATTTTAATTTTTTACTCAAACTTCAAAGATTTCTTCAAGTTTTAAGATTTTTGAACAAATAAGATTTCTAATATGTTTTATATGGCAAATTTTGTGAGTAATTGAAGAAACATATATCTAAGACCCTTAGAATACACCAAAGTAGGTTAGTGACATTGCCAACGATCATCGGCCATTTTTATGATTATTTTATACATGTAGTGTACCATCTGTCGCCAAAATAGTTGTGGAGCTGGGAACCCAGGCCAGGAGATAATTTATCATATCGCGCATTCTAGCAAACACGTGTGCTCTTAGCATTCCGGTCTCTACAGCCCAATAACGATTGCCATGTCATAAACTTCGATGTCGCTAATGTCAAAGCACACGTGACACGGATATGTCACGCTTTGGGAGGATATTGTATACTCCAAAGTTTCTATAGTAGTGAGAATTATAATAGCAGGCTTTAACCTTATGCGTTTATTTGTAGTTTTAATAGAAATCTGAACCGGTAATAGACACATGATCGCAAATAGGAATAATTATAATTATTAATACAATAAGAATAATATGTAATATACAAGGTGGTGGGGCAATAACTATTAACACCTCAAATATTTCGAAACTATAAGTTTCACAGAAATATTTCCTAAAATAAAATTGCACAGTACGAAGGGGGTCATCCGGTGGCGATAATAGTTTTTTTGCAGGTGGACATACTTCGGACATTTGAAGGTCACCTGCATTTTTTAAAATGGAATGTCCTACTTTTTATACCATATATCGACAGAATATCAAATTTTGAGTATGAAACTGTTGACTTTCATATGTCCTAAACCTAATAGTTAACGAGATATTATCCAAAGAAGAAAGAAATTTGTTTCGATAATATCGCGTTCACTATTAGATTATAACATGTGGAGGTCAATACATTTTTACTCAGAATTCGATGGTTTATCGATTCATGATACAGAAAGCAGGTGTTTCCATTTTAAAAAATCAAGGTGACCTTGAAATCTCCTTCATACCTCCACCCACGCAGAAAATGTTTGTGTCAAAACATGTACTCCACTGTACCGTGCAAATTTTGTTCATAAAATTTTTCTATATTATTACAAATAACGGAGATATTCAAGGTAACGGAGATATTCAGTTTTACAATTTGCTGCTTTGGAATTTTACAATTTCACAGTTTCACAATTTTCTACTTTGCAACTTTAAAATTGTACAATTTTGCAATTTCACAGTTTCACAATTTTCACCTTGCATCTTCAGAATTTTACAGTTTACGATTTGCTGCTTTGGAATTTCACAATTTTCAATTTTGCAACTTTAGAGTTTTACAATTTTCTACTTTACAAATTTTAAAAGTTCACTATTTCTCAATTTTAGCATTTCCCACAATTCTCACAATTCGAAACTTAAATTTTTCTCAATTTAAACGACATTTCCCTGAATTTAAACTTGAAATTTCCCTAAATTACTTTTCAACTTTTAAAAAGACAATTTTTCAATTTTAGCATTTCCCAGTTTTGCAACTTTCCGAATTTACAATTTTACAATTTTCAACTGTAGAACTTTAGAATTTTAAAAGTGAACTTAGCAGTAGTCGTACAGGGTAGGGCAATAACTATGCCCACCTTGAATATCGCCGTTATTTGTAATAATACAGAAAAATGTTATGAACAAAATTAGCACGGTACAGTGGAGTACATGTTTTGACACAAACATTTTCTGCGCGGGTGGAGGTATGAAGGACATTTTTCATATTTAGGAGGTATGAAGAAACACCCACTTTCTGTATCATGAATCGACATACCATCGAACTCTGAGTAAAAATGTATTGACCTGCATATGTCCTAAATCTAATAGCTAACGAGATATTATCGAAACAATTTTCTTTCTTCTTTGGATAATATCTCGTTAACTATTAGGTTTACGACATATCAAGGTTAACCCTTTTATACTCAAAATTTTGATACTCTGTCGATCTATAGTATAAAAAATAGGATAGATTCCATTTTAAAAAATGGAGGTTACCTTCAAATGTCCGAAGTACCTCCACCTGCAAAAAAAAAACTATTATCGCCACCGGATGGCCCCCTTCGTACTGTGCAATTTTCTTTCAGCAAATATTTCTGTGAAACTTATAGTTTGGATGATATTTGAGGTGCTAATAGTTAATATCCCACCCTGTGTAATAGTAATCTCTTACTTCTAGCATAGCCGAATTATAAAATAGTGTAAGAAGTAACAAATAGTTTCGGATAATTTTTAAAAACTTTTTTAGGGAAAACTAGAAAGGATATGTTGAATACAGAAAATCGCGTAGAGAAAGATAAATAATGTTTCAATAACCTCTTTGTATATTTAAAATCAATATTGTACTCCTGAAAAAAAACAAACTCTGATTCATAAACTCTTTTCTTTTCGAGGAATAATATCCCAAAAGAATTTATAAATTCGAGTGCCCACCACAATCCTTAGATTTCAACTCCATTGAAAATCTCTGGATAACAATTTTAGACAAGCATATTTCAATTTCAAATTTTACATTGCACTGGGGGGATTCCCCTTGGAACCAGTCAAGCGCTAAACACGCTGGACAACCAAGCCGGCGAGCGATCGAGTATTGGTGAGACTCATATTTACTTGTGTATGCAAGCGAAACAAACGATTGCAAGCTTTTCTAATTTTTTCACTTTTGTCTATGAAACTTTTACCATCGTATTTATCTCGTTTCTCTGATTAAAATAATATCCAACACAATATAATAAAGATTATAATTTCTCGTGTAATAAACGATGTGACAGTTTCGGGCGTGGAAGAGGACGGCAAACAAAAAAATGATTCCCTCTTTCTTTTTCAATCGGTGTACTTGTCTACTAAAAATAGTATTTTAATTAGTAAATAATAACTAATCCTAGTTATTTTAAAGTATGTGTACAACTTTCAAAATGAATTATTCTATTTGATGCAGTAACTGTTGAAAATAGCAAATTATTTCAAAAATATTGAAAACATTTGTATTTTGTCTTTTTATGTTCAATTTCAAGTTTAAATATTATTGCTGAAAATTATAGTTCGAATTCGATGCAAAGAGTAAAATATTGTATTTCGTGTGTTAGATTGCTAAAATAGAAATATTTTATTTTGAGGTACAGATTATTAAAATAGAAATATTTTCATTTTCGAAATTGTATATTTTATTTAAAAAAATACTATTTTCTTTGAGAAAAATAAAATCTAAAATATTAAATAGTATTGAAAATATTTGTTTCGTCAAATAATGCCCACCTCTGACTACTATTACTATAAGGTTAGGTTTCATACATTGAGAACAACAATAATTGACAAGATTTATAAAAAATTATTGCTACTTTAAAATAAAATTTCAGTTTATAAAAAAGTTATGGTTGTTATCGTATACATTACTGTTGAAACTTTCTTTTGTCCGCCACTGTTCTTTTTTGTTTCGTTATTAACTTCCCGATTTATAGGGAAGTTACTGTAATTACCCCGAAAATCGAAAATCGATTTTTTAGCAGATCTCCACGTTTCATGGTCATTGGAGTCGTTTGAGACTATTTTTATCAAAATGTCGGTATGTGTGTGTGTGTGTGTGTGTGTGTGTGTGTGTGTGTGTGTGTGTGTGTGCGTGCGTATGTCCGTTTCTATGGTATCAAATTTTTCGTTAACGTTTTCTGAAAAAGTAACAACGCGATCAGAATGATGAATGATGCAATCGATGTGCCCCGCTGTAACTTAGAGCTGATTAGATTTTGGTCCATTTTGGTCAAGTAGTTTTTTAGTTTTTTTCGAAAGGAGTAGATTCAACATTGCAATTTATACAAGAGGCGTATCCTCCGAAGAAGCAAACGTAACTATATATATATATTTAGACATATTAAAAAAAAAAAATTTTTTTTTAAATTTAAAAAAAATTTTTTTTTCAATTATGCAACTACTGCTAACGTAACCGCTTACAATAATCGAAAAATATCCCGGATGCGCGCACATGAAAGTAGAAAGTAGAATATAATGATACTAATATACTGCAACTAACGATTCGGGAAGTTCTTTGTGTGGCTCGTGGAGAGTCACACACCAATGTTATTTGGTGTGTGACTCTCCACGAGCCACACAAAGAACTTCCCGAATCGTTAGTTGCAGTATATTAGTATCATTATATTCTACTTTCTACTTTCATGTGCGCGCATCCGGGATATTTTTCGATTATTGTAAGCGGTTACGTTAGCAGTAGTTGCATAATTGAAAAAAAAAATTTTTTTTAATTTAAAAAAAAAAATTTTTTTTTAGATTAAAAAAAAATTTTTTTTTTAAATATGTCTAAATATATATATATATTATATATAATATATATATATTATATATATTATATATATATACTGTATAGTAATCTACAGTATAGTATACTGTAATTATATATATTATATATATATACTGTAACTATATATATATATATATATATATATATATATAGTTACGTTTGCTTCTTCGGAGGATACGCCTCTTGTATAAATTGCAATGTTGAATCAACTCCTGCCGAAAAAAACTAAAAAACTACTTGACCAAAATGGACCAAAATCTAATCAGCTCTAAGTTACAGCGGGGCACATCGATTGCATCATTCATCATTCTGATCGCGTTGTTACTTTTTCAGAAAACGTTAACGAAAAATTTGATACCATAGAAACGGACATACGCACACACACACACACACACACACACACACACACACACACACACATACCGACATTTTGATAAAAATAGTCTCAAACGACTCCAATGACCATGAAACGTGGAGATCTGCTAAAAAATCGATTTTCGATTTTCGGGGTAATTACAGTAACTTCCCTATAAATCGGGAAGTTAATTAATACAATCCGAGCGGTAAAATTGCATCGTGTGGATACGGTCACCTAAGGGGTTACCATGGATTCGTCGACAACTGATTTCACCGACACTGTTTTCGTCGACACGATTTGACCGACAGTAACTTTCGTCGACACTATGTTTTCATCGACAAATGATTTTACCGACACTATGTTTTCGTCGACAGTCCGTCCTTTGCGACAGGTATAATATGAATTCATTAGTTTCCACGAATTGATAGCTACATAAAAAATTGTTGTTATATGTATTATACACCCTGATTTGTGATACTGCTATGTGTCAGTACAGTTCCTGCTTTGGTACGTGATTGTTGTGTTAAAGTGTTCCTAAAACAAATGCAATGAGTTCGACACATCAGATTAATTTTGAAGGGCGGGCAGAAGTTATTTCGTCTATTCGTGGAAAACAGAAAATTGTAATTGATGGTTTTATATTAAAAAAAAAATAAAAATAGAGACAACTTGTATTATTGGGTATGTGAAAAACGTGGTGTTGGAGGAAACAGTTGCCAATGTCGTGGTACTGCAAATACAATATACATATGTACATGATCAACATGTAATTCGCTACCACGTTTCTTCAAAGCATAATCATGCTCCAGAACCAACACGTGTAGGAGTTAGTAAAAGTTGCAATAAAATCAAAGAATTAGTATTAATTACTAACGAAAAACCCTGCACTATTGTCAGAAATGTAATTTCAAAGACTAAAAACTCTATTCAGCCATACCTTCCTATGGAGGGAGCTTTAAAACAACAGGTATTATGTGCCAGAAAGAAAAATAAGCCTATAGAACCGAAAAATATCGACGAAATCAATTTGTCGGAAAATTTTACCGAAACATTGAATGGTTAACCTTTTGTCAGAATGATAAGAACGGAATCAGATAGCATACTGCTATTTACGACGGAGGATAATATAAAGATTTTAGCCAGTACAAAATGTTGGATAATGGATGAAACATTCAAACTAATTCCATCGTTCTTCAAACAATTATACACAATACATGGAAATAAGAAAACTGCAATCATTCCGCTGGCTTATGCCTTATTAACTTCAAAAAGGGGAAGTATATATAAATTGCTACTAAATGAAATTACTCGTCTAGCTGAAGAATTTCGAATTATTCTGAAGCCGATATTTATTTTGACAGATTTCGAAATTTCTGCAATAAATGCGATAAAATCTATATTTCCTCATGCAAAATTAAAAGCATGCTTTTTTCATTTGTGTCAAAATGTTTACAGAAAAATTCAAAGTAGTGGATTGGTGAAAAAATACGGTTCGGATGAAATATTTAGTCTTCTTGTGAGGCAAATTCCATGCCTAGCATACTTGAGACCGGAAGAAATTCCAAATCCATTCAGTAATTTAAAACAATTATTCCCATCTGAACATACAGCACTTATAGAATGGTTTGGAAAATATTATGTTTATCGTAGGGTAAAAGGTAAGTCTAATGGAAAAGTGTCGATACGTCTCCCACTTTTTCCAGAAGTTGTATGGTCTGTTTATGAGAATTATGTACACGATTTTCCACGTACACAAAATAATGTCGAAGCTTGGCATCGACGATGGCAGTCTATGTTCAATCACCATAGAGTTGGTTTATATCAGATAATTACGGAAATTCAAAATGAACAAGCAGTTGTAGAAAATTTAATACAGAGAATATTACGAGGTGAAACACTGCCAAAGCAAAAAAGAAAAGATCGTTTAAGAGAAGAACGTATTAGAAAAATACTAGAGAGCCGAGAAATGTACAGTGATATGGATCTTTTAAAGGTTTTAGCACAAAATATATCGCTTCAATTTCGTTACTTGATATTTGTGTAATTATTGTACAATTTTGTTATGTTTTGTAATCTATATATGTATATTCGTAGCATATTCGTTCTGTTTATTCAAATTTTGTATATGTATTTACAAACTTATGTTTGAAATTAAATGAAATATTATGATGTTTGTTCATTTGTGTGTACCTATTAATAAAGTTTGTTTATTTGAAGAAATGCTTTGTACTTCTCTTTGTTATTTGTTATACAAGCAACTAAATGCGCCTAGAACATAAAAGTGATAATAACGATTATTCAACATTAGCTAATACGAATCAAACCTGTCGATGAAAACATATGTCGACAATTTGACCGTGTCGATGAAAACATAGTGTCGGTCAAATCATTTGTCGATGAAAACATAGTGTCGACGAAAACATAGTGTCGACGAATGTTACTGTCGGTCAAATCGTGTTGACGAAAACAGTGTCGGCGTAATCAGTTGTCGACGAACCCATGGTAACCCCACCTAAGAACTGCTGGATCCGAATGATCCCATCAAATTAACTTTTACTCACAAGGAGAAGGCAAGGCCTTCGGGTCACCAATTTAGTTGCGACATTGTATATGTACAGATCTCAATCTCCCTTTTACGAATATATTTAATTATAGGGGCAAACACGCAATAATTGTTGTGATATTCATAAACGAATTTCTTTTAGTGCTTAAATACGCTATTGTAGTAGCAACGTACTAGACTCACCCGGTGGGCTAGGATTCGATTTTCGTCTGGGGAAAAATATTTTTTTACTTATTATTATTAATTAAATTTATTATTGATTAAATGTTGTTGGTCCCTGCAAGTTTCTATATAGTTTAAGTATATATATTAATGTATGTTATATTAGCACAATAGTGACTGATGATTAAAGATTGATGACTGATCATTTAAACTAACTAATAGTTAATCATAAGTAATAAGAAATACGAACCATTACTTAGAGCTGTGACTAACTGGTGCCATGTAGTTATGACATAACTAATAAAAAAGTTTAACTAATGACTACTTTGCTATGACTAACAATCAATCAGACTATCAGTCATTATTAAATTATTAGTTGATTCGAGCCCTATTCTGCCTAGAGGCATGTGAAAACAGCTACAGGATTTTGGCTAAAAAACTTTGCTGCATCCATTTCGTTCCTTAGACATCGTTTCATTTGACTAGTATTATTGCCGTGCAAACATTTACAGTACAGTGCAATAATTCGACAACGCATAGTAGCTGTCTTCAACCGAAAAGAAAAATAGAAAATTTTATGAAAATGACAATATAAAGTTACGCAATCAGTAAAAAAGACTTGCCAAAAGTGAAGAAGACTTTTCCTAAAATAACAATTGAAATCGGAAGCATAAACTATCAGATACAGCGTGAGATGTATAAATTCATTTGGTGCTGCAGTTCTGAACGGTAGCCGTAAATCGTGCATGGTTGTCATACGATTTGTTGTGTGACACGGTCTTGTTTGACGGCAATATGATCCGGCCATAAACATTTTTCGCGTTGCAGGTTGGAGAGATGACAGATTGCGATGTTGATCCTGTTTACCAATCACAGGAGGATATTTAGCATAATTTAACCGCTAGAACAACAACAACCATTTTTTCATATTTATTTATATCATAAGACATGGGAACGTCAGTTTTGTACGAATTGCACCACGACAAATTAGTACGTTCGTGTTGTACGATGTGCAACAGATTGGTACACCGATTTTTTTATCACTTTAATACGATGTTAATTTTAGAGACATCGTCTTCAACAAGGAATTACTTACAAGGGGGTTACCCAATCGTAACACGCCGAATTTAAAGAAAATTTTAGTATGATATAGTACTCAAAACAATATTTCACACGTATTTTTTTATAGCGGCTGAAATTCATGTTAAGGGGGTGAAAATAGCTCTCAAAGGGTGGAAAATCCTATTTTATTGAATATCTCCGAAAGTATTAGGCTTAGACAAAAATTACAAAATCCAGTTTGTGCATCTTTGAATGCCGAATCTTTTCGTATAACCTGATTTAAAAGAAAATAATTTGTTTTAAAAATATGTTAAAAATGAACTTTCTTGTAACATTAAGCGATGAAACAGCACAATTTTTTCATGAAAATTTGTACACACAGTCTGCATACCTTGATGAAAAATATGAGGAAAAAAGTTTTTTGGTTCCGCGGTTATAATAGTCATATTATGTTCCAACGCTTATACTGTTGTCACAGGAGACCGTCATACTCCACGTTGCGAGACGGGACTATTTGATTGTTCGATCGTCCGTTTCTAGCGATCGTCTTATGTTTCACGCCGTCCTCCGGACGAACATCGCGCCGGGCATCCTTTGTTTTAGTTAGTTATTCGACAGACGCGATAGCCAACGCATCGCATAGCGAAGCTTCACCGATGTATTACTTTTTCTTAATAAACTCTCGTTTGTAATTAACTGCGGCTTATTCCCACCACTACGTGTGTCCTATCGCAATTCCATTTACAATAGGTTATGGGCCCAGGATATCGCGACGTTCGGAAAGCCCAGATAACGGAATAGAAAAGTGTCGGTGTAACGCGTGCAGTTCAGTACCAGTTTAGTGCAAGTGCCTAAATACGAACACCGGGTGGACAATGGCGAATCTCGTGAAAATCGAAGCTCTCAACAAGGCGAACTACGACACGTGGAAGATACAGATGCGTGCATTGTTGGTCAAGAATGATGCCTGGTGTTACGTTAATGGTGAAAAGAAAGCACCGACGGTGACGGCCAATGATCCAGCAACAAAAGCGGCTTTCCGCACGTGGGCTGGAAACAACGAAAAGGCAATGTCCGACATAATACTGTCGATCAAACCGTCAGAACTGAAACAGGTCAAGCACTGCAAAACATCAAGCAAGCAAGGTATGGCAAAAGCTCGAACAAATATATCAGTCGCAGGGACCTGCGCGCAAAGCTACGCTGCTGAAGAAATTAATCCTGCAGCGTATGGACGAGGGCGAAGATATTCGCGAACACCTCAGGAGGTTCTTCGATGCCGTGGACAAACTGAACGAAATGGATGTCGATGTTAACGCGGATCTGCTGGCAATTTTGCTATTATACAGCTTGCCGCAGAGTTTCGAGAATTTCCGTTGCGCGATCGAATCACGCGACGAGCTGCCGCCTCCCGATGCTCTACGGATAAAGATCATCGAAGAAAATGAAGCGCGCAAAAATGAAGCGCGCGACACAGCACCAAGCGCCATGATTGCTGGAAAACACACGAAGTCAAATCACGGAAGAAAGAACTTTAACAAAGTATCAGACAATAATAGTGATGATAGTTCGAAAGTGAAATGTTTTCGGTGTCGGAAATTCGGCCACTTATCATCTGAGTGCCGCAAGGGTGGTGAAAAGTCGAAGCATTCGGCCGGTAGTGCTAGCAGCGATTTTTCGTTTTATACGACTCCGGAATTCGGACAAAACTGCGAAGTGGCGCGAGTGATAACCGAGGCAAACAGTGAACTGTGGTGCTTGGACAGTGGCAGTACATCCCACTTATGCAACTAGAGGGGGGTTGTTGCTCGCTCGCTTCGCGAGCTTCGCAGGTGAGGGAGTTGTAGCTCGCATTGCGACCCCGCGAGAGGGTTAGTAGTACGGATGTTGTTTGGTGTGTGACTCTCCACGAGCCACACAAAGAACTTCCCGACTCGTTAGTTGTAGTATATTAGTATCATTATTTATTTAGTGCACGATTTAAGATGATTATATGTTTTCAGGGAATTTCAATAGTTTTCTACTTATCAAAATTTTGCTATATGGCGTCGCATTAGTTGCATAATTGGAAAAAAGCAATTTTTAAAAAAAAAAAAAAAATTTTTTTTTAATTAAAAGAAATTTAAAAAAAAAAATTTTTTTAAGTATGTCTAAATATATATATAGTTACGTTTGCTTCTTCGGTGGATACGCCTTTCGTATAAATTGCAATGTTGAATCAACTCCTTTCGAAAAAAACGAAAAAACTAAAAAACTACTTGACCAAAATGGACCAAAATCTAATCAGCTCTAAATTACAGCGGGGCACATCGATTGCATCATTCATCGTTCTGATCGCGTTGTTACTTTTTCAGAAAACGTTAACGAAAAATTTGATACCATAGAAACAGACATACGCACACACACACACACACATACTAACAATTTGATAAAAATAGTCTAAAATGACTCCAATGACCATGAAACGTGAAGATCTGCAAAAAATTCGATTTTCGATTTTCGGGGTAATTACAATAACTTCCCTATAAATCGGGAAGTTAAAAACCTGAATCGTTTTGAGAATGTCGATAAACGGCCACGCGGGAAGCTAAATCTCGCAACTAACGCGTCGACTGACATTACCGCGAGAGGAACTGTTCGCATAATTGTCGATCAAAAGGATTCAGAAAGGAACCTCACGATTGAAGAAACCTCGCACGTACCGGATTTACGAACAAATTTGCTGTCTGTCGGAAAAATTACGGATCGTGGTTACAAGGTGCTCTTTACGAAAGATCGAGCGACAATTGTCGACGCAGCAGGCAACGACAAGCTGATCGCCACTCGCAGGAACGGTTTGTACTATGTGGAACAAAAGGAAATTCCAGATCATGCCATGGTCACGGGCGAAGATGCAGCGAAATCGCAGTGCAGCAACATACTCGAGATGTGGCACCGGCGCGGCGCACAGTGTGCCAAATGAGCATTTTAGCTGGACAAAAGTCACTTTCAAATCAACAAAAACTAACTGGGCCAATATATTCTAAAATAACCCTGTATTAAAACCCTTGAATATTAAAACTTAAAATTGTTTCGTTATATGTTTACAGAGCGTGTAAACTTTACCTAAAAGACGGACGGTTAACCTATAAATTTATAGCCATATTTCCATGCGCGCTAGAAAGAGCTAAAAACTTACTAAGGAGTATCAAAATTCCTTTATATGACGTATATAGCATCTCAAACCATGTATTTTAACTTTAGTGATTCCAAATTATCGGTAACTTTTCTCTATTTGTGTAAATGAAGTGTCAAAGATGACACTTATTTTTCCACAGAAACGTATATGTAACTCCACTTCGTTAATGAATTAGTATCTACTAAACGTCGCTAAACGTCATCATTTTTACATATTATAAAGTAGAGACTCTCTACTTTATTTTGATACCAAAATCGACTTGCAAAACGCTGCAAAAGTATACGAATTGTTACAATGAAGTTGCATCATTTTACATTCACGCTCGTGACAATCACAGCTCAGGCGCGCGTTCGGAACGCAGCCGATGCCGTCGCCACTTAGCGGTTTGTTTAGGCTTTAGTCTACTCGATACCTATGGATTAGTCTCGTTCATTGTATATTTAAGGAATAAACAACGATGATATCTCCAAGTTTTCCTCTGAACTTTCTTCCTATAGAAATTCGTTTCTTCAGTCTCATAGCGATCAGCGTGCAGTCTACATCTCCCTTGCGTTTTTCTTATATCTTTCAGTTTCGATTTATTAGCAATGCTATTCATAACTTCCAACCCACTAATAAATAGTTTTCGCACAATCCCACAAAAAAAGTTCTCTGTCCCCTGAAGTTCTTCAATTATTAGAAGATAATGTAGAGTCGAGTATTGAAGAAACAGATTGTTTAACAGAACTTGAATCTTCTGATGGTGATTCGAGCTGTGAAGAAGATACGTAACTTCACAAGGCAATGTCTTGTTATAATACTGAAATCGATTAATTTTTTACTATTTTTTTGGATAATTATTTATTAGAAAATGTTTGTACCTGCAACCGAACGTTACTATTTAATACTTTGATTTTGATCTCTGTTATTTTTTTTGTATAATTTATATTTTTGTTATTATATTTTTATTAACATAATAAACTGTAGTATGAACCTGATTTGTTATTTAAATTGAAACCTTATACTAAACCGAAGAATAAATTTGTCCCGTTAGAATATGTCTGAATCTGCAAAAAACAAATAAATAAATAAATTATATTTACATTCTGTTTGTCCATAATTAAAAATTACATCATTTAAATCATTCTCTGCTATATAGGTCCATTACTAACTTTGTTGTAATTTATATTTAATTATAAATAACTTAAAATATATTGTTTAATTAACAAAGCCAACTAACTGTTATAAGAATTTAATAATTATTCATATTTTATTCAACTGTAAACATATTAATTGATAAATATAGAAAAACAGGCGATTTAGACTTTTGTCCAGCTAAAACGCTCATTTGACACACTGTGCGGCGGCTCGGACATCTAAATCAACAAGATTTAATGGAGGCGAGACGCAGATGTATCATACCAAGCGGTAACATTAAAGAATTTCGACGAACACTGTGTTGTGAGGTCTGTATCGAAAATAAAATGACGCGAACACCTTTCCCGCAAAAATCGAAGCGCTCGACGGGCGTTTTAGGGTGAGATTATAGTGGAGCGGTGAGCATCGATGATAGCGGCGCGGTGAGCAGCGCGGCGAAAAGAAACCAATAGCGAGAAGAGCGTTGCGTCGAGGAGAGCTGTGCGTTGAGCAAAGCGGTGCGTTGCGTGTTTATAGTGGAGCGACGAGGTGAGCTGTGCGGTTAACAAATGCGGATATTAACGATAAACAAACAAACTACTTTTTCTTTAGTATGTATCGCAATGTCACGAAGGCTTCGAAAGCTCATGTTAGCTGAAAGAATTTTTACAAAACATTATTTATTTACATCAAGTTGTGTGACAAAAAGAATTAGGAAGTGTTCAGTCCATCCTATTAACAAAGACAGGGAAGGTAGTGGGGAATTTAACCGTTTATATTTAAAATTAAGGCAGTATCCTGATAAATTTAAGCAGTATTTTAGAATGTCAATTGTAACATTCGATTATATTTTGGAATTGATACGACCGAAAATGAATATTCAATGGAATAATTTCATTAAAAATCCAATAAGTATAGAAGAACGCTTAGTTGTTACAATAAGATTCCTTGCAACTGGTAGACACTTCCGAGATCTGGCTTTGACATTTAAACTCGGCTATACTACCGTCAGAAATATTATAGAGAAAATGATACATTTATTATGGGAATGTCTTCAGCCCATTCATATGAGACTACCAACTTCGGATGAGTTTTTTAGAACTGCAAGTGATTTTTATGATATTTGGAATTTTCCGAACGTAATTGGTGCAATTGATGGGAAGCATATCCGCTTGAAATGTCCATCAAACTCCGGGACAATGTACTATAATTATAAGCATTTTTTTTCAATTGTACTTCAAGCGATTGTAGATGCTCATGGAAAATTCATTATTGTGGAAATTGGTGGATATGGAAAACAAAGTGATGGTGGTACTCTTCGCTCATCACATATGTTTGATTTAATGCATAAAGAAAATTTAAATATTCCTCAAGATTCGCCATTACCAGGAACATCAGATCCAATTCCCTTTGTATTTATTGGAGACGAAGCTTATCCACTATTAAGGCATCTGCTAAAACCGTATAGTCGACGAAATTTAGACCTACAAAAAGAATATTTTAACTTTCGCTTTTCCAGAGCGAGACGTATTGTAGAATGTGCATTTGGAGTTATGACATCGAAATGGAGAATTCTCTGTCAGGCAATAGAAACATCGCCCGATTTTGCCGACAAAATTGTTAAATGTATATGCGTTTTACATAATACAATTATTGATATGGAGGGAATCGAACATCTAGAAACATACAACCAGAATGTACAAGAAAATGAAAGTGCCATTTTAAGAAGAAGAAATAGAGCTTCAAGAAAAGTCAATAAGCAAAGGGACGCATTTAAAATGTTCCTTTGGCAGAATCAAATCTGAGCCACCGTTTTCATGGAATATATCACCTATATTTCAATCATTTATCTTGTGTATATACATATAGGTATATGTTATAATAAATTAAAATTAATGATACAGATGAGGAAAATGTGATTTATTGTGCCCGTGGTTTCAATACATATACAGTGATTCACGAAAGTATTTAAACGCATTTTAGAACAGTATAAATTTTTTATAATCGAACCAAACAACCTAACTTTTTTTGAAATATCAGAAGAATATAATACAAATAACTTAAATAACTTAACAACAATATAATCATTCGCTTAGACTTAATATAATACACACACACATACATTCATTCAAAAAATAATGATTCGCTCTCTCTCTCTCTTTCACTCTCTCTTGAAGCCGTTCCATACACGTGATGGAAAACAGTTTTATGTATTTCCAACATTAATAACATATTTTTTTCTTCCGAAAGCTTTTTTACATGTGGAACGAGGCTTCGAAAAAAAAAATAATTCTTCTTCTTCCTTTTCCTCTGACATTAATCGCAACTTTTTTTGTTCAATCTCGATCAATTGTGCTGTAATTAACTCATTTTGTGAATTGTTGGATATTTTTTTTGATTTTCTTTTGCTGCTACAGCCAGCAACAGGCGAAACCGGCGAAGGCGGTGCAGTTGATGGCGGTGCACTTGATGATGGTTCAGTTGATGGTGATGAAGTTGATAGCGATGATGTTGCTGGCGGTGACAGTACATCTTCATCATTGAACACCGTAGATACTGCTTCTAAATTTCCTTTATTTCTACGTGCCCTAAACTGATCTTTTAGAAAACATAACGAATTAAAATGTTTCCATGAAGATAGTCGCTCTCTTTGAATATCCTCATCCGTGTCATCTACGTACTCTTCCGTTCCATCCCCTGACCTGGATGTACTTTTTTTTTGAAGCTCTATTCGAAATTTGTCTCGTAAATGTTTCCACTTCACTCTGACAATTTTATCTTAAGTAAAAAGAATTGATATTTATTTTTTTAAGAACTCGCTTTTTACTACTTGTTTGTAGATTCCTTACAACTGATTTCATCTGAATTTGCTGAAAATATTGTTAAATGTATATGCTAGGTTTACTTACTTGTCAATTTCATTTCGTTGGCTACTCCATCCTAAAGCTTGTCCAGACAATATCGATTATGATGATTTTTATCTCGTTGATCCCATAGTGGACGATTTTTAAAAATCAAACTTATTAATAGTTCAGCCGACATAATGTGACACGAAGGCGTCCGATAGCAGAATACTTGTGTACCGCGATTGTTTCAGTTACTATCATAAACAAACATATTCGTTTCTATGTGCACCACTTTCTGCGCCTTCTTGCTCACAGCTCTTATTACCAATTCACTATATACATTTGAATTTAATTACATTGATTTGTTTTTGCCGCGCTGGTCACCGTGCTGGTGTCATCTGCGCCGCATTGCTCACAGCTCTTATCACCGCTCCACTATATATATATATATATATATATATATATATATATATATATATATATATATATATATATATATATATATATATATATATATATATATATATATATACATTTATTATTTTGTTTTCGCCGCGCTGCTCACCGCGCCGCTATCATCGATGCTCGCCGCTCCACTATAATCTCAACCTTAGGGTGAGATTATAGTGGAGCGGTGAGCATCGATGATAGCGGCGCGGTGAGCAGCGCGGCGAAAAGAAACCAATAGCGAGAAGCTATTAACTATATATATATATATACATTTATTATTTTGTTTTCGCCGCGCTGCTCACCGCGCCGCTATCATCGATGCTCGCCGCTCCACTATAATCTCAACCTTCGACATAGTTCACAGCGACGTATGCGGACCTATGCGAACACGATCGCACGCGGGCAATAAATATTTTGTCACATTTATCGACGATTACTCGAGATGGTGCGAGATACGGTTTCTAAAATCGAAAGATCAGGTTTTCGATACGTTTAGAGAATTTAAAAGCTATATCGAAAATCAGACGGATCGAAAAATTAAAACCCTCCAATCGGATAACGGGGGAGAATACGTCAATTCGCGTTTCGACACTGAACGATAACGGCATAAAGCGTAGGCTATCAGTCGCGTATGATCCACAGCAGAATGGATTAACCGAGCGAAAGAATCGGACAATTATAGAAGCAGGGAGATGTCTAATCGCGCAATCCGGTTTACCGAAATCATTCTGGGCAGAAGCTGTATCGACGGCAAATTACATTCGTAACCGATGTCCGTCAAGAATATTAGCCGGAAAATCTCCATTCGAAAGGCTTCACGGGAAATTACCTAACGTAGAATATTTTCGCGATTTCGGATGCGATGTCTATTTCCTAAACAATACTCCAAACAAGGGGAAATTTGAACCACGATCACGAAGAGGCATTTTTATTGGTTACGCCGAACATTCAAAAGGATACAGGATATGGAACAAGGAAAAAAGCGGGTAGAAATCGCGCGTGACGTAAAATTTCTCGAGAATTACAATGCGAATCAAAAAGAAGTAGGCATTAACTCAAATCTCGAAAACGTCTCTTCCGAAAATATCCTAACGGATGATTCAGATCGCGAAGAACGGGAAAACGACAACGTGACTTTCGACGTTGATCTATCTTCTCAAAACGTTTGCAACGATACTACCGAATCGAGCAACGACCCGAGCGAGTCAAACGCGAACCAAAATAATCGCGAAGACGTATCGTTTCAGAGAGCTAGAGGTAGACCGAGAAAAATTCTCACAGGTATGAGGGGAAGACCAAGAAAACAATATAACATGATGCAAGTAGGAAGTACCGCGACCGAAGCATTTATGGCGGAAATTCCCTAGAGCGAGCCATCGCGGGCCCGGATACGGACGAATGGCACCAGGCCATAGCCATCGAGTTAAGGTCGATATTAAAAAACGATACCTGGAAAATCTTCGAGCGCCCAAAGAACGCGAAGGTAATCGGTAGTCGTATTGTGCTGCGAAATAAATATAAGCCGAACGGTGAAATCGACCGTCGAAAGGCGAGGATAGTAGCGCGCGGATTCTCTCAACGCTACGGGATCGACTTCTGCGAAACTTTCGCCCCGGTTGCGCGTTTGGAATCAGTTAGAATTATGGCGGCCCTTGCAGCCGAATATAACATGAAAATTCACCAAATAGACGTGACATCAGCTTATTTAAATGGCAATATCGACGAAGAGATTTTTATGGAAGTTCCCCGTCACGTTGAGAAAGCCTTAAATATCTTAGTCGAAACCGAAAAAGATTGTGATATAAAAACCAAAGGAAAGAAACGGAAACAGAGTTTGTTCATTGCGGAAAGCTTTGTACGGTTTAAAGCAAGCCGGGCGCAACTGGCATTATCGTTTAGACAAGGAATTAAAAGAATTCGGACTACTCACGAGTAAGACCGATCCGTGCGTTTATTATCGCGGGCAGGCGGAAGACATTTTAATGGTTCTTGTTTACGTGGACGACATTCTAATAGTCTCTCGCGATCTTGAAAGAATAAACAAATTTAAAGCCTATATTGGAAATATTTTCGAAATCAAAGATCTAAACGATGTAAACTGCTGCTTAGGAATAGAATTCAATCGTTCCGAACAAGCGATAGTAATGCACCAGCGAGGTTACATAGAAGACATACTGGAACGCTTCGGCATGTCAAATTGTAAACCGTTATCAACTCCGTTAGACATAAGTAGAAAGCTGCGAAAAGAAACTGAGGATTCAGGCGAGGATCATAAGGAATTGCCGTTTCGAGAACTATTGGGTTCGCTCATGTACTTAGCAGTAGCTACGAGACCCGACATACCTCACGCGATCGGCGCACTAAGTCAATTTTACAATTGCTTTAACAAAACGCATTGGATCGAAGCGAAGCGCGTTTTGCGTTGTTTAAAGGGTATCTCTAACGTAGGCCTTAGATACCAAGCCAACGGCGCGTCAATAAAAGGATACGCGGACGCCGACTCGGGAAATTGTACGGAGGATCGAAAATCCTTCACGGGATATTGTTTTAATCTCGCAGGGGCCGCGATTTCTTGGGTATCCAAGAAACAGAAAACCGTCGCCCTCTCCTTCGTCGAAGCAGAGTATATGAGCATGAGCGAGGCCGCAAAAGAGGCCATATATTTGCGGCGTTTTTTCTCCGAATTAGGTTTTAAGTCAAAATCAAAAATCGATTTACATTGCGATAATCAGGGTGCGATTAAACTAGCGGAAAACCCTGTGTTTCACAATCGCACAAAACACATCGATATAAGGCATATTTCGTAGAATAATCTTTATATAATCTTGATAATATCCGCCCGGATTACATAATAATATCAGTTTTTGTAGCTAATGGAAGAAATTTACTAGAAGATATATAAATGTTATTCACTGAAAAAACCGGTTTTAGGATTGCATAATTTTCTTTTAAAAACCGGTTTCCAAACCCGGTTTTTAAAAACCGACAAACACTAAAGGCTACATTTCACCCTATGGAATCACAAATTTTGGACTTTTTAAAATAAACTCCCGTAGATTTTGACGAAAAAATTCCAAAAATCCAATTTTGAACATTTGGAATTAACTGGTTCAAAAGTTACGTGTGGAAAGTTGAGCAATTTGTAGCGTTTTTGACAGGTAACTGGTTCTACTAGTTCCCTTGATTAATTGTGTTTTCGCTTCTTTAATACGAACGATGATCGTTGAAATGTATGTATCAAATATATTCGTAATTTGTAAAAAAAGCAGAAAACATACATACGTGTATTGTACAAAAGAATTTCCAGATTTTTTATTTCGGAAGTGATACAATTATAAACTGTTAAAATAAAATTTGATTAACTTATCGTTAGCATTTTGTTATACTGTACGTTATTATAATTTTAGTAAAAAAGTTTGAATAATTTTGGGGCGTAATTTATACTGTAATAGAGACTATAATAGTATATATTATTAATATATTATAGACTATAATAGTATATATTATTAATATATTATAATATATATTATTAAATAAAATAACTAATGAATGAAAATATAAAACCATTGAGTAAATCACGTTTTACGTGATATCTGTTCTAAATCGAGATGGTAACTCACGTTTCACAACAAACGATTCATTAATATACAAAAATAATCATAGAAAATAAGATAAGATAAATAAGTCTCTTGTATGAAATTTAAAATAGGGATCGTAAAAAAATATAAAATTCTCCTTTCTAAAGAAATATGTAATATCGCGCAACACGTATATAGCTCTGAAGCCTTGCATTTGCATACGAATGAAAATGAGAAATACATGAAAAAGTAGAGGAGATGAAAACATTTTCTTCCTCATTCTATTAAGATAAATTTTCAGTCCACCGTCTACTTCAACAAGAAGGTCGTGTTTAAAATTATACACAAATATTACATTGGACCAACCCTCAAAATATAATAATATAGTTAAGATCGTATCAATGATTAAATTTCAAATTGGCGATACAATATATTAACATTTGGGACTGTTTGAAACAAATTTTGAGACATCTGAAGATTCGATACAACAAAATGATATCTTCCTGAATTGATAAAACAAAATCAAATAGCAATAAAATTCGTTTATTGATTTTATATGACGCGGAATAAATCAAAGATGTCACGCATAGCTTGTTTATTCTAACTTCTGTTGTTTATATTTAAATAAATGCTCATTATTATGTTACGGATCTTTATGTAAAATGAAAATTGTCTGTATCGATTCCAACGAATAGAATCCAAACATAATGTTATTTCTTCCCTTAATTGTTTTAATATATGAGAAAGCATGTACATATACAGGGTGTTTCGTTTAAAACGGTTCTGTAACTAATAAAGTCTCCGCCTCCTTCTTCTAATTAAATATTGCCTTGAATTTTTTGGGAAGAGTTATTCGAAAGCAAGAAGGGGAAAGTTATGGTATGCAAAGGGAATATTTTAAGTTACCGTAAAATTTCCCGTTGCTTTCAACGTTTTTCCCACCTCGTCAATTGTTGGGGAAAATGATCAATATGGTTAGAACATGTCGGGAAGGCCACCACTTCTAACTGAGCGTATAGAGTTCCTTATAAAGAAACTGTAAAGTGTTTAACAGAACCAATGACGGAGGGGAGGAATTTATTAATAGAAAATGATGGAAAACGTATAAATTATGAAAAAGATTTATTTTTATAAAGTATAATGTTCTAGAGTCTGTAAAAAGTTTTCGTTGTTTTTTTGCAAGTGAACCTACTATTTTGTCATGGTCAAAAATTGATAAAAATCAAATAAATGTTTACAGTTTAAGAACTGTATCAAAAAGAAATCTTACAAAAATATTCCTTAGCGGTTTTGCCAAGTGCTGGAATAAATCCCATTGTCAGTTGAATTGATTGATTAGCTCCGGCATTAAGACCAATAATCCAAGTGGATGTATTTTCTTGATACGCACTGTATTACCGGAAATAGGTCGACAGAAAGTGTATCAGGTCAATCACCAGGTTAGCCTAAACGCGTAGCTTCTACGTCGATCTTCCGATAGTATTTGACATTAGATGTCCAAGATTGTGGAATCTTCTTAGTGAATTCAGTTCAGCTGGCGAGAAGTCAAGTAACCTTCAACAATCAACTATTTGCATAGTGTCTGCAGCATAGTAATAAATGACTATCAGTAAATATTTGGAAAACTATATGTATCTATTTACACTCTTATGGAGATACGGAATGTAAGATTCTTTCTATGTTGGTCTTCCTCTAGACAGCGGATCTTTATGCAAAATAAAAATTGTCTGCCTAAATTGCAACAAACTTCAGCGGAATAAAAAAGGTAATTATTTAGAAGTTGGAATTTAAATATTATAGATTTCTATGTTTTGAACAACTTTTTCCTACACATGTTACCGCCGCACGATTTTAGTTTTCGAGATATTTGCAAAAAACTTTTTCATATTTCTGCACGCTCCGTGACAACAGTGGCAACGCAAGCCTGTCCCGACTCGGCGTGTCTTTAAATTTTGCTTCTAATCACGCTGTGTTAATGAGAGAGAAAACAGGGTCTCATTCTGGTCATGCATATATAGGGTGAGCTTTCAATTTTTAAAGACTACTCCTGGATTTTACTAATGAAAAAATCATACGAATAGAATTAGTTGTGGTTAGGTCGTGGAGGGGCGGAGAGAGCCGGCGGCCTGACGCATACGAAAATCCTTTTATACAGGGTGGGGCAATACCCAGTTCTATTTAAAGAAATGACAGCGATCTTGATTTTTTGGTGAAAATCAACTTTCTTTCGAATTTAAAAAATTGCAATTTCTTGTCGGTTAAATACTGATTAACTTCGGTAGGAAATACACTTCTGTTCGACCACCCGAAGGGGCTGAAAAATCGTGGGGACTAATTTACGCCGCACCCTGTATATGTTGTATATTAGATACATGTGATATTCATTTTGTGTTTGGTTAGAAACGCCGTTAAGTGATCGCCTATGCTGATATACGAAAATCCAAGAGAGAAAATTCAATATAGTATTAGCAATAGTTTTTTGAGAATATTTCGAAAACTAAAACCGAGCGGCGGTAACATGTATAGGGAAAAGTTGTTCAGAATAATGACCTTGATAACATATTTCAAGATCATCAAACTCTGAGACGAAACCTAACGTCTAAATAAGTACCGAAGTTTATCCTCTTGCTTAATATATTTAATAGGTTGAGAATAATATAACAGTATTTCATATTCTTCTAATTTTATCACAGTTTTAAATTGCATCTACTAATTTGTTACGGATGACGAACAAATGTTCAAAATCATCTCTGGCAGGAACCGTCCTAGATTAAATACACGGATTCCCCCTAGTTAAAACTACATATCTGTTTAGTTTAAAATCAAATCATAAGCACGACCAACTGGCCGTTGACAAAATACGAGTATGACTAAGGGGTACTGACAAGTGCCACCTGTCATTCCAGGGGTATATAAACCCTTGCATTTTCACTCTCGCGGGCTAGTACTTTCGTAGTCACGAATCGTGTCGCGTCGTGCTGCATCTCGTAGAGTCAACTGCCAGTGAGATCGGGCTAAAGTTCCCCTTCGTATCAAATTTAACCATATAGATTCCGCGAGTCCGGTATAAAATCTATTAGGCATTTCTTCAGTTGTTCTCGAGACCCCCGCATTGCCAGTGCGTTAACACCGAGCATTCTAGTTAGGTAATTACACTTTTATATAATCCCATTATTCAAACGCGACATTTACACAACTGTAATTATTCTTCAAATAGAATATATTTGTGTTCTTGATAATTTCGCATCAACTCATTTAACCCATAATTATTGTTTCCAAAATCCTAATCAAATAATTGAACATCCCACACGATACAATCTTACCGCTCAGATTGTATCAATTTAAATTATACTTGTTGCGAGGCCTACTAACAATCCTAGTGATTTCCCAGTTACTTATCAGATTCGTCTGTATTATCACTCAACCACCTAGCGGCTCCCTGGTAAACATCAGGTTCGTCCGCATCCTAGCAGCTCCCTGATTGCGTAATTCGTATCAGGTTCGTCTGTACTCTCACCCAATAACCTAGCGGCTCCCTGATCAACGCATCAGGTTCGTCCGTTACCTAGCAGCTCCCTGATTGCGTAATTCGTATCAGGTTCGTCTGCATCCATCCTAACAGCTCCCTGACCAACGCGTCAGGTTCGTCTGTGCTCTGTTCTAATATCCTAGTGACTCCCCAATAACTCATTGGGTTCGTTCACGAAGAATCACAATTTCTAGCAGCTCCCTGACCAACGCGTCAGGTTCGTCTGCGTACCTCCAATCCTAGAGGCTCCCTGATTGCGTAATTCGTATCAGGTTCGTCCTCGTCGTCTAAATTCCTAGCGGCTCCCCAATAACTCATTGGGTTCGTCCGCGTACCTACTAACAAACTGATACCTTATTCCCAGGGTAATAACCCTTCGCCGGCCACTCGTGCTGCTCACGGCCCTGGCTCGTAACAGAACTGGTGACAGCGGTGGGATTGTTCAATTATTTTAGGATCACTTTAATTTCGGGTTCACTATATTAAATTACTCGTAGCTGAGTACAGACAATATACTAGTTTTCCTAGTTACGTCTCAATATAATTAGCAATATACTAGTTTTCGCTAGTCACGCTCTTATATCATTAATATACTAGTTTCCTCTAGTTACAATTTTAAAAATGCAGAACCCATCTGCAAATACCTCTTCCGTTGACATAATGAACTTAACGGTTTCACTTGCAAATTCTATGTCGCTGTTGACGCAAAAGACATGCCTACAGAATATTACATCGACAATTCCTATCTTCGACGGGGAAGATCCATCGTTAATTCGTTTCGCGCAAGCTTTAGAGGACGGGTTAACTTTGATTCCGGGGGGTACGGAAGCCGAGTATCTGGCAATTGTTCTGACTAAGCTTATCGGACCAGCACGTAGATGCACATTAGAACACAAGTTTACTACCGTAAAAGCGTTAATTCAACATTTAAAGAAACGGTTCGCTCCAGGAAAGAGCTTATCATATTATCAAGTGGAAATTGCGAAACTACATATTCGCGAAGGAGAAAGTCTACGACAATACATCGATAGGACAAGCCATTTGGTATACCGTACGCGCGGAGCCATAAGGGAAAAATACGAGGAAGAACGTTCCGAAGATTTCATCTCATTAATGGAAAAAGACGTTATCGAGAACTTTATCGACGGACTACCCGATCGGATTTCCCTGAAGGTGTCGGCATCACTGAAGGATATAAAAAATTTAGAGGATGCTTACGACGCCGTGCTACAGGTAGACAAAAGGTTAAGAAACCGACGACAGTCGCAGCGAAATGAATCACCCGCGAGGTGGTCGCGACGAGACTCATACGAGGATTCTCGTTATCGCGAACGTGAGGTGTCATACCCATTATCTCCGAGCAAATACGATAAACATAGGGATCGTCGCTCCAGGCCATCTGGCTTCGAGGAGGAAAGAGAAGGACGAGCTTCTGCTTGGACCTTACGTCATAGGAGCCCTTCACACTCTCCCTCCTATCGTTCAGATTCGTCAAACACGAGAGACGGAGAGAAACACTATACAATCCTAAAAAATTCTGATAAGGATCGTATGTCAAAGTCGTATTGTTGGCATTGTGGAACATCTGGGCACGATGGAAAATTCTGTAAGAATCGACCGCGTAGCCCACGTTTCCGAAGAGATTCACGAGATTCGTCCACGGAATCAAGGAAGTCTTTAAACTTCGATCGCGCTCACCGTACAGGCGAAACGATGAGCGAAAACAAAGAGATTCGCCAAAGAACTGTCCGATTCGAGGAAAAACCCTCATCAAGGAAGCCCCAGCACCACGAATCAAAATCAAAATCCCAGAACTGGAATCAGGCACGGGAGAATTTCTAATTGACGGTGGAGCATCCGTAAATTTAGTGGTTCTTGACATTCTTGGAACGGGAGCAGAAATCATTTCTCGCGAAGAAATTGAAATAACTGGGCTCACTACAACCCCAATTCGCACTCTGGGAACCACAATTCTCCACATCCACGAAGCTCCTGCATTTTTCTACGTAGTGAAACACCTTGCAATAGAAGCAGATGGACTTATAGGAAGACCATTTTTAAAGCAGGAAGAAGCAGAAATTTCATATTACCATGGGACGATGGTACTAAAAAATAGACCCATCAGGCCTATTTATTTTTCAAATTACCAACAGGATTCAGATGCACCAACCAAACATCGCATCGATGCCAGATCGTCTCAACAAATTGCAATAAGAGTAGCTAATCCAAGGATAAGAGAAGGCTACTCACCACGCATAAAGACGCACGAGCAACTCTACATAGGAGAGGCCGCCGTCTTGAATGACAAAGGAAAATGTCACGTTATGGCAACCAACACCAGTGAAGAAGCCCTGGATGTTGAAATAGAACCTCAAATTCTGGAACCTTACGATATTTTGAGTACATCGGACGAAGATACTTATTCAGACGTACAACATCGCAATTTCAAAAATAGAGAAGACAGAATACAGGGAATCTCTGAAACGCTAAATTTAAGCCACCTGAACCAAGAAGAACGATGCAGTGTTACCTCATTGATAAAGGAATTTCCTGATCGCTTTTATCTTCCAGGAGATAAATTAGGGAAGGCCTCTGATTTCAAGCACTCCTTACATACAGTCGATGAGATTCCAATCAACACAAGGCAATATCGGTATCCTCCTGTACACCAAGATGAAATCAAGAAGCAAATTAATGGCTTATTATCCGAAGGTATTATAACACCGTCGAAATCTCCGTACAATTCACCCTTGTGGATTGTACCCAAAAAACCCGATGCGCAAGGAAATAAACGTTGGCGCATGGTAATAGATTTTCGTGCCCTTAACGAGAAAACCATTTCCGATAAATATCCATTACCTCAAATCACGGAAATACTGGATCATCTCGGTGGAGCTAAATACTTCTCCGTTTTTGATCTCGCCAGCGGGTTTCATCAGATAGAGATGGATCCAAAAGACAGACAGAAGACAGCCTTTACAACTCCTAACGGACATTATGAGTTTTCACGAATGCCGTTTGGTCTAAAAAATGCACCACCCACTTTTCAACGCCTCATGGATCAGGTATTAACTGGACTTCAGGGAACGGATGTATTCGTTTACCTGGATGATATCGTGGTTTACGCTTCATCATTGCACGAACATGATGTTAAAGTAAGGAAATTGTTAAACCGTCTGCGAGAACATGGTTTAACCCTCCAAACCAATAAATGCGAATTCTTACGGAAAGAAGTTGCATACCTTGGACACATTATTTCAAGGCAAGGAGTGAAACCTGATCCCCGAAAATTACAAGCTGTTAAGGATTTTCCAACACCTACCTCACAGAAGAATATTCAACAGTTTTTGGGTTTAGTAGGATATTACCGGAGGTTTATACCAGATTTCACCACAAAAGCAAAATCTTTAATTGACCTTCTAGGAAAGGGCAAAAAATTCAAATGGACCGAAGATCAAGAAAACAGCTTCAAAGAACTACGTGAAGAACTTTGTAAAGAACCTATTTTGCAATATCCGGATTTCAGCAAACCATTTGTCATCACAACAGATGCTTCCGAATATGCCATCGGAGCAGTGCTCAGTCAAGGCGAGATAGGCAACGATTTGCCAATTGCTTACGCATCCCGCAGCCTCAATAAAGCAGAAAGAAACTATTCAGCCACGGAAAAGGAATGTTTAGCAATGGTATACGCCGTTATATACTTCCGACCGTATGTATATGGAACAAAATTTACACTGGTTACAGACCATCGACCATTAGTCTGGTTGCATTCTGTAAAAGATCCAACATCAAGGATCATGAAATAGAAACTCCGACTTTTAGAATATGATTATCAGGTTGTCCATAAATCTGGAAAAATAAATAAGAATGCAGATGCATTATCGCGTAATCCTACTACTATCTGTTTACCACTCATTCCAAGGGAACTTGAAGACCCCGATTTCAAGATACAGATACCGAAAACAGATGTCGATGCTGGTTCAATTGGACAACGCATCAAACAATTACATCGGGACCGTGAAAAACGGCCGAAATATCGACAAACAAGCAGCAGCTCAGATGAGGCAGAAGAACCCGTCCTGGGTAAAGTTCAACACTCACCAATCATAAACAGAACCCTTCCGAGTTTATCTAGAGAGATAGTGATGCCAGATGAGGACCAGGTCAACACACACAATTTTTTGCCTGCGGCAAACTCCACGGAAATTTTTTCTACGGATAAGAATACTAGCTTACCAGGTGATTTAATTTCATTCGATGAACCGTTTGAAAATACGGTTATCGAGAACACGAACAATTTACAAGGGGATTCACCGAATACACCGCAAGAACCACCTGGTGTAACAAATGGAATTTTACAACCTACCGTAATTCGGTTGCCAGTCAACACCATGGATATGGGCAAAGCGAATGCACGGCAAACTGACCCTTACACATTCGTCGACGAAGCTACCGATAGCTCTACCGAAACTGACCTGGAAGCACCGCCGGAACCGAAGCAAAAAATCAACATTTCTTCAAATACTCTCACCGCAAAGGAAGACCATTATACACATTTTATATCAGCTGATTGCAATCTAGTAAGCCCCGTCGGGAAATTTCTGTTAGACACAGGATTAGTAAATAAACGGGAACTTCTAGCTGCACGACCAAAAAAGGGACAGGTCGTGATTTCAAACAATGGATCATTTAAAACTTTTAGCATGGTAATTTCCGACAACTTTCACGATAAGCCAAAAAGAATAGACATACTTAAGGGATTGAAAACTCTTCGATCTGCTTTGGAGCGGAATGGGGATAAATCTTTTCGAATATCCGCCACCGGAGATCATCATCGGTTACCACTCAACGAACTTTTTGAAGCATTGAGGGAGGTCTTCACAGACTCATCATCTTATCAAATTACAATATGTAACTGTGTCATTACGACACCTTCCATAGAAGACAGGCAAGAAATCATCCATGAAGCACATGATAGCTTAATAGGCGGACACAAGGGAGTTACAAAAACTTACAACCGTATCCGATCGAGATTTCATTGGCCACAGATGCGCAATGAAATTCAAGAGTACATCCGAAAATGCAAAAGCTGTCAGGAGCAGAAATTAGTCAGAACGAAAACTCGTCAACCTATGTTGATCACTGATACACCGTTAGACGCATTCGATAAAATTTCTTTAGATACCGTTGGGCCGTTGCCTATCACACCTGGAGGAAATCGTTACATTCTCACTATGCAGGATAATTTGACTAAATATTGTATAGCAGTAGCGATACCTAACATACGGGCCGCTACCATCGCAGATGCCTTTGCACGACATTTTATTGCAATCTATGGGACACCACGAGCAATACTTACAGATAAGGGAACCAGCTTTATTGGTACTCTTATGACAAATCTAGCAGACATATTCAAAATTAAGCAAATTACTACATCTGGGTATCGACCACAAACTAACGGATCACTAGAACGAAGTCATATTGTTCTTACAGAATACCTCAAACATTATATGGAGAATTACGAAGATTGGGATTTATTGATTCCTTTTGCGATGTTCTCCTACAATACATCAGTTCATGAAGCTACTAATTTTACACCATATGAATTGATTTTTGGCAAACTACCTATACGAGAATATTTCGAAAACTAAAACCGAGCGGCGGTAACATGTATAGGGAAAAGTTGTTCAGAATAATGACCTTGATAACATATTTCAAGATCATCAAACTCTGAGACGAAACCCAACGTCTAAATAAGTACCGAAGTTTATCCTCTTGCTTAATATATTTAATAGGTTGAGAATAATATAACAGTATTTCATATTCTTCTAATTTTATCACAGTTTTAAATTGCATCTACTAATTTGTTACGGATGACGAACAAATGTTCAAAATCATCTCTGGCAGGAACCGTCCTAGATTAAATACACGGATTCCCCCTAGTTAAAACTACATATCTGTTTAGTTTAAAATCAAATCATAAGCACGACCAACTGGCCGTTGACAAAATACGAGTATGACTAAGGGGTACTGACAAGTGCCACCTGTCATTCCAGGGGTATATAAACCCTTGCATTTTCACTCTCGCGGGCTAGTACTTTCGTAGTCACGAATCGTGTCGCGTCGTGCTGCATCTCGTAGAGTCAACTGCCAGTGAGATCGGGCTAAAGTTCCCCTTCGTATCAAATTTAACCATATAGATTCCGCGAGTCCGGTATAAAATCTATTAGGCATTTCTTCAGTTGTTCTCGAGACCCCCGCATTGCCAGTGCGTTAACACCGAGCATTCTAGTTAGGTAATTACACTTTTATATAATCCTATTATTCAAACGCGACATTTACACAACTGTAATTATTCTTCAAATAGAATATATTTGTGTTCTTGATAATTTCGCATCAACTCATTTAACCCATAATTATTGTTTCCAAAATCCTAATCAAATAATTGAACATCCCACACGATACAATCTTACCGCTCAGATTGTATCAATTTAAATTATACTTGTTGCGAGGCCTACTAACAATCCTAGTGATTTCCCAGTTACTTATCAGATTCGTCTGTATTATCACTCAACCACCTAGCGGCTCCCTGGTAAACATCAGGTTCGTCCGCATCCTAGCAGCTCCCTGATTGCGTAATTCGTATCAGGTTCGTCTGTACTCTCACCCAATAACCTAGCGGCTCCCTGATCAACGCATCAGGTTCGTCCGTTACCTAGCAGCTCCCTGATTGCGTAATTCGTATCAGGTTCGTCTGCATCCATCCTAACAGCTCCCTGACCAACGCGTCAGGTTCGTCTGTGCTCTGTTCTAATATCCTAGTGACTCCCCAATAACTCATTGGGTTCGTTCACGAAGAATCACAATTTCTAGCAGCTCCCTGACCAACGCGTCAGGTTCGTCTGCGTACCTCCAATCCTAGAGGCTCCCTGATTGCGTAATTCGTATCAGGTTCGTCCTCGTCGTCTAAATTCCTAGCGGCTCCCCAATAACTCATTGGGTTCGTCCGCGTACCTACTAACAAACTGATACCTTATTCCCAGGGTAATAACCCTTCGCCGGCCACTCGTGCTGCTCACGGCCCTGGCTCGTAACAAATTCCTGTTATAAATGCATAAAATCTGCTGTCTAGTTATCACATAGAAAAGTTCTGAATCAGATTCTCAAATTCCAAAAATTTATATTTTTTATTTGTGTGCCAATGAAATTACGATAGCAACACTAACATTTACCAATTTAAGTTGAAAATAACATCAGGAATTAAAAAGCACGAGCGAGGCTCTACTGTACATTGGGGTGGACTTTAGTTATGCGTGGCGGAAATTATTTCGCAGATTTTTTGTGGGATATCCCTAGAATTGTGCCACTGGACGAAAAAATAATCTATGGAAAATTTGGAATTGATCGAATAACGCAAAATTCTGCCGTATTGAGTTTGAAATTTTTAAAATTTTGTAACTCGCTTTCACTGCAATATTTTATCAGTATGAATTCTTATATATCGTTGAATTTGTCTTTTTACGCACTATGACAATATAGAAAC
The DNA here is from genome assembly GCA_916610235.2 of Lasioglossum morio. NCBI lineage: Eukaryota > Metazoa > Arthropoda > Insecta > Hymenoptera > Halictidae > Lasioglossum > Lasioglossum morio. The sequence goes on along the minus strand of OU744327.1, from coordinate 22,840,808 downwards.
AAAATGTAATATTGATTAAAAAAAAATCGTGACCTTGAAATCTCAAAAATTGATATTAAAAATAATTGTTTTTTCTTTGCATTATATTTAATTTATTATACATTATAACTTATGTCGAAGAATTTTTTTTATATTTTTATAAGTAGCAAAGATGTATATACATATGCTTATACATAATACATTATTAATACAATATACCTTATACATAATACATATACATTATACATATAATACAGTAAATATATATAATACATATAATATAATAAAAACATATAATACATCATACAAAAAATTATTAAAAGTATTTTTATAGCAATAAAAATAGATCCCTCTAGAAAATTTCGTTGAAATATTTTATGTGTCTCCTAATGATTGTTTCGATACATATGGAAATTGTTTCCTATTTTCGGAAATAATTTGTAAAATATATTGTTTCTCCTCTTGATTTTTTGATAATAACTGGTTATAGTCCTAAATAAGTTTAATACCACGCTCAGTAGTAAGTAAATCCTCGTCGTCCTCCCATGAATCGAGATCTTTTTTTAAAAATTCTATGGGAATTGAGAATCTTTTCAAAAAATCTTAATGTTTCATGGGAAATGAAATGTTCAATTCCTTTTTCATCATTGTTTTTTAAGTTTTCACGAGTTATTTCATTTTTTTACATGATTCGTCGGCTTCAATGTTAAGTGCCTTCACCATTCGTAATCTCGTATTCTTTTCCACGGTTTTGTCAAAAAATGCTAACGCTACCGCTTTCGGTGATAAATACCATAAATGGTTGCAAATTTTTTTTTAATCCTACATAACTTATTTTTTCGTCAGTAGAACGGTGTGCATACAGTTTCTGTAAAAGAAAATCAAATCTTGACGTGGAGCTTCCGCTGCCATTGGTACTCCAATCCACACTTTTGTGTTAATATTGACGAGAAAGACGGAAATGTCGCGAATTCCATTTTCTTCGTTGACGTTTACCATGAATTGATTTTTAAGTAAATATATTTTTAAGCAATATAAAGCTTTCACCATCCAACGGGCGTGGTGAAAAGCTCCTGAGGCCCGAAAAATTTCTTAGACAAAAGTTGTACTGTTTATTAAATTAAATATAATGCAAAGAAAAAACAAATTTTTGGAAGTTCAATTTTGGAGATTTCAAGGTCACGAATTTTTTTGTTTGAAATCAATATTACATTTTGCTTCTGTGTTTTTATACTGCGTAAAAGGACATATTCAACGATATATAAAAATATATACTAATAATATACTGGAGTGGAGAAAAACGAGTTACAAAATTAAAAAATTTTCGAAGTCGATGCGGCTGCATTTCCCGTTATTCGACCCATTTCAAATTTTCCACAGATTACAATGTCCAACAACAAAAATGTTTCCATATACCTGTTGGGTGCATATTATAGAGTTTGTCGATTCATGACATTAATTTTTGTCCAAGACCCACAGTTCTCAAGAAATTTGTTAACAAATATTGTGATATTATTATGTAAGATATTGTATTGTTCTTTACAGCAAAAGATTCTCTAGACGTTCCCGAATTCAGTGATGGGCAATAGTAATACGTTGTGATTGTTTAAACATGTTTAAACAATCATTAAAGACGGAGAGACCACACTTTTGCACACATTTTTGAGGACACTTTTCAATTTATATAAAAAAATAAGGGTCCAGCGGAAAATCGAATTACACCACGCGATAGAGCAGATATTTATCTTGAGAAACCACCCTTTCAACTTTCCAACGTCGACGTTTTTTTCGATACAGAAAGCAAAATATCCGTGCCCGACACGGGTTGTCGCCAGTGACGCTCACCACTAGATTGGGCGTCCGCCGCGCCGTATCCCGTGGAACGATCGTTTCAGTCGTGAGCGTCACTGGCGGTAACTCATATTTAAAAAACGAAAGTTGACCTTCACCTCACCTTGGAGTGTCCACCGGGAAAAATTAAAGTTCCACCACATGATGTCCCCCTCGGTCCTCGGTATTGAACAACTTTCATCTGAAACATTTTTGCGTGTAATCAATATTTTCGGAGATATTCGACTGTAATGCTTTATAATTTCCACCCTGTATGTGTGATGTACATTAATGAAAGAACATGTTAACGAAAGAACGTTAATGAAAGAACTAATGAATTTACAGAAAGCATGTCCACCTCCGCGATTCAAAACTAGCGAACAGTTCCCGTTCCACTAAAAGTATGATCTAATTGGTTAGGGCACTGCAGTGCAGTGTGAGTAATTTAGTTATGAGCGAGTGAAGTGGAGTGTTTTAAGCTGGAGTTTTCCGGTGTTTCATTAGGGTGTTAATAAATTCGACAAGAAAGACTTTATCTTCACGTTTAAATTTCCGTTTCCATATTCTTTTTCTGTTCCATTAAAGTCTTAATAATATTGAATCGTTTTATTCAATTAATTATCTGAAGACTATTTTAATTCCGTGTCAGTGTTAACGAGGGTGCGAGCTATTCTTACAGGCTTTAGATCATAACGACAAAATAATGTCAATACAGCTAAAGAGAGTAGAATAATGTATATTTGAACGTTCTATTTTTAAATTATATTCTTTGGGTGAATCATTTAACTTTACTCTCGCCATTAGCAATTACATTATATGCATTTATTGATTATGAAAGCTTCTATATTGAAAATAATTTTTCTTATTTTCCCCTTATTACCACATATATTACCACTTATAAGGTGGACTAGGGTTTATATGAAAACCGACTTTTTAAAAAACCGGTTTTCAGTTTTCCACGAAACCGGTTTAAAGCGGTTTCGCATTTTTGCAAATAAAAGACAAGACATATTTACAACTTAAAATAGAAGTTTTTAACTTTTTTATGTATAATAATTCGAAAATACAAAAAAGGAAAATAAAAGGTACATACACGTACTTACATACATAAAATTATTACAATGTATATATATATATATATATATATATGTAGGAAGTGTAGGATTTGTATGTTTTTTATTGTATTAATGTGAGGATCGTGTGTGTGTGTGTGTGTGTGAGTATCGCGATACTGCGATTGCGACGCACATCTTGTTAAGGATGTTCTGGAGATACAGTGGGAGACAAAATTACAAGAAATTCGAAATCTATCAATATATTGTCAATGAAAGCCATTCATGAGTATATTTTGCATGAAAAAAATAGATTAATTTAAAAGCTTTCGTTTAATTAGTAAATTTCATGTTATATTTATTTGTTTAATCGAATTGTCTTCATAGTATAAAAAATTGTAAGTGACTTTTGCGATGATTGTACCCCCTGATTTGAACTTTAAGATAATAAATTTGTGATATACAATATATATAACTACGCAATAAAAAGTTGAAAATAAATATTTAAATAAATTAAAAATACTTCAGAAAGCAATATTCATGGTTATTATTGAAAATAAACATGTGAAATTTCCGTATACTTATGTTCTGATAATAACAAAAAACGTGACAACACTGTACTTAGCTGTATTTTTGTATTTGAGAGTTGGTAGTACATATTGTGTACGTTTGAAAACTATCGTAATTTTGAGCAATGCAATGTCTGGTACTTTAAAAGCGAAAACTTACCGTTGGAAAGGTAAAATAGTGTCAGAGAAAGTTTATTTGTGGCGGCTTGCTCAACAGCAAAATGGTTTAAAAAGTACAAAACCAAAGGTAACCTCGAATATTACGGAAGACAAAGATTCAAACGTCGCGCGCAATCATCGTCTGTGTTGGATTTCTGCGTAAACTAAGAAATTCAGTTAACTTAAAGTTTCCCTGCTGATAATCCTCAGGTCAATTGTGACCGGCCGGCAGCCCCTGGTCCCCGATTTATTTTTAGGATAGTTTATTACTTTCGGTCCCAGACACAGCTGCAAAGTAATTCTTCTTAGCGAACTAGAAGCGTCCACATCACTGCACTCGAGCAGACCGCGTCTCTCGTTTATTTGAATCCCTGTAATTTGTGTTCTGTTCTATATTAAATTTCCATTTACTCTCAAAAACCTTCAACAGTCTGCATTATAAATGATATAGTAGCTATATTCAGTGGTCTACACTGTTGTCGCGTTTTCATGCTAGTGAGATGACAACACGATAAATTTGAAGTTTTGTAACAGTTTATAATTTTTTGCTCTGTAACTGTTTAGTGAATCGTAATAAATTTTGAACATAATTAATTACATAATTTTTACTATATATAAAAAAACTGGAGTTTCTAGTTGCGTTTTTTCAAGGTTTAAATAGGGTTTGAAGTGGAATTTAATGAATTCTCCATAAGAACACGTGTTAAAATGTGCAAACTTTAAGTTGCTATAAATATTAAACGGTGTAGTGAATCGAACCCAAACTTTGGTAATTGCATTAATTTAGTAAGAATTATATCTTGTCAAATTTTCAAAGATTTTATTGCGTTTTTATATACCTCCAGAACATCCTTAAATCAATATTTGTTCTAGAAAATTCATAAACATTTAAGAAAGAAGTTATAAAAGTATGTGTTCACGTACACTGAGAAAAAAAACCTGTCGAAACAAAAAAAATATATGTTGATTCAATAAGATGTACTATTGAATAGTGCCAATATCATATAAACTTATTTTAATATTTAATACTATTGAATTTCAATAGCAAAACTCATTTCCGCCAATCATATAAGCCAATAGCTTAACCACCAATGTTTTCAGAAAGATAAGATATGGCCTCAAACCAATTCCAGTATTGACTGGTGAATAATATTTTGCATTTCTTTCTAACCTATTTATTATTAATCCATCATTTTATGAAGTTAAATGAACATAATCTGTAATAAAGATAACTTCGCTGTTTGTTCTATACAAATACTCAAACGATTACGTAAATCGATGTATGTATTAAAATATAAAAAGAAATTCTGTCCATGCGAAAGTCCAGTCGTTCAAAAGTTGTGACGTCATTGGTACGCGCATTGTGCGCCGCCCGCAAGGGCAACCCGCCCAGAGGGCCTGGCCGCGAGGGCGTGCCGCCGCAGGCACGCCACGAGTAGCTAGTTTATAATAATTCAGAGGCAACGGTGTGAAGCAACGGTTTGGTCGAATAAGAATAATAAGTCTTAGTCTGAGTAGTAATAAAAAAAAATAGCTACGCATATTAATACATCCCGCGCAACACTTTGCTTGCGAGAAACTCGCTACGTCGCACAGTGGGCCAGAATGACTCGGTAGCTGTTCACGAGCTAAAAAATGAAATTCATCATATCGATTTTTAACCAATGCACAGTGATTCTTAAATGTCCATTACATTCGAAAACGATAATATTAATTAAAGTTATTAAAAACTCTTGTTATAATAAGCGTTCAAAGATCAAACTTTTTCAGATACGATTTATCACCGAAAAAATTCCGTTTCTTCATAACGATGTCCTGGAAAACCTACTGAGGATTAAGTGCCCACATTTTTTTTTATGAATAATGTATATTTATGTTGAGAACGCCACAGGAACTAAACGTTAATGTTTATAATTTATTATTTAAAAAAATGCTTAGTCAGCTAAGGAAAATCGTCATAGTCTTTCACCTTTGACAAAGAAAAAAGTTAAAAGTATAGCAGAGTATAGTGCTCTAACAAAGTGGAACATTTTCAGCAAAGTTTCCTCTAAAAGATCCTGTAAAGTTCACGTCCCCCCTCGTCCCACCCCGGAAATTATGATGGTTTGAAGCGTCGCGTGACACACAATTCCGCGGCGAGTCGCGTTGCACGAGACGCATGACGACCACTCAGCGGCTCTTAAGAATGAAAGGCCTAACCCAAACCTATCTCATGAATATTTTATATTATTCGACCATTAAAAACATTCGAATTTATTGCTAGCTCAGTTGAATCATTCGTATTTGAGAAATCATAGCAACAGCAACGCAGTATAGCATCACAGCAGATTTACCATATTGAAAACCTGTATTTTACCTTTGTTAAGAGGAATTATAGTATAGATTTTCGTTTATTAATAGATAAACACAATTATAAGCCGAAAATCCGTACGATGAATTGATTATAGTCAGTAACTTTGTAAAATATAACATTTAATCTTGTTTGAATATTTGTAATTCTTTAAATAAAACAGTAATAACACATTTTTGTTATTTCATTAAACGTAATAAACTTAATTCATTGAAAAATTATGGATTACTCATATTTCAAAGCCTAAACAGCCAGTTTTCAATTATTATTCAATATTCACACGATTTTTCAGACATTTCCGGCAGTGTGACAAAAAAATGTTTCCTACAAAAAGTAATCAGTAATCTGTATTCTACGAATCTCAATACAAAAAATTTAAAAAATTATTTTTTTTTAATAAAAAATTGTGGTCACCTTGATTGTTTATTTATAACTATATATTTTTTATTTAATAACATTATAGCTGACGCCAAGACGAATTCAACGACCTATATAACATGGCCTTTAAATTTTGAAATAATGGTGAAATAGGCGTGAACAGCTACCGAGCCATTCTGGCCCACTGTGCGTCGTCGCGGCCCTCTCGCGGCGGAAGATGGCTGTATCTCTGGAACGGTGAGCCCGCGCAACACTGCTTGCGAGAAACTCGCTACGTCGTCACGGCCCTCTCGCGGCGGAAAATGGCTGTATCTCGGGAACGGTGTACCTATCGCAAAAAGGCTCAACCGAAAGCATGTAGGGTATGCACCCCCTTAGGGGTTGAATTTTTAAAAATGCTCAAATAGGTGTTTGATTATTTGTATCAAAGAGCATTAAGACCAAGTATCAAGCAAATCCGACCACAAATAAAATATTCCTCATACAAACGTTGCAACCCCTTTTCACCCCCTTACGGGTTGAATTTCGAAATATCCTTTCTTATCTCTTGTATAGATCATAAAGGAAACCTCTGTGCAAATTTCAGCTTTCTAGAGCCAAGGGTTTAGCCTGGGCGTTGATAGGTGAATGAATGAGTCAGTATTTCATTTTTATATAGAAGTAAGTTATCTGCTTCTTTTGAACCGTCCCTGTTATTCACTCAACAACTTAACTATTTCTATCAATTACAAAAAATCAATACATTTCTCAAATTTTTTTAATAACATATTTGATTGAAGGAAAAAAAGAAATATTACGAATAATAATATATGGTATTGAATCAAATAATATGTTCAATCATTTCATGATTGACAATTCAAATACATCACGATTTGCTTCTAAATTTCATACTATTGGAAAGAATAGATTAATATTCATTGAAGTAAAAAAATTACAATAACACGCGTGTTATTGAAGTAACTACTTTTTTTTCTCAGTGTAGATTTTTCTTAATTCTGTCGCTCGCAATGTAGTATAATATACGATAATTTAATATTTAATATTAATTATGATATTTGATGTTTTATTTCCCGTGCATCATTAGCAGAGTAAATACAAAAGAGAAATTCAGAAAATACATAATATGATTTTCATAACATGATTGATTTTATCAATTACTTATAACGGCTGAATCACCGGACGTTAGGGTGTCCCTTAAAAGACGAAGTAGCAATAAAATGTTAGGACGCCCTCTAATTTTATTCCTTTTCGTGTTTTAAGTAAGTGTGTAAAATATTAGCCTAATCGGATTATTCTAAACCCTGCCTCAAGAGGCTCAAAGTTAGGATATTCTGTAAAATTTTAAAATATTTAGTATTTTTGTCGTTTTGAGTGAATAACTGCTTACAATAGATAAGTATCACAATAACAGAATATAATCACACAATTTATTTACATAATACAATTTTTAAACGGAAAAAAGGTTGGTTGAAAATGAATTTTTGGTCAATGTTTTCATGGGCATAGCTCTTCGTGCATGCTCACTGACCAAGAGAAGGTTCTGACAATTTTCTTCATTTTTTACTTCACCTAAATATTGCTGTGTTAAGGTCACAGCTCTTTCAGCGGCATCATTTGTAACAGGAAACTTCTGAAAAAAATCTCGGGCTTCCTGAAAGTCCTTACAATCATTCCAGTCCACTGGGTGTAAATTTAAAAAGTCATAAGACAAGTCAAATCTCCGGAAAGTTTCTAGGGACTTAGGAGAAATAAAGTCACTGATGTCTTTACGTAGGAAATGAACTACGTCTTCTTGATTTAGGGACAAACGTTTGTACCCAATAGAGAGGGAGCTATGGCCATCAGTCATTTCAGAACGTAGGACTGCAGCCATTTTGCGTTTATGTTCCAGAGGAACAGTATCATCTAGTAGGGCCACCACGGACCACTCAGGTGTCAGATACCATAGATGGTCACAAAACTTTTTCATGGCTACGTACGAAATTTTTTTATTGACACTAGCATAGTCATACAGTTGTTTGAAAAATTGAAGGTCATGGTACGGAGCCTCAATGGCATTGGGTGCGGTGAACCACGCTCTCACATATACTGTTGACACAAATAAACAAAATTGACGTAGTGGTGTCTCCTCATGGCGTATTAATTTGAACTGTCCCTTAAATAGTAAAATTTTTAAAGAATAGAGCGCCCGAGACATTTGGCGTGCCTACTCGGGGATTAACAATTAGTAATTTCTCGGAAAGATATCGACAATACATAGATAGTTTCAACTCTAATTTCATCATACATGTGGTTACACACTTGCCCTGTTTGTCATAAGGTTGCATATTAAAAAACAGCTATCTACCAGAGATTAGTATCATTCCTAACTTCGAACCTCTTGAGGCAGGGTTTAGAATAATCCGATTAGGCTAATATTTTACACACTTACTTAGAACACGAAAAGGAATAAAATTAGAGGGCGTCCTAACATTTTATCGCTACTTCGTCTTTTAAGGGACACCCTACCGGACGTGACACTCCATACCGTCAATGAAGCCTCTAAATACAGTTGAAATTATATCGTGTTTGGTGTCATTTCAATCATAAAAAAGCCAGAAATTAGTTAGTGAAAAACCCATAAAAAATTATGCAAAATAAACATTACTATCATTGCAATTTCATGTGCGTGGTAAACGCAGTCAAAATATACCATTGTTCGATCGCTGACGCTGCAGCTCATAGCTGTTTGACAGTGAACGAGCGACGACTGTACCGGTATTATGCTAAGAGGTTGTACCGAAACCGAAATAATACCGAAATGGATGAAAACCGAAATCGTTAAAATACCGATTTCGGTATAACCGATATTTTACCGCAGAGTAGGGCACAAGTCAGCTTACGGCTGTAGCCGCCCTCCGATTTGTCCGTGTACTTCGTGAATAACTTCTTAACAAAGCCACGGACGCTATTTTTGCAAAGAAAAATGTCGCTTCAAATGATCTCGCAGAAACGTCCCATTTCTGGATGTTGAAGGAATTTTGAGACACCCTGTACATTGGAAAATCCAAAATTATTACCGGTAAATACAGTAGGACCTGGATTAACCGGATTCCGATTATAAACAGATATGCGTTTAAATATGATCATATTATGAAGGGTAATTCAAAAATAAAAAATTAATTTTCGAATATAACGTACATTTTAATTATGTCCCTCGGGTCTGGATTATTCATCGGGGTTTAATTTATCGGGACTGTTTATACCCCTATCAAGCCGGTTACTCGAAGTCCTACTGTATATGCAAATATGCCGGTATTTTCATATACCAGTATGACGTCATACGGTATAACGCTTTACGAGTAGAACGGTTAGGAAGAAATATCTGGAAAATACCGGTATGATATCGGTATTTTACACACCGGTATAAGTCCCTGATACACAACGCAGAACCGAGATTTCACTTATTGTTAGAATGGAACTTTACTGATCTGGTTATCCGAATACTCTTAGCACCCTACCAGTTCGAATAAATGGAGTTCTACTGTTCATTTCAACCCTTCGCTGCATAGTGTATCATATCTGATACTGTTAAGAAATCTGGTATACAGGGTGTGTCCGTTAAGTTATGTCACCATGTTTTGAGCATTTCCGGTAGTTAATTAAAAAATGTTTCAGACAAAAGTTTCTCAGAACTTGGTGAGTTACATGTTCGCATATTCTTAAATCTAAAAAAATGCTTTTTACGTAAAAAAATAAAGGTCACCTTTACTTTTATAAGTGACACCATATGTTTTGGACATCACATGATTGTTTCTGACGTCGAGACGAATTTAACAGTGTATTACACTATGACCTTGAAACGACCTCAAACTTGGACATTTTGTGCAAACGTAATTTCTCTTTTTAAGGTTAAAGGTTAAAAAACATTCGTACCATAATCTCCCTATTTTTCCCATATTCCGTGAAGTTTCAGCTGTATGTGAAAAAAATTTCAGCCCTCTATCTCATTTCTATCGAAAGTTCTTTGATTTTGTCCACGATTTGGGCCAAATACCCCACTGTGCGGCGTACCACCAACGCTCGACTGCCGGCGCCGCGCGGCACAGCGGCCCAGGTCGTGCTCTGATTGGTCCGTGGTTTTCGTTATTTTTGCGAAGGAAAATGTCGCTTCACATGACCCAAGGAATCTCCCATTTTCGGCTCCTAGGGTAGTTTTGGGACGCCCTGTATGTCATAAAAATATTTGAAATAGAAATATGTCGTCGGTATCACTTTAATAGACGAAAAACGATACAACCAGTACCTTGTTAGTATTTACAATTCTGGTCGAATAGGGAGGACGATGAGAGTCTTGAGAGCTCAGAATGCAGAAGCATCGTTACCTGATCACAAAAATTTCAACGAAAATAACTCACAAGTGGTCTTGAATACTCGAATGATTATGAAGCAGAGCTGGGGAAAATAGTATTTTAAATAGTAAATAATATCTAATCCTATTTTATTTTAAAGTATGTGTACAACTTTGAAAATGAAATATTTTATTTGATGCAGTAAATTTTGAAAATAAAATAATTTATATGAGGCAGTCATTTTTGAAAATAGCATTTTATTTGAAGAATATTGAAAATATTTGTATTTTGTCTTTTTATTTTCAATTTCAAGTTTGAATGCCATTGCTGAAAATTGTGGTTCGAATTCACAATACATTCATGAGTGTAAATCGTTTCTTAACAATAAGATAAGACTGTATGTTTTTGTGCAGTTTCTCAGAGTATTATAGGAATGCAAAGAGTAAAATATTTTCGAAAAACTTTATTTTGTGGATCAAATTGTTGAAATAGAAATATTTTATTTGAGGTACAGATTATTAAAATACTATTTTCGGTAATTATATAGAAAACGTCTGACTACTCCGGTTTTGATGAAATTTTAATATGTTATGCAGCAACACATTCTGAATAACTTTTTCCTTTTCCAATATAGCGGGATCGCTTTTAGTTCTCGAGATATTTGCAAAAAACAAGCGCGAATACTGTATTGAATTTTACGTATTCTTCCACGCTCCGTAGTAACGTAAGGCTTCCATAGTTTCGAATAATGAATTCTATGTATCCATTAGACTATTTAAATGCTGAATAAAATTCTCATTTTGAGATAGATAGTTTTCGAAATATTCACAATTTCGTCTGGTGAAATATTCACAATCTCTCTGCCTCCCACCATCTAACCCTAACTAATTCTGATTGTATGATTTTTCCATTACTAGTTCAAATTTTGTATGAAGGCTAAATAGAATGCAATAATTATGCGATCAGAATTAGTTAGGGTTAGTTGGTGGGGGCGGAGAGGGCCGGTCCGATCACGCATGCAACAATCCAGAAGTAGTCTTTCAAAATTGAAAGCTCACCGTATATAGAGTGACACTCTGTTCTGATCCCCATAACATGTTTACAAACAAAAAAGAAAGAGATGCGGCCCCAGAAGAGATTTACGTTGCCGCGGAACATGCAGGAATACGAAAAATTCAATGCAGTGTTAGCGATAGTCTTTTGCAAATATGTCGAAAACTAAAAGCGAACCCCCTATATTGGAAAAGGAAAAGTTGTTCAAAATGTCGAAATCTATAACATATTAAAATTTCATCAAAATCGGAGTAGGCAGACCTTTTCTATATAATTACCCTATTTACTTTAAGCAAAATAAAACCTAAAATATTAAATAGTATTGGAAATATTTGTTTTGCCAAATAATGCCCACCTCTGTTATGAAGTAGTGTTGAGATGAAAGTTTTCCACAGATACTGTAGTACTAACACAGGATTCTGCTGATAATATAATAGAAACATACATACATACTGTAAGAGATGGCCGGGATTAAGACACAGGGAATCAATTAACTTTATTTTGATATACGTCTTTTTCCGACGACGGACCTGACGAGACTCGTCGCTGTTCGCAACGTCAGACGTTCGTTTTATTTTGTTACATTTGTCTATCGTTGGTAACAAACAGTTGGTATTCGATATATGCGATATCAAGAATATACCCGGTGGCCATAGCAGCTTACAATACATACATACGCAAAGATATTGTTAGTATAATAAATTCTATATACGAGAAAACATATTTTCATATATAATATCTATTTTTCACGGATTAACAAGTCGACCAGCATGTATAGGTCTGCACTCTTATTCAAGTACGCTTTAGAATTCTTTTTGTATACATAGGATCGATCCCTCAGTTATTGATCTCTGCCTTTGCAGGATCATTACTTCTCTCTAGGAAAGTCTGCCAAGAGGTCTGTCCTCGTCCTAAGAGCTCGACCCTTGTTGCAAGTGTTAAACTTTTATGACCCTTTTTTTTTTAATTATGTCGCCGGTATTTTGTAATCATGATTTTTATTCGAAATATTTCAAAATTGTTTAATATAATATGTTTTTCAAAACAGGAATTCACATCCTTCCTGTTTTTAATTACGCTTTATTGCATTTATACAAATAAATAGTGTATAAAAAGATGACGAACGTCTAAAAAATGCAATACTACGCCTTTACCAGGAAGGATAAGAACAGATACCGCGTACAAATGGTCAATCTTGTGCTATTTTTTCCTAAATTTGATATGTCAATGTCATTTCTAGGGTTTATACGAAAACTGACTTTTTAAAAAAACGGTTTTCGGTTTTTAACTTTTCCATGAAACCGGTTTAAACCGGTTTCGAATTTTTACAGATGAAAAACAAGACTTATTTACATCTTAAAATAGAAGTTTCTAATTTTTTTATTTATAATAATTTAAAAATACAGAAAAGGAAAACATAAGATGCATATACGTACTTATATACATAAAATTATTACAATAAAAAATTAGCAAAATAATATCCTTAAACAAGCACAGAAATTACAAATGTTTTATATTTCTGTGAATTACTATTTTACTTCTTTCTTTGTTTAATAAAATATGACTTTAAATTGGACACCAAATTACCAGAAATAGGAAAAACTCGCTCACTTGCTAATCAACTGGTCTTAATTGTCTTTAAAGCATTAAATAATAAATCTAAATATTTTGTTTTTCTAGTTGTAGTCTCTAGACCAAAAACTCCTTCTTCAATGTTTGAGGTCTAGAGGAAGTCACTTCTTCAGGTTCTTGCAGATATTTATCTATTGCTATTTCCATAGCATTTTCCATCGTAGATATATCTTGATTCTCATCTTCGTCCCTTTTTTTTTAACATCGCAGTCATCTTCTATAGAATAATCTTTATATAATCTTGATAATATCTGTCCGGATTACATAATAATGTCAGCTTTTGTAGCTAATGGAAGAAATTACTAGAAGATATATGTATATACAAGTGTTATGTATTTTAAAACCGGTTTTTTTACTGAATACCCCGGTTTTCGAATTGCATAATTTTCTTTTAAAACCCCACAAAGCCTAGTCATTTCATAATATATGAGACAACGGTGGGCCGTTAAATTTTTAGGCTCTGAGCTAACCTTGTTTGGTAACCTACACAATCAACCCAAATTAGTTCAAGCACCAAAAATTTTTGTATCATTTATACTTTTCTTAAATTTTTAATTGAAATTATTTATATTTTTATTTTTCTGCAGTTCATAAAGCCCATGCTTAGTCGAGGTCTGTGCATTTCTAGCGCGTGGTAGCGTCTTCGAACAAGTTTTACGATGATGTACTACCGGGAATTAAAAGGTTAACCCTTCGAACTCGGAGCTATTTCAACAGGAAAATTAAACATTTCGTTCCGACTTCGAACATTTCCATTCCCAATAATCTTTCAAATATTATTGATACAAGATTAGTATTATTAGATTATGTAATTAAATAAATCGCTCACTTTGTATAAATTGACTCAACGGAATTTATTCAACAACAAGAAAATCACAAGTAAACCACGTCTTTATGATTTGAATGTAGCACGTCAAGTGAAGATCACTCTGGCTAGAAGATTGAACGATACTATGAACAAACAGCCAACGGTTTTATAAACAAACTGAAATAAACTGAAAAATCGATCGTTCCTTGTGTGTAATAATAGATTAATTTTGTTCCTTAAAGTGTATTTCAAAATGCCCACTCAAAATTAATTCTATTATTTGTGGGAGGTTTTAAATATACTTTTAATCGAGTAACCCAAAGATCATTTAACGAAAAGTTATTTATTAAGAACACAATTGTAATGGAAGAAATATAATACAAAAGAACGTCTTATCAGAACGATGTCAATCAGAAGAGTGAGTGTACGCTGGCTTAATAAATAAATATTTGTGTCGCAAAGGAACGATTCTCTATTATTTTTATAAACATCTTTAATCTATATACTGGGTGATTAAAACCAAATGAAGCAAATCAATCCACATTATTTAACCCGGAACACAGGATTTTATTTCATATTTTATCATAAGGCATCCCCTCGTACCCGCTTGTACACGTTACCTCGCTAGCTACACCTTGCAAAAATATCTTTGTTAGACAAACACGAATGATGGATTATGAAAGTAGAGACTTGAAGCTTTAAAATGAGTCCAGATTTACATATTGAAGTACTAAGTGCTTTCTTTATTATTAGAGAATCAGAAATCTAGTGTTCAAATACTTTTCGTATACAGGGTGGGGCAATAACTATGTCCAGTTTGAATATTGCCGTTATTTGTAATAATATGAAAAAATGTTATATAGAAAACTTATCCATCATCTCTATTTTTTTAAATGGAATGTTATGTTTTTTTTTACCACGATGTGATAGCTAGTGTTGAGACGAATTCAGCGAGTTATCATTGAAGGTCATACAAGGTCAAATATAGTAGTAAAGTAAAGTTTATTGGTGCGAAGGATGTGTACGATTTGGATATCGTTCAGCATACAAGGATTGAGCTCTTATCGAATTTTATCGCATTTGCTCTTCGAAAGAAAACTTCATTTTGATGATCACGCAGCTACTTGACTTAACAATCGACCGAGACTGACTGACCGATTTATGTTAATGTTAAGAACTGGTGAGATATTTACATTACGAGCTGATGAAATGTTTACATTTCTAGCAATACGCGATGTATTGCCACAACATAAACGATGTTACGAAACCATTCGTTTGTGTAAAAGTGAGGGTCTATGAAATAATACAGCATGTACTATAATAAGTTCAGAAACGATAAGACATGCACGTGATGCAGGGATACGAAGATTGCAACTTTGCATTGACGCAAACGGTCACCAAATCGAGCATCTCCTGTAAGGTAATAAAGTTTACTTTACTACCATATTTGACCTTGTATGACCTTCAATAATAACTCGCTGAATTCGTCTCAACACTGGTTATCACATCGTGATAAAAAAAACATAACATTCCATTTAAAAAAATAGAGATGACCTTGAAATCTCCTCTATGCCTTCACCCACGCAGAAAATGTTTGTGTCACAATATGTCCTCCTCTATACCGTGTAAGTTTTCTATATAACATTTTTTCATATTATTACAAATAACGGCAATATTCAAACTGGACATAGTTATTGCCCAACCCTGTATATCCACTATGCGTATCGTCTATAAACTATATTAATGTGAAAATATGAAAAACGGGGAATACTGTCAACTGTTTGTTAAAAAGATATAAAATCGGATATACTTTCAATACTGTTAAATCTGATCTTAGATTCTTGACAAATAACATCAGTTTACAAAATTGTATGGTTCCCTTCTCCAGCAATGCAACATTAAATTTTCTTGCTTGCAAATTCTTGGTTTCAACTACAATTTAAAAAAATTGTAATCTTTCAAATATAGATGATGAGCATAGCATCGTATAACCATGAAAAGAAATACGAAGAAAGATCTGGCTGGAATGCTAGGTCTGTAGTCATTCGAGTCAGTCGCGCGTAAAATAACCTTCTTTGCTGTAATTGCATTTTGCGGTGTTGAATTGCCTGAAATGCTACGCGGTCCTTCGAGAATGAAATAAAATTGAAACGAAATACAATGTTCGACATGGTAGAATGCAGTATTTCGTGATACAATCACAAAATCTACATTATTGTTTGTTTACGTTATACTAATGTAGATCATCTATTATAATCTGTAGTGTAGCGACATACGGTACACGACGTCAGCAAGTACAGCGTCTACATACAGTGACTCCCAAAAATATTCGGGCACTAGCTATAACTAACTTTACGACTTGATCATTCGTTTGTTGATAAAGCAATCGCCCTGGGAATTCTTTCTAGCAATAAAACATTTATTAATGTTGATAATCATATATAATTTACTATAATAATGTACCATTTATGGCTTACAAAAATATTCGGACAATATTAATTTTTCTATTTAGATAATGTAGGTTAGCATTACAAAATTTGTTTAATACTTTGTGGTATAACCATTTTGTTTAAGTACATGTCTTAACCTGTTTGGCATATTATTTGTAATTTTTTTAAAAATATTCAACAATTATATTAGACCACTCAGTTGTAAGTGTTGGATTCTTGTATGAATCACGAGTTTATATTTTGAAGTGTGTGTGTGTGATTTCAAACGCTTTTTTTTCTTTGCTGGTTATTTCTCTGCTGTAAATCACGGGATAACCCTGTACCATTACGTGCGTCCGATGACGTTCCGGCAATTATGAGGGTCAGTGTCGTAAAAGTACATCTTTTCGCTCTAACGTCACTTTTCCAAGTAACGGCTGGTTTTTCCCTAAAAAAGGCATGCAGTTATAATTTCTCCTTCGTAGACCTTTGCCAAACTGAAGTGCGTAGCTCAGTTCTGTACGAGCATTGCGATCGAACGGTTGCTGAGTTGACAGCACCGAGCAAGTAACATTTATATTTCGTTTTCTACTTTGTAGTCTCTTAGTAAATATTCTTTAGCGTATTGGAAGCAAACTCTGTTAGTTATTCAACAGTAAGTCTTTGTTTTAATTCGGCTATCGATGTAATTGGAGTTTTTCAAATTTTTCTATCGAATTCATTCCATAAATTCTCGATAGGATTAAGGTCCGGTGATTGGTGTGGCGGATGAAGAATTTTGGGGCATCGGTATAATAAAAATTCTTGCACAATACGTGACTTGTGCTTGGGATCGTTGCCTTGGTAAAATTAAAAATTATAATTATTAAGTCCCATTCTTTCAGCACTTTGTACCAAATTATTTTTGAGTATATTGAAATAATGAATTTTGCCCATGATACCGTCAATAAACACTAGGTTACCGACTCCATTCGACGAAATGCAACTCAATCTATAACGCTGCCGTCCGCTGCACAGTGGGGAAACTTGACCTAACTCAATTTAAAAAGGAATAACTTTCGATAAAAATGAGGTAGAGTGATGAATTTTTTTTAAATGAAAGCTGAATCTTTGCAGAATATGGAAAAAATAGGGAGATGGTTAAAACGAATGGTTTTTAACCTTGAGAAAATTCGTCAAACTTGCACAATTTCAAGAAAAAGTCGTTTCTACGTTACTGTGAGATAGATGTTGTGCGTAGCGGGCATTGCCCCGTAGAGCACCTTCGCGGGGTGTCACGCGAGTCAGCTGTACGGGCGACCAAAACAACAGTAATGTTTTGCCGATCAGTGATGCCAGAAAGGGACAAAACGGACCCTCGGTACTCTCCTCCTTTTCCCCTTCCACTATCCTATTCCATCACCATCTAACGTCCCCCACACTAAGCCGTAGACACGCTGCGCGTGCACATATTACTCTGGTCATCAGAGAGGGGGTACATCATTTCACCGTGATTCCCCTCATCTAGCATCACTGTTGCCGATCGCGGAGAAAAACGCGAGGACGATTCGCGACTAGGGCAAGCGGCCCACAGTGTGCCAAATGAGCATTTTAGCTGGACAAAAGTCACTTTCAAATCAACAAAAACTAACTGGGCCAATATATTCTAAAATAACCCTGTATTAAAACCCTTGAATATTAAAACTTAAAATTGTTTCGTTATATGTTTACAGAGCGTGTAAACTTTATCTAAAAGACGGACGGTTAACCTATAAATTTATAGCCATATTTCCATGCGCGCTAGAAAGAGCTAAAAACTTACTAAGGAGTATCAAAATTCCTTTATATGACGTATATAGCATCTCAAACCATGTATTTCAACTTTAGTGATTCCAAATTATCGATAACTTTTCTCTATTTGTGTAAATAAAGTGTCAAAGATGACACTTAATTTTCCACAGAAACGTATATGTAACTCGACTTCGTTGATGAATTAGTATCTACCAAACGTCGCCAAACGTGATGATTTTTACATATTATAAAGTAGAGATCCTCTACTTTATTTTGATACCAAACTCGACTTGCAAAACGCTGAAAAACTATACGAATTGTTACAATGAAGTTGCGGCGTTTTACGTTCCGACGCAACCGATGCCGTCGCCACTTAGCGGTTTCTTTAGTCTACTCGATACCTATGGATTGGTCTCGTACATTGTATATTTAAGGAATAAACAACGATGATATCTCCAAGTTTTCCTATGAAAATTCTTTTCTTCAGTCTCATTATTTAACAGAACTTGAATCTGGTGATTCGAGCTCTGAAGAAGATACGTAGTTAATACTTTGATTTTGATCTCTTTTATTTTTTTTGTATAATTTATATTTTTGTTATTATATTTTTATGTTATTATATTTTTATTAACATAATAAACTATAATATGAACCAGATTTGTTATTTGTAAATTGAAACCTTATACTAAAGCAAAGAATAAATTTTTCCCGTTAGAATATGTCTGAATCTGCAAAAAACAAATAAATAAATAAATTATATTTACATTCTGTTTGTCCATAATTAAAAATTACACCATTTAAATCATTCTGTGCTGTATAGGTCCATTACCAACTTTGTTGTAATTTATATTTAATTATAAATAACTAAAAATATATTGTTTAATTAACAAAAATCAACTAACTGTTATAAGAATTTAATAATCATTCATATTTTATGCATCTGTAAACATATTAATTGATAAATATAGAAATTAGAAATATAGAAATAAATATAGAAAAATAGGCGATTTAGACTTTTGTCCAGCTAAAACGCTCATTTGGCACACTGTGCGGCCGTTGGCCCGGGTGAATAGACAAAGAAGACACGCACTATAAAACAGAGCAAGCGAGCGTCGAGCCCAACAGTCGAAAAGTCGAGTCGAAGTATAACACAGTCGAGATTATTGTCATAAGTCGTAATCGTTAGAGTATCAGTCGCTAGTCGTTAAAAAAAACCGTCGTCATAGTAATTAAATAAGTGTAAAGTAGTGTATCGTATCGTCCCTTTTGTACAATATTCGTGAAATAAATAGTGTGTATCTAATTCGCTATCATCACATTCCCACATTACCACGAGCAGAAAATTTTCTTTTTAACATACCATGTATCATTTCCCGTAGATTTTTTCACGCTGATTTCAAATCTGGCCTCAAAATTTTTCTACGACCTCTGGGTTTTTCAAAAAACGAATTATAGTTAAACAGTTAAACTTTTATTTTTTCAAGGTTAAAAACATTCGTACCATAATCTCCCAATTTTTTCCCATATTCTACAATGTTTCAGCTTTAATTTTTAAAAAATTCATCGCTCTACTTCATTTCTATCGAAAGTTATTCCTTTTTGAATCGAGCTAAGTCAAGTTTCCCCACTGTGCGCCGTGTTTCACTGTACCTCTTGTATTGTCAAAATTAAACTCTTTATTCGCTTTCTGCCACACCATAGTTCTTCCGTCAGAATTGTACAGATTGAATTTGCTTTCATCAGCAACTATGACATCCTTCCACCATTTTTCTACAACAGTACTCTTGCTTATAAGAAGCATTGTGATAATTTCGCGATAGGTTTTTCCTTTCTCTCGATTGAAAATTACAAACTGTCGCGCATCGAAACTCGTATTCTTTCCTTTACGACTCATTATAAACGAATTCACGTTTACTAGTGACAGTAGTGAGGTGACATGGACATCTAATGGTCTTCAGATTCTGTTTGTAAAGAAACGATTTTTGGGATTCACTGTAGATGTTAAGATTAACTAAATGAAAAAAGAGGAAGTTAAGATTAAGGCTACAGCTAAGAACCTTCCTTCTACTACAGGTGCAGAATTACCCGGGGATACGGCTAAATTTCACCTTACGGGGCCAAACAACTTTAGATTTTGACTAGAAATCGAGGTTCTAATATTAGGAATGCACTGTTTCAAAAGTTATGCATGTTTAAAATCCAGCGATTTTCTAATTCTAAAAAATTGAATGGTGACTATATAAATGGTTAATAAAGCTGTATTCTTTAAAATTTGACGAATGAATTTTATTTTCAAATCGGTCCCGAACTTATGCAATCATCTGATACTGTGGAGTCTGAGGATAGCTTCTATTTACAGTTCGGAGGAATCAGTGCATTTACTCCA
Source organism: Lasioglossum morio (assembly GCA_916610235.2). NCBI lineage: Eukaryota > Metazoa > Arthropoda > Insecta > Hymenoptera > Halictidae > Lasioglossum > Lasioglossum morio. The sequence continues at coordinate 22,820,082 of OU744327.1, read as the reverse complement.
CTAACTCCGAAATACTCGAGCTGAGATTAATTAACCTGTACATCGATTCGGTATTCTATTTGCATCTCGTAAGCTGCTGAACAATTTGTTATAAGCCACTACCTCCGCGAGAATCCTTTGCATAATTGGACTCCCTGATCTTACTTCTAGAATCAGTCTTTTAAGGAATTTTCAATTTACTGTTGCAATTTTAGGAAAATAATGAGAACATTCTTTGGTAATTATGAAAATTTCTTTCTGGCGGGAACTAAGTAAACTTGTATAATTAAGAAATATTTCATATTTCATGAAATAATAATAAAAATTATATGTTCTATTTAGTTGGTTTTTTTGTATTATTAACCGACTCAATTCGATCAGTATATAGTTTATTTGTATATTACCTAACCAATAAGAGCGAAAAACCATTATACGGTGTTCTAAAAATTCTGCTCGTTCCACTGAAAAGTGTGAAATAAAAAAATTTTAACCGACTTCGAAAAGAAAACTAAAAGAATGTATTAATAAAAAGTAGGAAATAATTTCCATTTAATTTACTTATCTAAAACAGACCAACTGTTAATAAAATTGATTATTAAAATAAATGATTGATGGAATTTATTAAATATATATCGTGGAATTTTACAATACCGCGTATACAATGTAAAAATGTAAACTGTTGGGTACAACTTTATGACTAAAAAACAATATGAATGGAGACTTTCTAAATAGCGACGTGCCAGGCTCGATGGTTCACTTGCGACTGACTGCGGTCCTCGCTATTTCCTTGCTGCAAGGGTCGCTTATACCTAAGGACTGTGAACCGCCCCTTAAACCTACAGTTCCTCGAAGTGGCAATCGTTGCACACCAACAATGATTAAATACTATATAAATAACAAATTGAAAACTATCGACACTAGAAATTACGAAAATTCAAAAATTCTTTTACATGCTTTCAGGTATTCATGTATTTTCTCTTCCCACCTACTGATTTCCAAGTCCACCATATTCCAATGAAATCATAATCAGCAGCATCTGTCATTTGGAAAATTTTCAGTTTTGCGCCGCCGAAAAGATTGTGTTGTATTTAATATGGTATTTAATATTATATTTTAATCGATTTTATTAACAGTTGGTATGTATCCATACGAAATGTAATGGAAATTATTTCATACTTTTCATTAGGGTATTTTTGGTGGTAAGGGGAAACAGAGGGAGAAAAGAAGGGAGAGGGAAGAGGAAAGTTAGGAGAAATTGGACGGAGGAGGGGGTAGGGAAATTCCGGGAAAAATTTGGAATGACTGGATAGGGCTGAGAAATAGAATAAAAGAGGTATTAGGGCAGATGGAGAGTAAGGACAAGGGGAAGAGTGTGGGTTGGTGGGACGGGGAATGCAGAGAGGAGAAAAGGAAAGTAAAGGAAGAATTGAGAAGATGGAGGAGAGGGGAGGGAGAGGGAATAGAGTTTAAGGAAAAGAGAAGGGCGTACAGGATACTGTTTGAGGAGAAAAAGAAAAAGGAGAGGGAAAAGTAGGAAAAGGAAATGGAGGGAATAAGAACGGAAAGTCAGATTTGGAAGGTCGTGAACAGGGAAAGGAGAAGAGGCACGAGGATAGACGAGAGAATTAGAATAGAGGAGTGGGACGAATATTTTAGGGAGGTATTAGGAGGCGTAAAATGGAGGGTGAGGAAGGGAAAGGCGAATGGAAGGAAGGAAGACGGAGAGGGGGATTTGGAAAGAAGGGAGATTAGTAGAGTGTTAAAGAAGCTGAAGGATGGGAAAGCGGGTGGGGGGGACGAGATACCGAACGAGGTATGGAAATATGGGGGATGTGAAGTGGAGGAATGGCTGTGGAGGGTATGTAGCAGGGTATGGAGAGGGGAGGGGTGGCCGGATGAACGGGCGGAGGGGGTGGTTGTGCCAGTTGCGAAGAAGAGGGAAAGTAGGGAGGTGAAGGATTATAGGGGGATTACGCTGACACAAACTGCATACAAGGTGTATGCAGCAGTGTTGGCGGAAAGAATGAGAGAGGAAGTAGAAGGGAAGAGATTACTGCCGGCAAGTCAAACGGGGTTCAGAAAGGGATTGGGGTGTATTGACAACGTGTATGTGCTTAACTATCTGATAAACAGGCAGGTGATGAAGAGAAAAAGAAGGATGATAGTGCTATTTGTGGACCTAAAGGCGGCCTTTGACTCCGTAGATAGGGAAGTTCTGGTAGCATCGATGAGGAAAAGGGGGGTGAGGGAGGGGTTAATATCTAGATGCGAAGAAATTTTAAGAGAAACAAGGTGTAAAGTAAGAATTGGGGAAGAGGAAGGGGAAAAGTTCTGGACAGCCAGGGGGTGAGGCAGGGATGCCCACTTAGTCCGTTAATGTTCACGTTGCTGCTGGCGGATATAGATGAGGTACTGGAGAAGGGGGGATGGGGGGAGTAAAGATAGGGGAGAGGAAGATATACACGCTAGCGTACGCGGATGATATTGCGGTACTAGCGGAAGAGGAGGAGGGAATGAGGAGAATGATCGGAGGGCTAGAAAGGTACTTGGATGGAAAGAAACTACAGTCAAACGCGCAGAAATCTAAGATTCTGAGATGCAGGAAGGGTGGGGGAAGATGGAAAAAGGTAAATTGGAGGTGGAAAGGGAAGAAGATTGAGGAGGTGGGAGAATTTAAATACTTAGGTTACATAATTAGGAGAGATGGGAGTCAAAAAGCACAAGTGGAGGATAGGCTGAGGAAAGGAGCGGCGATTATGGGACAAGTATGGGGAATTGGGAAGAGAAAATTTGGGAAGGACTGGGGTAGGAGGATATGGCTCTTCGATAAGTTGGTGTGGGCGATGGTTAGCTATGGTGTGGAGATGTGGGGGGTGGGAGGAAAGGGATGGGCTGGAAAAAATGCAGGAAAGGTTCTTAAAATGGGTGTTGGGGGTAGACAGATGCACACCTGGATATATGGTAAGGGAAGAATTACAAAGAGAGTTGCTGAGGGGAAGGGCGGGGTTAAGGGCATGGGGATACGAGAAAAAGTTTGTAGAAGGGGGAGGGGGGAGTTAGCGAGATTATGCCTGGAAGATTTAAAGACAAAAGAAGGTAAGGGGGGGAAAGGAGTGGGTAGGAGAAAGAGAGGGCAGAATTTTTTGAGGGGAGGGGATGGACTATAGAGGAGGCAGAAAAAATGATAGAAGAGAAGGGAGAAGAAGCTAGTGAGGAGGTAGTGAGAAGAGAAAAGAGAATACAGAGGGAGGAAAGGTGAGAGAAGATAAACGAGTCGAAATATAACAGGTGGTATAGGATGATGAAGGGGGAGGGACTGCCAGGTTACTTAAAGAAAGGATGGGGAGAAAGTAGGTGGCAAAGGGTAGCGAGGTTTAGATTGGGGAATGAGATGAGGGAGGGAAGGTATTGGATGGATGAAGAATGGAAAAGATGCAGAGTATGTGGATGGGAGAAGGAAACATGGGAACATGTTTGGGAGATTTGTATGAGAGCGGAGGAAGGAAGTGGATGGACAGAGAGAATGGGGGAAGTTTTGGATGATGAGGGAGGAGGAGAGGAATGGATGAGGAGGGTGGAGAGGTGGAGGGAGGGTATGAATGAGAATGAAAAAGTGGAAAGTAGTGTCAGGCAGCCGGAAGAGGAGGTCAAAAAAACATTGTATATAGGTTAAAAAAAAAAAAAACTGTTGTAAATATTGTTTCTCTCTCTCTATATATATAATAGGTTAAGGTAGTTGTAAGTTAGATAATAAGTTAGCGATAAGGCTAGATTGTAAGAGTAAAGGGAGCGGAAAAGGAGGAAAGTATGTAAAAGGATTGTAACCCCGAGGGGAATCAATAAAGATATATATATATATATATATATATATATATATATATATATATATATATTTAGATATATCATTAGGGTATTTTTTTAGTTTTTGTTTTCGAAGTCGGCTTAATTTTTTTATTTATAAAATTTTTTTCTATCGATAAATTCGTTAGCGTTGTAGGAATATGGGTATATTCTAATAAATCAGACTTTATAAAATATGAATTAGAATTTATTCAAATAATATATATCTCTGAAGGCACGTTGTGAGGCGCGTCTTTACTTTTCGATAATCTAGACAGAAGTGAGGAGCGCTCTTGAAAAACCAGATGACGATCTCAGAAACAAGTGAGAGTTGAGGGTCCCATGACGCGGACAGCATAGATACAATGTATCACTTATACATTTTATATACGCGCTCGAAAGATATAAAGCAATCGAATGCAGGGCCCGCTCTAGGGGGAGGGCAACCCGGGCATATGCCCGGGGCGCCAAGATTTAGGGGCGCTATTTTGGCTGTAAGTGTGAAAAAAATATTGATGTGTTAAATATCCAATTAATAGAAAATTTCTCACATCGATTTTTTCGTTCGCTAAAAATTTACAGTGCGTAGCGTGTTTATATTGTTTATATCTAAAAGCTAAATATATGCTTTTATTAAAATTTAGATGAAATGATTTGATCTTTATTAAAAATAAAAAATATGTACCTTTATTTAAAGATATATATTCTTTATTATTACTATATATTTTTATTATTACTATATTACATATAAAGATATAATTAAATATATATTTGTCTTTTTATCCGGGGCGTCGTAACCGCTAGAGCGGGCCCTGCCGAATGTACCTACTAAATAACAGTAGATTATTTTTGTCGAATTGTTTCTTAAATAAATTCCAACACGCGTTACGATAGATGTTTGTAAAGAAGTTCTGTAATTTGATGTAGGTGGATCGCGCGGAGAACGAGGAGGGCCAGGGAGGGGGTGGTCTGTCGGCGTCTTCGGCGGGCTGCAGCGGTGCTTCCGGTTCGAGGATGGGCCCAGGGCCCGATTCCGGTAGCAGTGCTCCCTCTTCTGTTCCCCATTCATTGGCCACCTCGAGGGACGACGAAGACGACGAGGACGAGGAAAGCAGTAGCAGGCGATCCAATGGCCACACAGGAACGCGGTGAGTTCAATCGATTTCTTTCCCTTCATCCAATACATGTGTGTATGTCTAATCGTGTCCTGTATTAATGATATAATTCAGTAGATTATAGAAAAGTCTACGACCTAATTCTCCGTATTTTTTATTTTTCTCGTTCAATGAGACAAGGACGAGTCGAGGTTGCGACAGTGTGGATACGACGTGTACACCTAACCGTTCATTGTTCAGACTGATTCCGAACCTTTCAATCCCCAACAGTTGTATTTGCTTTTCCTTCATTTTAACATTTTTAACCTGCGAAATTCCTCTTCCATTGTCAGCGCTTATCCAGAGTACAAGGTGTTTGAACAATCGCTTCACAGTTGTCGTGAAAATTTGAAACTTTTCGAGTGGTACTATCATCATTCCTTTAACATCAACATGTCATGTGGAATGTTGCCGTTATTCCGTCAGTGTGAATTTTTGATGTCCTTTGATATAACAGAAAACACTTTTTTTACATTGATTCAACAAATATTTAATTCGAGATGTATCATTTTATTATCTTTTACGGGGAGATTACGATAGCCATGACCCCTACTTTGAAGGTTAAAGTGTTCCTGGGGTGATTTTAAGAAAAAAAGTTTGTATGTAATGCGGTACCAATCGTACAAATTGCGAAATATGGCAAAATATCAAGAGACTTTTTTTGTAGAAAATTAAACTTTCAACAATTTATGTCCTATGACATTTTTCTATCAGCTGCGCAGTTTCTGAGTACATTTATATTTTGGTGAAGTTGCAAAACAAACTGCCTCTCCGTCGAAATAATGGTCGGGGTACCGTAAATGCTCCGTTCTAAAAAGACCAAATTCTGGATGACATCTACAATGGGAAGATTATGTGAACAGAGTGAGTTGTGGTTAGGTTAGGTTAGGTCGTGGGAAAGGGTGCCCGCCGCTCTGTCTCCTCTGTTAAGGGGGCAGAGAAAAAGGGGGCTGGTCAGCGATCAACGGAATGAGGCGCGCAGTGGGCTCAGTGGTCAGAGCGCGGGACCTCGGATTAAAAAAACGGTACGCTTATACAGCAACAATCACAGGAACGGAAGCAAAACCTTATAAGGGGAAAGTCTGGTGGACGGAGCTACTCGCTGAAAACCGACCGACAACCGAGGATGGTGGACACATCCAAACAATCAGCCATATTTCCTAGAGTATGTCAAGCCCACCCAGGGGGAAGATCTCGATGAAACTGATATCTAATCTCTCAGGAGATAGATTTCGGCAAAGTTGACGAACACTTCCCCCTTAACCCCAACGCGAAGTAGGCTCGGCAGGCGAAGACCGCATGGAATTGATATCTTGACCAAAAAAATCGAGATTTCGATGAAGTCGGATCGGACCCGAAGTTGTAAGTAACTTCCTCCCACGCTTATAAATGCCATGCATCACGGTACCCTTACATTTTGAATCATCTAAGTAGACTCACAGACTAGGCGAGGGACTAGCCCAAGGGACTCCAGTGGGAGTGGGTAAGTTTCCAGACTATCCGGAAACAAACTAGGGACGGGATTCAATACTTGACATACTCAACATGGAAATATGGTGAAGTGGGGGGAGTCAAAAAGGGCAGGCGAGACAGCCTGCAGGTCTGAAGGTGAGCGGGTCCAACGTTCACACCGAGCCATAAAACAGCTCAAAAACTCAAAACAAATTAGGTAGCATGGTCCGTCTTATCAATGATGACCGTCCCGTCTAGTAAGTCGAAGACTCTGAAAGTAGCCCGGGCCTAATAAAACAGAAGAACGGCTGACAAACGAAGGATAAATGCAACCCAAAGTATGGGCCGAGAGCCGGTAGCCACTTGAGAAACTGGTGATAATGAACCGGTGTGTCTTTAGGAAGCGAGGGATGGCCGAACCATCCTTCCTCGGCTAAAAACACTTACTACTACTACTACTACTAGGTCGTGGGAACAGGCGGAGAGGGCCGGCCATTAGGCCGGCCTGACCACACACACGTAAATTCAGGAGTAGTTTCGAATATCTCGAAAACTAATCACCAAAATATAAATATACTCAGACATAAATTGTTGCAAATTTAATTTCCTACAAAAAAAGTCTCTTGGTATTTTGCCATATTTCGCATAGTTACCGAGATATTTGCAGTTTATAAAAAACAAGAAATCTACTTTACCGGCTATACCAGGCCGAATGGTACCGTATTACATATAAACTTTTTGCTTAAAATCACCCCAGGAACACAAATTTAACCTTCAAAGTAGGGGCCACGGTTATCGTAATCGTGCCTCTTTTACGAATATGGTGGTGGAGACAACCAAAAGTCACAATTGAAAAACCAGAAAGAAACATTCTTATCGTCTACTGTACATTGCTCTTGACTAATTGATTTAATTGTATTCGCACGTAAAATCGAAAGGCTTATTTGATTCAGTGGATACCACTACCAAAACGGATAATTATAAAAGTAAAGTCACTATCTAAGCACGACAGAGGTGGTCGTTCTAAGTCAGTTCGTCTACTCCTTTTACTGGGAGGCATACCCCGCGAGGGGACAGAAGCTCGAGCTGCCATCGTTGCCGAGCAGTACATAAATGTGCAGTGTTATCCAATACCGGGCCGGGCATATCGGTGTGAACCACTCCTAACCTAATTACAAAACTTCTTTATTTTTCATTATTTTTTATGGGACTTTCATCAATTTGCTTGTGGCATTTTTCAACTTCAAATGACACTAAACACTGTATAATTTGAACTATATTTAGTGGTTTAATTGTCGGTATGGAGTAATTTTAGCAGCGACCGTGACGGCCGGAAAAATTCAAAAATTATTATTATATTGTTTAAAATACCAATACGATGTTAACTTTTTTTCAATTTTCTTCTTATATGTATACGATAAATTATAAATTATGTTCATATGCACAGCAAATATGGGTCAAATAGTATCTTGTTCAGGGTCATTTTAGTCAGAAAAATATGGCAAGTATATTGGTAATATTTCATTAAAAGTATGTAATATATGAAGAAATTTCGTTATCACATTATTGTTCTTCTCAACGCACCTATCCCCCAGAGTTGGGCAATAACCGATTATAATTTGAATATGATTCAAAAAGGAAATCGTCGAAAAATCGGCGATTAATTCAATCGATTGATGAAGTCAATCGTCAATCGTTGATTAAACGCAGAAATCATCGAAAAATCGAAGACTGATTTAATCAATTGTTGAAGTCAATCACCATATGGTCTATTCATAAATTGTAATATGAAGGGAGAGGGGGTGGAAAATTGACAGTTAATCATTAATCAATTATCCAATTGACGATTAATAATCGTTAATCGCAATTAACGACTAAAGTAGAAATTTAATGGTTATTCGCAATTAACGACTAAACTAGGAGATTAATTGTTAATTGCGATTAACGATTGAAGTAGTAATGTAGTCGTCAATCGGCGATTCATTTTGTGCCCAAATCTGGTATCCCCTCATTATCTACAGTGGGTGTACAAAGTGTTCGTACACCTTTTAAAATAGAATAACTTTTTTATAATTGAACCAAACGACCTGATATTTTTGTAATCAATTAGAAGAATTGGTTTTCGAAATGATATGCAAAAAAGATTTTCTAAAAATTACAATTTACACGGTTACATGCAAAAATAAAAAAGCCATTTTTTAAAGTTTCTTTATGTGGGCCCTTAAAGAAAATTTAAAATATGTTTTGTAGATCTATAGTAGTTTGCCACGCCGTGTCTCGGCGGAGGCTAGAAAACCTCCGAAAAGAACGGCTCCGGGCTTTTATGGCTCTGAGACCGGGCCATGGGCAGCCGTATGTTAGGGTGTCCCTTAAAAGACGAAGTAGCGATAAAATGTTAGGACGCCCTATAATTTTATTCCTTTTCGTGTTCTAAGTAAGTGTGTAAAATATTAGCCTAATCGGATTATTCTAAACCCTGCCTCAAGAGGCTCGAAGTTAGGAATGATACTAATCTCTGGTAGATAGCTGTTTTTTAATATGCAACCTTATGACAAACAGGGCAAGTGTGTAACCACATGTATGATGGAATTAGAGTTGAAACTATCTATGTATTGTCGATATCTTTCCGAGAAATTACTAATTGTTAATCCCCGAGTAGGCACGCCAAATGTCTCGGGCGCTCTATTCTTTAAAAATTTTACTATTTAAGGGACAGTTCAAATTAATACGCCATGAGGAGACACCACTACGTCAATTTTGTTTATTTGTGTCAACAGTATATGTGAGAGCGTGGTTCACCGCACCCAATGCCATTGAGGCTCCGTACCATGACCTTCAATTTTTCAAACAACTGTATGACTATGCTAGTGTCAATAAAAAAATCTCGTACGTAGCCGTGAAAAAGTTTTGTGACCATCTATGGTATCTGACACCTGAGTGGTCCGTGGTGGCCCTACTAGATGATACTGTTCCTCTGGAACATAAACGCAAAATGGCTGCAGTCCTACGTTCTGAAATGACTGATGGCCATAGCTCCCTCTCTATTGGGTACAAACGTTTGTCCCTAAATCAAGAAGACGTAGTTCATTTCCTACGTAAAGACATCAGTGACTTTATTTCTCCTAAGTCCCTAGAAACTTTCCGGAGATTTGACTTGTCTTATGACTTTTTAAATTTACACCCAGTGGACTGGAATGATTGTAAGGACTTTCAGGAAGCCCGAGATTTTTTTCAGAAGTTTCCTGTTACAAATGATGCCGCTGAAAGAGCTGTGACCTTAACACAGCAATATTTAGGTGAAGTAAAAAATGAAGAAAATTGTCAGAACCTTCTCTTGGTCAGTGAGCATGCACGAAGAGCTATGCCCATGAAAACATTGACCAAAAATTCATTTTCAACCAACCTTTTTTCCGTTTAAAAATTGTATTATGTAAATAAATTGTGTGATTATATTCTGTTATTGTGATACTTATCTATTGTAAGCAGTTATTCACTCAAAACGACAAAAATACTAAATATTTTAAAATTTTACAGAATATCCTAACTTTGAGCCTCTTGAGGCAGGGTTTAGAATAATCCGATTAGGCTAATATTTTACACACTTACTTAAAACACGAAAAGGAATAAAATTAGAGGGCGTCCTAACATTTTATTGCTACTTCGTCTTTTAAGGGACACCCTACCGTATGTACGTGGTCCGCCCGGGGCTAAGTGAGATCGCGAAAATCCGACAATCGTACGAAACTTATGGTTCGGGCGCCAGGCACCGCGGGGATGCCACGCGAAACGCGATGAGCACCTCGTGTTCGGGGAAGCCGAACACGAGGATCGGAGTGTCGGAGACGCGAATCGAAGCGATGAACACGACGGGTCCAGGAGGTTCGAATACGGAAAGGACGAGGACGGTCCTTACGGCAGGACGGATCCCACAGGGCTCGAATAATATCGACAATTTTGTCTCTAGTGGATTTTATTCCTTGTCAAATTTACAAATGACGGTCACGTGACCGTAACCCGAGAGCCCGCGCTCTTCATACACTTTTTGCGGACGGTAATTCGGTCGCAGCGCGGTTGTCGATCTTCTATCGCGCGTGAAGGTACGGTTGACCGGTACCGATGAAAATACGATTCCCGACGACCGGGATCGCGCGAAGCGCAGGTGGACGGCGCGATACAGGACTGTCGCGATAGCTTTCGCACGTTAAACCCTCGCGAGGTTGTTATCTACGCTACCAGATTCAAGAGGACTTCGAAACATCGAAAGACGACTATTCTCGCGACACGCGATTCCTCTGAAGAAGCTTCGGTTAACCCGACGCAATGGAACACTCTCTAGACACGAAGAAAATGCTCAAAGTGCTCTCGAGAGCACGAGCCGACGGCACGAGACGCGTGCGACTCACCGTTGTTGTTCGTAATCGAGGGGGTTTTCTCTATCGATTCGTCCCTTCCATTAATCGGGCTCCTCAGCCGGACAGGTCGGAGCGAAGTCGCCAACCTCCACTCGGCCGAAAAATACTTGAACGGCCGCGAGACCGAGGTTCTCTCTTACGAGAGGCGCGAAGATGTCGATCGCACAAACAATTCGCGAGGGCCGTTGACGGTTACGCAAGATTTTGGGTGCTCTTCGTGAGAGCGCTAACGCGACAGTGATCTTCGCCTATCGACGGCTAGTCATATTGATTCTTGTTCCCCCTACCCGAACCTTTGCCGAAATTTCTCAAAGACGCGCGTTAACCGCGCTCGATGTTCCCGTATCAGGGACGTCTCGACGATGGTCCTTAGGCCCCAGACCATAACACGAAAAAGACTCGGCTCCCCTGGAGCCGAGGAAGGCCGTTGCCTCAGTGGTCATCGTCGGCACCATCCTCGCTGGAACCCCATTTCTTTTGCGGGACGAGACGCTGTTGGGAACGCGAAATGATGTCTCAGCATCGTGGTGGGTTCCTTCCCTTCAGCGCCTCCTGGTTGAATGACCTGGTGGCTTCGACGCCATACTTTTGCCCGAGCTCGGGGCTTCGCAAACGTTGGCCATAATTTCCGCCGTACGCCATTCGTAGGTTTATCATCTTTCCTCCGAGAATTTCGGAGGTCGGGGTTCCGTTTCCGGGTCTGGTCTTCGGCCCTGGAACTTGCCGTTCTCGGCATGTACGCTAGATGTCAGTACGTTAACTATTGGTTTTCGGAAGTTCTTCGGGGAACGCTCTTGAATCGGTTAATTCTCGGTCTCGCGGTTCATTGTATCTTGTTCCGGTCCTTTGTTAATCGCAGACGTTACGCGAAATTAACGACAAAAGTGACGTCGCAAAAGTTGCAACGTCACAAGTTACACATGTACCTACTCATAATTTCATCGAAATCGATTGACGCAGGAAAAAAAACACGCATCGAAAGATGTACGATTCTGTGGATTTTATGCAGAAACTGATCAAAAGTTGTGTAAAAATACGTTTTTACAATTTTTAACCGCTTGTAGCTCGTGTGTATGTTAATCGATTTGGATGAAACTTACTGCATGTGTGAAACTACTATAGATCTACAAACTTGTTTTAAATTTTCTTTAAGGGCCCAAGTAAAAAAGTTTTAAAAAATGCCTTTTTTATTTTTGCATGTAACCTTGTAAATTGTAATTCTTAGAAAATCTTTTTTGCATACCATTTCGTAAACCAATGATTCTAATTGGTTATAAAAAATCAGGTCGTTTGGTGGAATTATAATAAAGTTATTCTATTTGAAAACGTGTACAAACACTTTGTACACCCACTGTATGTCACAGCACAGAACCGAGAATCGGCTTAAATGCCGACTTTACTGTACACACAAATAATTTTGTCGTATTGCATTTCGGTGTATTGTGTATGTGGAGTGTAAATGAAGCTGAAGCAGAAGATGAAGCACAATAAATAAAAATAAATTTTTAAAAAATACCACGTTTTTAAAAACGGACTATAATGTACAAAATAATGTTTCCTCGTTCCATACAGATTCCTAACCCCGTACAGATAGTTCTAAAAATTTGTAATTGTGAATTTTGAATAACTGTGTAAAGTGAAAATACTTGTAAGATTTAAAACAAAAACCGTGGGGCGCATGAAATAGATAATTGATACACGAACAGTTCACCTAAATCACTAAATATTTTATTGCTTCGCGAATGATATAAACTGCTGTGTGAGTTTTCTAAACGGCAGCTACTATCTACACTCCTTACTATTATCTTGCGCCCCACGTTTTGCGTTTTAAATCTTACAACTATTTTCACAGCTATTCAAAATTGACGATTACAAACTTTTAGTACTGCAACAAAAGTACTGCACTGTGCGATCGTCGCACGGCGACGCACAGTGGTCGGAACCTGTAGAAATAATGGAAAAAACTCATAACTTCGACATTTCTCAATATTTTTTATAATTCTTTTTTTTATATCATTTCTTAATCATCACACTTCTCATATTATCAAACAAAATGTTAAACAGTGACCTTAATATAAGTGTTTACTACATTACGAACTATTATTTCAGCATACTAAAATTGAAAAACTTTAAATAGTATTAAGCAAACAAACTAAAAATAGAATTAAACAAACAAACGTCAAACAGTATTAAACAAAAATCTTCAATATCTGCTTCTACTGTTCTTTCTTCTTCACTAATTTCTTCAATTTCATGCATTAAAAGTTTTCTCCATGCTCTTTTCAATGTTATACTTTTAATGTTGCAACACGCATTTGCCACCATATAAAAGCAGTCTTTTAAATATTACTTACGACATTTCGTATTTTGTTGTTTCAGGTTTGTTTTCATTGAATTCTCATAATTTGCAATACATAGATTTATCATGGCGATTGATCATTTTTTAAAATGTATTCTAATGAAAATAACAATTCGGTCCAGCGAAATTCTTTCTCTCAAACTTTAAACGTTAATATCAGCGAAATGTGCAAAAACATGCAGCTGATTTTTGCAGGACTATTGTGTGATGGTGTCTTCTTTCAAAAGATACCGCTCAGAGAATGTAGGAACGTGTAGCTTTTTTTGTAGAGCTAAAGAAAGTAGCTGCAATATGAAATTATACGTATCCTACTTTAGGGCTTTATATTGATAATTTGGTTGTGAGTTTTCTCAAATTATTTGCATCGGGCATAAGCTGAGACAATATACATTTATAATATATGGTTATAAATGTCCCCAAAAATGAAAGAATAACGTCGAACGTGTGGTTAGAATTCTGTAAGAATCCAATTAGAATCTGAGAGGTCTACTTTAGATCTATTTTTCTCCGTTATTAAAGCAGAAAACCTAAATCCATTTTCATAGCAAGATACATTGGTTCATGGCCTATCAGGAAATAGTAGTAGATTTTTGAAATAAGGACTTTCATAATTTTGAGTTTTTTCCTTTTCCCGACCACTGTGCGACGTACTATCATATACTGAGCTCCGTCGGGGCAAAGTGGATGCGTGGAGTGGGGATGAGTCAGAGTGTGCACGTATAGTAAAGTAGAGAGCGTTGTCGCGTGGAGTAGGGATCGCTGAACGCGATGACGTACCATTTTCGCGGGAGGGGGGGGGGGGGGTAACGGTAAATATTTAATTGTTATTCCTCCTAAAAGGATAGACTTTTTAAAAAAAATATTTTTTTGAATATGGCATTGTCATCCAGTTTTGAGCTATGTTTCTAATTTCAAGTCTCTAGCTCATCGGGAAATTAGTTTAAAATCAATCGCAAAATTTGTCACCGAACAGACAGGCAAGAAAGCAAGCTAATAAGAACGTGATAAAATACCAAATATCACATTCACTTTTTCATGAGAAAATAAGATGATCATATTTTTACATATGTTGTTAAAATAGATTCGGGAAATAGAAATATGTTCATAATAGCATTTTAAAGAAAATAGTATAAACAGTTTAATATACTTTAGCGTTAGCTTACAAAGTTTAAAATGTAAAACTAGTCTATCCCATTTTCAGCAACTTCTTGAGATAACAGCAATGTCTACCTATGTATAGACCTCTATCAGATACATGTAATAGATAGATAACATATAAAATTGAAAATGGAGGATTAAATACTATTTAAAAGTATTTGTCTACTATCTTTTGTGAAAGTCCAACAGTTTGCTTGTAATCGACGTGTACCTTCTAATTATACATGTAGTAATATCGATATTGAAATGGTTCCGTGTGATGTGCGTCGAGAGTCGGATCCCGCGACTGCTGGAATGAACATGTATGTGAATGTGCGTGAGACCGAGTGTCCGCTGTCTCGAAATAGCTTTCAATGTTTTTATCAGTTGTTCTTGATTCATGAATAGAAATTGACGTATGTTCCGCTTGCTAAATTGTTATTAATCCTACATACAATCGCACAAAAGAATAATTCTGGGACGGTAGTTATACTACGTAGTAGTATTTTTTATACTACGTACAGTTATAATACGTAGTTACTTCTAAACAATTGGTCGTATTAGTGACAATAAAATTCGCACATAACAAGATTAGTGATTAATTATTCCTTTGCCGTATCATTGTATTTACAGTGACAGCGATTAAATAGTATTTATCCCCAAAAATGTCGTAGAAGAGAAAAGAAAATTTATATTTTTTGTATGGCTACATTTATTTTAATGCTTAAATATTAATTACAAACGAATGGAATTTTATTTAATATAAAAAGAAAGGCTTAACATCCATATTTATTGGGCTTTGTTTAAAATTTTCATAACGAGTGTGTCTCGTTAAAATACAGCAAGGGGTTAAAATGGTAGATATTTTATAAACAAAACAAGTACAGATCGTTTAAAAGCTTTTCTAAAATTTTCACGATATCAAAAGAGAGACACATTTAAAACACGTATCTGCAGGAACATGCCCATCGAATGATTGACTTCGAGAGAATCTTCGAGAACTAGTAAACAAGTTTAAAGAAGTTATACAGATGGTCGTATCGTAATTAGAGTCGCTCCATCCAGGTCTCCATGCCGTAGTTTGCTGAAGATCTGGGAACTTATTATTAATCACGAATAGAGTTCACCAACAAACGGTTCCAATTCTGAATGCCAGTTTACAATTTCAAAGTGGTTAGTACGTAAACACAATTAATGAAATTGCACTGTACTTACATGATTTTAACTATCTATATATATATATATATATATATATATATATATATATATATATATTAAGTTAGTATGTAAGGAAGTTGTAAGGAGTGGTTGTCAAAGAATGTAACCTCAAGGGGACCATTAAAGTTTATATATATATTACCACTAACTTAACGCATTAACTTAAACTCTAAACTGAAACTCTACCTACTCCGCACATGTTGAGAGAGAGAGAGAGAGACTACACGCATACACACTCTTGCTCTTAACCTCCGTAATTACAATTACAAATTACAATTTCATGTCGCTCCCAATGCGTCCCTCCCCTATCCTCCCAACTCGTCCTTTTACCTATTCCCTCCTCCCCCTTTGTGGGACCTCCTCTTCCGGCCGTCCCTTTACCTCCTCCAACTTGTCTGAACATCCACCCTCATACACACTCACTCACTCACTCACCCCACAACCCTTCCCTCCATTCCTTCCACTCCCACACATTCTCTCCCTCCATTCATCCACCTTCCTCAACCACTCCTCCCCTTCCCCCTCCTCCCCTAGAACCTTACTCACCATCTCCTGCCACCCCTTTTCTTCTTCCCCTTCCATACACACTTCCCACACATGTTCCCACGTTTCATTCTCCCATCCACACACTCTGCACATTCTCTCCTCCTCCTCTACCCAATATTTCCCCCCTCTCATCCCATTACCCAACCTGAATCTGGCCATCCTCTGCCACCTATTCTCTCCCCACCCTTTCTTTAAATATTCTGGTATCCCCTCCCCTTTCACCCACTTGTACCACACGTTATACTTTGCCCTCTGTATCCTGTCCCATCTCTCAATCCTCTGTCTTTCCTTCTCCTTGTACACAATCTCCGCACTTACTTCCTCCCTCCTCTCCTCCATCATCTCTTCCGCTTCCTCCCTTGTCCGTCCCCTTTCCTCCCAAAAGTCTCTTCTTTCTCTCTCCCATCCATCCACAATTCCTCCCCTTTCCCCCCTTGTCCTTAGTTCCTCCCAACACAATCTAGCCAACTCCCCTCCTTTGCCTTCTCTCAGCTTCTTCTCAAACCCCCATGCCTTCAAACCCGCCTTCCCCCTCATCAGCTCCCTCTGCAGCTCTTCTCTCACCATGTACCCCGGCGTACATCTCTCCACCCCCAGCACCCACCTTAAATACCTCTCCTGCAAATTTTCAATCTCCTCCCACTCTTTCCATCCCCAAATTTCCACCCCATAACTCACCACCGTCCAAACTAATTTATCAAAGAGCCATATCCTTCTTCCCCAGTCTCCTCCAAACCTTCTTTTCCCTATCCCCCACACTTGCCCCAATATCGCCGCTCCCTTTCTCAGTCTGTCCTCCACCTGTCTTCTCTGTCCCCCATCTCTCATTACCACATAACCTAAGTATTTATACTCTTTCACCTCCTCTAACACCTTTCCCTTCCACCACCATGTCACCCTCTTCCACCTCCCCCCTCCTTTTCTGCACCTCATCACCTTCGACTTTTCCACATTCAGTACCAATTTTCTCTCCTCCAGGTACCTTTCCATCACCCCTATCATCCCCATCATCCCCTCCTCATCCTCCGCTATCAAAGCCACGTCGTCCGCGTACGCCAACGCCACTATTTTCCTCCCTCCCACCTTTATCCCTCCCCACCCACTTCTCTCCAGTACCTCATCGAGATCCGCCATAAGTAACGTGAACAACAGCGGGCTAAGTGGACACCCCTGTCTCACACCCCTTGCTGTCCAAAAACACTCCCCTTCCTCCTCCCCTACCCTTACCTTACTTCTCGTTTCTGCAGGCACCTCTCTACACCTCTCCACCGACCCCTCCCTTACTCCTCTCTTCCTCATTGCCTCTACTAGTACTTCCCTATCTACCGAATCAAAAGCCGCTTTTAGATCCACAAAGAATACTACCATCCTCCTACTCTTTTTCTTCACTTGCCTATTTATAAGGTAGTTCAGCACGTAAATATTATCCAAACATCCCATCCCCTTCCTAAAACCCGTTTGACTAGCCGGCAATATTCCCTTTTCCTCCACTTCCTCTCTCAGCCTCTCCGCCAAGATCGCCGCATACACCTTATAGGCCGTCTGCAATAGTGTTACCCCCCTGTAATTTTCCACCTTTCTACTGTCCCCTTTCTTAGCGATCGGAATCACTACCCCCTCCATCCAATCCTCTATCCAGCCCTCCCCTTTCCATACTCTATTGCAAACCCTCCCCAGCCATTCCTCCACCTCGCTCCCTCCGAACTTCCAAACTTCGTTTTTGATTTCATCCCTCCCCGCTGCTTTCTTCTCTTTCAATCCCTTTATCACCTTTGCCACCTCCCACCTTTCAATATCCTTCTCTCCATCTATCCTCCTTCTGCCCTCTGCTCCCCTCCTAACCCTCCATTCCACTCCCCCCAAGAGCTCTCTGAAATATTTATCCCATTCCTCTATTTTTATTCTCTCGTCCACTCTGACTCTCCTTCTCCTTTCCCTGTTCACCACCTTCCAAACCTGCTTCTCCGTTTTTACCCCCTCTAGTTCCCTTTCCCATACTTCTCTCTCCTTTCTCTTCTTCTCTTCGCATAATTTCTTATATGCCCTCCTCTTTGTTCTATACTCCTCTCCCTCTCTCTCCCCACCCCACCTTCTCCATTTCCTCATTTCTTCTCTCACTTTTCTCTTTTCCTCCTTACACTCATCATCCCACCACCCTCTTTTCTTTACTTCCCCCTCTATCCCCATCCCCCCTGGCGACTCCCTTATCCTGTTCTTCAACCCTTTCCAATCTTCTTCTACTCCCTTCTCCTTGCTATTCCTCCTACCAAATCTCTCTCTAAACTCTTTTGTCTCTTCCTCCGACCAATTACATACCCCCCAATCCCTGCTTCTGCCTTCCTTTCTTCTTCTTTTACCCCCTTTCCCTTTTAACCACACCAATAGTGGTGCATGATCCGAGTCAACTCTCTCTCCTACTACCATTTTTTCTACTACTTCTCTTGTCTCCTCGTTACCAAACACATAATCAATGACTGATAAACCTCTTCCCCCCATATACGTTCACTCTCCTTCCTCGTCCCCTTTTATGTTTCCGTTCAAAATACCCCATCCTCTCTCTCCCATAAACTTACATAGTTTCCTTCCTTCCCCATTGACTTTCCCATCTTTCGAATTCCTACTCCCCTTCCCCCCTCCCTCCTTTTCATCCCCTATCACTTCCCCCCCCTTCCCGTTCTAGCATTAAAATCCCCCCTATAATCACCTTAGTTCCCTCCTCCCTTACCTCTGTCCACTCCCCTAACTCTACCATTTTCCTATCCCAGTCCCTATTAACATATACCCCTACCACTCTCCACCATCCTCCCCCTAACTTCATCTTCACTGTCATTACCCCTTCTTTTCCTCCTGCACCTCTGTCTTCCTTCATGATCTCTATCTCTCTCCTCACTCCTACGACCATCCCTCCTATCGCCCTACCTTTCTTACCCTCCCTTCTTGCCCATTGCGTTTCCCAAATGAACCCCCTCGGCAGTTTCTCTCTTATCCTACTCCATCCCTTCTCTTCTAACCAAGTCTCCATCATCACCAATACATCCCACTCTACTAACCCCTTCCAGAATTCTTCATCTTTGTTCCTCAGTCCTGCAACGTTCCAGAACATTATTTTGTATCCTGATACCTCCCCGATTCCCCCCCTCTTTCCATCCTCTCTCCCCTTCTCTCTTCCTCGTTTCCCTGAACCTTGTATCAGCCTTCCTCTATCTCATCCCATCTCTTTAACTTTCCGTTCACCCACAACTTCATATACCCGATCTGTACCTTCTTCCCTTCCCCTCTCTCTTTCTCCGCCTCCCTCTCAATTTTCCATCTCGTCTTTCTTTCTTCCTCCGTCAAATCGTCGTCCAATCTTTCCTTCCTTCCTGCTAAATTTCTTCTCCTCTCCATCACTTTCCTTTTCTCTTCCCTATCCCTCAATTTAACTCAGACCATTCCCCTCCCGTCCCCTCCAACCTTCCCTATCCTTCCTATCTCTTTTATCCCCTCCTCCTTCAACCCCATGACCTCCCATAACCTCCTTACCTCCCCTCTTAAATCTTTTCCCTCCACCTGAATCCTTCTTATAATAATATTATTCCTTTTCTCCTCTCTTTTCTTCCTATCATGCTTTAACTCTAATTTCCTTAACCTCCTCCTATACTCCTCCTCTACATCTCCTCCTAACCTTCCCTCCCTGCCTTCTTTCTTTTCCTCCTTCCTCTCCCTCGTTAAATCTTCCATCTTCTCCTCTACCTTCCTTACCTTTCCTTCTATTTTCTCCAACCAATTCTCTAATTTTCCTCTTTTGAGCTCTTCTTTCTTCCTCTCTTCCCTCCATTTCTCCCTTTCCTCCCTCCACTCCTGTCTTTCCCTTTTCATCTCCTCCCTCATCTCCCTCAACTCTCCCATTAGTCCTTTTACCAGATCCTCCATTTCCATACTGCCTCCTCCCCCCTCCTTATCCTCTTTTGGGGACCTTCTCCTTAAGTCGCTCCTTTTAAATACCGAGCTTCCCTCTTTCCTCTCTACCTCTACCTCTTCAATCCCTCGTTTCATCCCCATGCTCTCCACGTTCTCTGCACTGAACCATCGTTCGATTCTTTCCTCCCTTCACACTTTCCCTACTCTATCCTTTCCTACTTTCGCCTCTTCCCTTCCCACTCCCCTGACATCCTCCACGTTTTCCAACATCCTCTATTCAAATCTATACTGTCTTTAGCACTTCTTTCTTGTAGTCCCGTTATCTCCAATTAAATCTTCCCGCCAGCCCACCTTTTTTTTTTTTATAGTGCGGAAATGCGTTACGCATACCCTGGCCCCCTGGGGGGGGGGCAGGGTTATGTGGGACTGTCCAGAGGACTCACCGGCCAGCCTCTACCCACTAAAACCGCACTCCCACCTAAGCTATTGTAAGGGGGGGGGCAGGATCCGAGAACTCAACTGGCCACCCCCTTAGCTAACAAACCGCCCTGGAGGGGTGTGAAGCTTCCTCCCGTGCCCTACCTAATACCAGACCCCGGGCGGAGGGACCCGCCCGGTGTCCCCATCCCTGGAGCCTTCGAGTTGGGCTTCCCGAACCCCAGTTCGGTCCACCCACAGCTCCCGGAGCCTTCGTGCGCTGCTCGGGGCAGCAGCAGTATGTGACCCCCTAAGGGGGTCACCCACCACCGCCGCCCGGCCAGGGCAAGAAGGCGCCGACACCGGCAAGGAAGGGTCGTCGGAGGCGCACTCGCACGCCCCGACCCTCCCCACCCCACCCCCCACGCGCCACCCCTCCGGAGCCCGTCTCCAGTAGATGGCCGACACCCCCTACAAGGGACCGGGTAAAGGTCCCTCCGGGGTGCCGGTCAATCTCGGGGGGGAGAGAATACCTCCCCCCCAGGGGCCAGGGTCAGCTCATTCCCCCGGGACCGCCATCCTCCGCCCTCCGGGGTGAGGGCAATCCACGGCGGTGGTGGGGACGGCTACCCCGCCCCCTACGCACCGCCAATACCGGGGACAAACCCACAGCCCCCCCCACTACGGGGAGGCACAAGTTGACGCGAGGAGGGGATCACTCCTCGCGCCCTCCCCCCAGACGCCGCCCCCCTCACCTGGGGCACAGAAGAACGACGGGGAGATGACCCCCCCGTCGCTGCACTCCTACCTCTCTGCACCGCCCCCGTGTTCCTCCCTGGATTACGGGGCGGTGCCCGACGACGCGGGGGACGCCCCCTCGCCATCGCTCTCCTCGCCGAGCCCGGGTCCCTTTCCCTCCCGCCAGCCCACCTGACACTTGCCTTGAGCCCCTCCAGGCCGCGCCACCTATTACTCTTTCTATTCTCACTTGCTTCCCGCCTAGAAACCTCGCTCTCCGCGCGCTGCCCTAACCTATGCAACCACACTTCTTTCCCTTCACTTTCTCACCACTCCCTCCTTCCCTACCAAACCCTATAACTCCTACCCGCGCCTACACCTCCTACGCCCTTTCTCCACCACTGTCACCCCTCTCACACCTTTCACTCTCCACTTACTCGCACTTAACTCTCACAACTCTGTACACACTTCTGCCTTGCTAACAACTGGAAAAGGAAGTCCCACATGATTTTAACTATAGCTGGTAAATAAATGTTTTTTTTCCGTTTGTTGGACAATATGTTTTAATTAATTTTCATTGATATTTTGGGTTAAAAACAAAATTGTTTAAATGTAATTCTACAAACTATTCTTTCCTTTACAAATTCGTATTTTATATTTATGTTTCATACATATAACGTTTTATGGAATAGATGATATATAAATTCAAGAAGAAAGAGGAGATATTGAGACGAAATATAAAATAAAATATATACAATATTAATGTTAATTTACAAATATGTTACAAGAAAATTTATTATTAATTCCTTTGTTTCGGGATCTAAATATTTCGTTTGCTACGATAGTTACCAATAGATAGGAATAATTCTTTAATGAATTTTAGTGCAACGTTCATCCTGAAATTTCTCGATCCAATAGTTATTCATAACTTACAAAGTGGGCAGCGGCCGGAAATGATTCTTGTGGGATTATTTAAAGGAAGGTGTGCTAAAACTATTCCAATTTGTTAGGAAGCTAAACTCGGCTGAACTTTATAAATACATATACTCTCTTCAATAGAAGAACTTTGAAAAGTCTTACTGCATTGAGCGTTATTTTTTAAATAGAGCATTTAGATTTATTGATAGTAGAAGATATGATTTTTAATCACAAAAATCTGGTCTTCCATTAAAAATGGAAGAATCAAGAGAAAATATGAAATAGGATCGTCAGGGCATCGCACTAAAGAGAAGCAATTTTTGTCGTGAATAATACTCTTCTTAAAATGTCCAACTGTCAATGTTTATTACAACTGTAATATTTATTAAATGGTATTAATTTCTTAATTTCTGAGGTCCTACGGACATTTAGGAAGCAATGTTCATTGATTAGATATCGATACGAGAAAATTCATGTTAGCATACAAGCCGTAAAGAAATTCCCAAGGTCCTCGCCCGAAATAAATTTAATTCAGTAGATTTCTACCCAGCGCGGATGCAGTCGAAATTTCAATCCTCTAGGATTAATGATTCAGAATTTATGGTCACTTATTATAGAGAAAATATTTCAGACAATGTTTGAGAGGAAATATCGTGGAAAATATTTACAGAAACCTAACCCAGACAAGTTATAACGCAACATCATGACCATGTCTTCCAAAATTCAGACAATCGCAATACCCGCTCTATATTATTAATTTTTTTTATTAATATCTTTATTGCTATTAAACTTAACATCAACCAAAATATAAAAAGGCTTGAATCCACTCGGATCCATTAGCCACTTGTACATTCATACCTTATATCTAAGTGACAATTAGACTTATATACTATATGTTGCACTTTTTCTTATTTTTTTAAATCTTATACTTTAATGTCGTTTACACCACAATATTCTTTGAGTATTTTTAACAGTCTAATCTTTGGTTTGCTTAAAACATCTATATTATCAGCATTAACGCGTGTCCATGTTGCCATTCAGCGGTCCTGCTCGGTAAGCGACGCGCGATCGCCACTTCAAATCAATATGGCGGCGCTCTTATCTGTTAAAAATAGCGAAAAATGCTCAACTTTAAGCAACCATAAATCCTGAACCATTGTTCCTAGAGGATCGAAATTTCGTCTCCATCCGCTCTGAGAACAAATATACTGAATTACATACGAAATACATCATTATTCATTGGAAAAAGGCCGAAATTTTGAGTCCGTCAAGGAAAAGAACAGCCGCCATTTGAAGAATGCAAATCAATTGCAACGTTCAATCATACCAATTGCATTTTTTTCATTAGACTTAATTTACTAAACTAATTCTTCTAGCCTTACAGACAAATTAAATTCGTATGGTCCGTTCATAGAAAAGTTATTCTGATCTAAAGTGAGTGATCAATTATGCGAATAACTGTATGTCTTTATTCGCATTAAAATTACCATTAGCGTACTTAGAGCGTTGGCAGTCTACGAACTATAATAGTACCGCCAAACCAATAGTACCATAGCCGAAACACTTGCACCGTGGGAACGAAACAGTAATTGTGTAAGTGCACTGCAGGTTCTCCATCTGCCCGCAAATTCAATTAACCTCGGTTCAATATTAATGTCCAAGGTAGGAGCAATTCAAATCGTGGAAATCAATTGCGAGTATGTTCGAAGCAGAGGTTGAATGAAATTGAAAAATTTTCAATGAGTTCTGATATAATAATAATTTTTTAACTGTTAACTTTTCCGTTCTAAGAAGACAGTTATAAATTAATTTATGTATTTAGCGGAACTTCTATTCGACAAATTTTTGTAAAAGAAGAGGATTTTTATATTGCCGAGGAATTAAAAAATTCTAGTTTAACAATAACGGATATTCTGTTGTAAAACAAATTAAAGGTTCTTACTTGTCATAATGTCTTACAGCGTCTGTTATTAATTTCAGCAGCTGTCTAGAAAAAATTGATGCTTCTAGTAGATCAATCAATGAAGACAATTCTGAATTAGAAGCAGTTTTACTCGAAATTGAAACTACAACTCAATTTCGGGGAGTAGAGACATAGTGGTTGCATCCAGTGTTCCGATTACAACCGCCTTTTTACGCGCATGCGCGGCGATGCCAGCCTCAGTAACGTAACCTTTTCGATAAAATGGGGTAGCTTGAGCACCCCGCAGACTTTTAAAAAATTATTAGTGTATACATATGAAAAGACAAGGGTTTAGGCTACTCTTAAAACGCTAACAATTAAGTTTCAAGACGGAACACTTGCCGAATATAATACCAGTATTTTCTCGCCAATATAACTGCTTCAAGGCGTCAGGGCTCTGGCCGCTCATTCGAAAGTGTAGTAAGAACTTTTTTATTGCACTTTTCGAATAATATAAATACTACAGGGTGTTTCAAAAATTTTCAAATTTTGAAACACTTTTTAGATAGGGCTTTTTGGTACTCATTTTATGAGGAAATCTTCCATCTAAGACGTTCATAACATTTTCGAGTCGAAATACCCAGCAGCAAACGAGAAAAATAGATTTTCGTTGAACGAAAGCGTCCAGAAGCGCCCTTTTTTAGGCGCTCCGTTAATTTGCACCGACTCTAAAGCGTTTCTAATATTGTACATGATTGCATATAGGAAACTACCTGCAAAAACGTGTAACCTGTAACTAATTAATAATTTTGAGGCAAAGAAAGCCCGGAAAGTAAATATTTGAATGAATATTGCAATCATGTGTGCATTAGATTTATAATGCTCTTTATATGTAAATATGTGTAATTGTATACCAAATATTTTGTATTTTTACGTAAAAGGTTTTCGTGGATGAAGAAGAATTCTTTTCACTTTTTATGCAATAATAATCTGTTTTTACAATTCTTTTATTTTTTTCAACGTGAAAGTTATTTAGTTACGATTCGGGCCCCGAAATTCTACTTTGCCCAAGGCCTCAACTAGTTATAACGCGCCACTGTCCATGCTTTAAGTGCATGAGAACGTGACACTTCGAAAATTCTTAGTGACTTAAGTAAGAGTATTAATGAAAGTACTGTGCGGGGGGGATAAGTTAAACTTCATGTTTTTTGTATAATCCTATAGATTTTGGCGAGAAAATGCCAAAAATCCAAGTTTTAACGTTAAGAATTCACTGGTTTAATAGTTATAGATGGTTAAAGTTGAGCGATTTTAAGCGTTCTTGACCGGCAATAGCGCCGTACTCAGAGTAGCACGTGATGGGCACATGTATAGGGAAAACTTGTTCAACGTGCTGGTGCTGTCACCTAGAAACTGCGCTCATTGGACAATGCTGAGTACATACTAACATGGTGACACTCTTACCTGTCAAAAACGCTTAAAATCGTTCAACTTTAACACGCATAACTTTTGATCCATTGAATTCCTAATATTAAAACTTGTTTCCAGCATTTTTTCGTTAGAATCTACAGGATCATATAAAAAATTTAACAGTTTTGGTCTCGTAAGTCTAGCTGGAAAATGTATCACTCATAAAACTAATCGCTGAACACTAAACGTACAGGTAAATGCCTTTTGTTTTTTCCAGTTCCCCACTCAATGTAAGAGTATACTAAATCAATTCCTTGAATAATGCTGGGTGAGCAAATAATATAAACTTTTATATTTTACAAAACTATTATTAATCGAATATAAAGTAACTGTTAAAATTGTATTTTATTGCCAGAATTAAGGTATTAATGTACGAAGAACATAAAACAGGCAACAAATAATTTAAAAGTTCAATATTTACTGAACAACTTGTAACTTTTAAATTATTTATGAATAACTCTGTTATATAAAAGTTTACAGTTTCATTCGACTCCTGGATGGAAGCTGTAGACACTGTTTCAATGCGGAATTGACGATGATCATTAACCAATGCAAATAATGAAAATAAAATGGACTTGCAATACAACTCAACGTTCTTCTCATTAGACAACTGGGCATTCGACATCTTTGAATTCAAAAGATTTGTTTAACCAACCATTGGTTCTTACTATCGTCTGTCTTCCGTGAGAAAATTGTTTCCATAGAAGTATCCAATGCAATAAAACAAGAAAGTCTACTCATATTACACACTATCTGTTCAATTTGTTTCATGCATTTATAACAACAATAAATAAATGTAATATAAAACAAGTCAGACATTTAAAAAATATTTTAGTATTTCTTTCACCTGTCATCGGATGCTCACTGTGTTTCAAGCATCAGTCAGGTACCTTATAGTAGCTTGGGATACTTTTTGATAGTGTTATTTAAACGCTGTAGAAGTAAAATAATGTATAAAAGTTGAGCCGTATTTATAATTGTAAATAAGCATTGCTGTTTAAGAAATACTTACAAATTCTTTATATTATTGAATTTATATAGAAAATTTATTATTATTGAGGGTAATATTGAATTAATGTGAAAAATTTTATCTTATTTAATTTATACAGAAAATTATTATTCCTCAATATTATTGAGGGTAATATTGAATTAATATGAAACATTTTATATTATTGAATTCATACAGAAAATATATTATTATTGACAGTATATTGAATATAAAAAATTTGATATCATTGAATTTATATAAAAATTATTTGTTAAAGTGGTTTAATTGAAATTGTATTGTAAAATTAAAAATCTTAATATTTTGGTGAAACATTAAGGTTTCATGTAAAATTAATGTTTAATGAAAATTTATATTGAAAATTTCATATAAATTTGTTTTTACTGTTTATTTTAATGAAACTGAAAATTAAATGATTTTTATTCAATAAAAAATTATTTTTGTAATTGATAATAACAACTTATTTTGTGCATTGACAACAATAAATAATAAAAAATTGAGGAAACTTTTTTAGAATGAAAACGGAACGTTGAAACATTCTGATTTATAGAAAACATGTTTGGTTACAGACAATTATTATAGAAGCACTAGACGCGAAGCAAAATGACTCGTTTTCTCACATTAGGTTAGATTTCCAGTCTATCGATTTCTCCGTCCCTCACAGTGTGGCTTATTTGGCCAATCTATTCCTTGTCCAATGAGACGAGCCATTGAAGTACCAGCGTGCATCCTTTGCTGCCTACCTTGAGAAGGATAGCATCCACTCAGATGAATAGTAATGGCGTGGAAAATCACTAACCGTGATTTATTACAGTGATCGTAGAATCATGATCATGGTTCTGATTTTAACTTCATTCATACCGTGATCGTGATTTTTAAATGTATTAGAGCGAATTTGCTGACTGTTATCCTAATTCTTTATCTCGATTGAATTAGTCCATTTTTTAAATACATCAATTAGCTTGCATAAAAATATCTGCATATAACGTAAACTTAAAATTGCATTACGTCCACCGTATGTAACGTAAATTTACTTCATTCAATGAAAAAATAAAATATATTCAATTCTCTCTTTTCCGTACCTTATTTCAGTATTTAAAGAAGAAATAATTCTTTCTCTCGATTTCAAAGTCATTATATTTATTTAAATTGTATAACAGTGCAGTAAATTTCTTTTATGTATATGTATGAATAATGTTTTACAACATACCAATGTATTACTTAACAATTATCTGAAAGGCAAATGATAGATTGAGAAACGTTTTACAAATCTATTAAAGATAATAATATTAAATACCATATTAAATACAATACAATCTTTTTGGAGGCGGCGCAAAATTGAAACTTTTATTCACATATCAATGTATGATATCTTCCCACTCCCACCTACTGATTTCCATGTGCACCATATTCCAATGAAATCATAATCAGCAACATCTGTCATTTGGAAAATTTTCAATTTCGCGCCGCCTCCGAAAAGATTGTATTATACTTAATATTTTATAGAATGGAAATTATTTCATACTTTTTAGTGCATTTTTTTAGTTTTTTTTTAAAGTCGATTTTATTTTCTTTTATTTCATACTGTTTAGTGGAACGAGCAGAGTGAGTCACCTAACGTTTGCACTCAAATATCTTTGTTGTTTCTAAAGATACATAAAATATGGTAAGGACAAAGTTGAATGATACATCCCTTCCATTGGAAATTCAGTGACTATAATTATTCCAAGGTCATTCAAGGTCACAGACAGAGAAAAGGTGGGCAATTTTTCTCGTACTCACGTGAGGATTAACAGCTATAGTAACTAAAATATTAATTTCATTGTCTTCATTAGGCGTGGGATTCTTTCGTTTGTGCTGCCTTGCATGTACACTTCCAGTATTTCGAAACAACCTGTACGTATTAACGTACGTTTTTATAATAACGTACTAAAGAAAGTTTGTCTAGAAGGAGTGTTTCGCTCGGGGTACCTTTCTTCATAAGGTAACCGGGCCTGCACTGCATTTCGTCTATATTCACAATAAATCGTGATCATATTACACTTTTCAGTCATTGAGTAAGACATAGCGGAATCGCGTTTGGAAACTGATAGTAAATAAGAATGCTGCATAACAATAACATTGAAGGACCATAGTATGTTTACTTTAACTACGACCATAGTATGTTTACTATTTACAACAAGTCTCAACCGTGATAAACGTATTCTGCTTTCATATTCTAAATCTTATACGTTTTCTCTGTCTGTGACCTTGAATGACCTTGGAATAATTATAGTCACTGAATTTCTAATGAAAGGGACTATCATAGCATTTGTTTCAAAGAGGGTGGTACCATTTAAAAAAGTCAAGGTGATCTTGATATCTCTAAAAAAATGACATAAAAACAAATTTTTTTGGCGTCGTGTCAGCCCCATTGTATCATGCAACTTTGTCCTTACCATATTTTATGTGTCTTTAGAAACAACAAAGGTATTTGAGATGCAAACGTTAGGTGACTCACCCTGTATATTAATAAAATATATAAGCGAGATCCTTGTGTTATGCTATTGCCCTCTCTCTTTCACTCTTTATACCCCGCGCCGCCGTTGTAACCTTAACTAGTCCGTAAAACGGCTCAGTAAGCATGTCCACTTACGGAATTAATATTTGATACAAAATCATAAACAATGAAAAAATGAAAAAAAATTTTAATGGGACCACCCCGGGGACATACTCTAGAAGATGCAAAAGGTTTCGTTCTGATTGGTCCATCCATCTGGGCGTAATCGGTGAACATTAGGGTGGACCTTACAATTAGTTATACTTGGTGATAATTATTTTGTCGAATTTTTTTCGGGACACCCCCCAGAATTGTGACACTTGACACAAAAATAATGTATACAAAATTTGAAACCGATCGGATAACGAGAAGCGCTGCCGCATCGACTTTGACAATTTTTTCATTTTCTAACTCGATTTTCTCCACTGTAGTATATCATTAGTATATATTTTTATATATCGTTGAATTTGTCTTTTTACGCACTATTATAATGTAGAAACAAAATGTAGCATTAATTTAAAAAAAAATTCGTGTCCTTAAAATCTCAAAAATTGAGTTTTGAAAAAATTTTTTTTTGCATTTATTGATATAATGACAAAAAGATTTAATACTTCGTCACAATGGTCCTGTTGTTCGTAAATGTAGATACCGAGGGTTAGATGTTTATTTCCTAAGCCAGGACCCTTAGACCCAAAAGATATCGGTAATACAACACCTAAAGGCCATGTGGTAAAACTCAGATGAAGCTAAGGGCCGTCAGCCCCAACTGACCTGGGTTTTCTGCTTACCATTGCAGTCGAATAGTCAGTCGATCTCGAAGAGGCTAAGAGAACACTTGCAAGAGCAAATTTCAAGAAACGCGTTTTATTTAAAATCCTAGATCCTGCTTCCCAGAAAACCAACAGGTTATGGGCCCAGGCACAAAATTTACAGTGATCGGGAAAAGTGAACGAATAATAGGAAGTAAACGTGAAAATTAAATCTGAATAAATTCAGTTAAAGTGTAAGACTAAGTGTTAAGTGACAGTCGGTAAAATGAGTGAAGACGCGAAGAAGTCAAGAAGAAATATCAAGCCTTTTGACGGGGCAAAGTATAGTATTTGGAAATATAGAATTCGCGCATTAATAGCCGAGGAAAATGCACTAAAGGTGTTAGAAGAAAAACGCCCGGAAAATCCAGATGATGAGTGGATGCGATGCGAAAGAATTGCGAAAGGCAAAATAATCGAATATTTAACCGACTCGATGTTAGGTTTTACAACGGAAATGGACACAGCCCTTGATATCATTAAAAAATTAGATGCCATATATGAAAGAAAGAGTTTAGCGACAGAACTGGCTATCGAGAAAAAGTTATTAGGATTCAAATTTAAAGAAGATATGCCGCTTGTAAAACACTTCATACTCTTCGATGAAATGATAGTTGAATTGGAAGCTGCAAGTGAGAAGATGAAAGAGATGAGCAAAGTTGCAAGATTACTGTTAACCTTGCCAAATTCTTATGATACAGTTGTCACTGCAATCCAGACGCAAGCAGATGAAAAGTTAAACCTTGCGTTCGTAAAAATCAAACTATTAGATTATGAAATTAAATTACGAGGTGAAAAAAGTGAAACTAGCATGAAAGTGTTACAATGTAAGACAACAGGTGGAAATGACAGTATAAAGGCAAAGAAAGGATATAGAGTTAACTTTAATAAAAGGCCATATCATCAACAAAACCACGCTTTCAAAAATAAAAGTTTTTATAAAAACACGTATAAAAAGTGTGATCATTGTGGTAGGCGAAATCATGAAAAGAAGGATTGTTTCTATTATAAGAAATCCTTCGCAGCAGAAGATCGCCAGCGTACCATACAAACTGTTCAAATGCAAGACGAAAATCAAGGTTTTGCATTCATGACAGGAGTTCAAGCCCTCAAAAGAAAAGGCTTGGAAGATTCAAAGAAAATAGATTTCATACTCGATTCAGGCGCTACGGATCATTTGGTAAAACAAAGTGATGTTTTCATGAAGTTGTCTACTTTGGAAAAACCCATCAGGATATCAGTCGCAAAGAAAGGGGAAGAAATTATTGCGACGAAGATCGGTTCAATACCAGTAACAACAAATTTAGGGGTAACTGGTGTCTTGGAGAACGTTTTATACGCACCCGAGGTATCGTATAATCTGTTATCGGTACGCCGAATCCAGGAAGCTGGAATGAGCGTTATTTTTGGCGAAACTGGAGGAGTATTAATAAAAAGAGGTGACAAAACCATCCTTACTGGTAAGTCAATTCAAAATTTAATATGCGTAAAATTCACAGTTGATAAAAATATGTATAATAAAACATATGTAAATAATGCTGTTGTTTCAAATACGTATAAATTATGGCATGAACGATTGGGGCATATTGAATGTTCCAAATTCATCAAAATGAAACGTAATAAATTGATAGATGATATAAAACAGATAGAATCAATAAATCCCACGCATGTTTTATGCGAAGCTTGTATTTTTGGAAAACAAGCACGTCTGCCTTTCTCGAAAAAGAGAGACAGAAGTCACGTTACAAGACCCTTGTTCATTGTCCATTCTGACGTATGTGGACCAATTAAGCCTCCAACAATCGATGACAATAATTATTTTGTGACATTTATTGACGAATTCACACATTACACGGTCATTTATCTCATTAATTCCAAGTCTGAGGTGTTTAGAGTTTTTCAAGATTTCGTAGCAAAAAGCGAATCACACTTCAATTTAAAAATCGCTTATTTAAACTGCGATAATGGAACCGAATACTTATCAAATGATTTTAAAGTCTTTTGCGTACAGAAAGGTATCCAATATCATTTGACTGTTCCGTATACACCACAGCAGAATTCTGTAGCAGAGCGAATGAATAGAACTTTGTTAGAAAAAGCTCGCGCAATGATCCACGGTGCTGGGTTAAACAAAGAGTTATGGGGAGAGGCTATTTTGACAGCAGCCTACTTAATTAACATTTCCCCAAGCAAAGCCATTGCGGAGAATAAGACTCCTTTTGAACTTTGGCATAATAAAAAACCAAAATTAAATTGGTTAAGAATCTTTGGCAGCACCGTTTATATTCATGACAAGAACAGGCAAAGTAAATTCGACAAAAAAATCGTTTAAAGGCATATTTGTCGGTTATGTAAAAAACGGATATAAAATATTAAACGTGGATACAGGTAAATTCATAATAGCACGTGATGTCGTTTTTGATGAGATCAATTTTAAAATCTCAAGACCTTCTGTATGCATAGATAATTTTAAAGAAGTAGGTATTCAATTAGACGAATCAAAAACTGATGAAGAATCAAAAATCAGTGAGAGTCAACAGAATAAAGTAAATGGGTCTGATAAAATAAATGACTCAAAAGTAAATACTCAAGTTGATTCTGAAGAAAACGAGTTGCGACGAAGTGCAAGAATTAAAAATAAACCTTACGTTAATTATAACGAAGAGCATGATTATCATGCCAATGTACTATCAGCAACTCTCGAAGTTCCAAAATCATACAATGAGATAAAGGACCGTGGTGATCGAATTCAGTGGGAGAAAGCGATAAAAGATGAAATCGACTCCCTTGCTTATAATAACACATGGGATATAGTTATCTGTCCAAACAATAAAAATATTGTAGATTGCAAATGGGTTTTCAGCATTAAAATGGATGAAAAAGGAAATCCATGTAGATATAAAGCGAGATTAGTTGCAAAAGGTTTTAGTCAAAAATATTTGTTAGACTACAATGAGACTTTTGCGCCAGTAGCTCGCATTGCAACCTTCCGAATGCTAATAGCCCTTGCAAATCAAAATAATTTACTAATTCATCAAATGGATGTCAAAACGGCTTTTTTAAATGGCAATTTAAAAGAGGAGATTTACATGCGTATCCCGGAAGGTATTAACACAAAAGAGGGTCACGTATGTAAATTAAATAAAGCTCTATACGGTTTAAAACAGTCGGCTCGATGCTGGTACGAACGTTTTGACGTAATACTTAAAGAGCACGGTTTTCAAAACTCCTCGGTTGATCGCTGCTTATATTTTCTTAACAATCAGATGATGATCAGTAGATGATCTTTTAATAGTAACTCACGATGAACGTGAAATGAAAAGTTTTAAAAATTACTTGAAAAATAAATTCCTAATGACAGATATGAACGAAGTAAGATCATTTTTAGGAATAAATATAGAAAGAAAAGAAGGTATAATTACTTTAGATCAACATGTTTATTTGCAAAATGTTCTAAAGAAATTCAAAATGGATGAATGTAATAGTGTAAGCACTCCGATGCCTACAACAATAGATTACATCGCATTAAATTCAGACGAATATTATGATGCACCATGCAGAAATGTTATTGGATGTATGATGTATGCCATGTTGTGCACACGGCCCGATTTATGTTTTGCTGTTAACTTGCTCAGTAGATACCAGACTAAGAATAATAAAGAATTATGGCAGAATTTAAAAAGACTCCTAAGATATGTTAAAGGATCATTGAAACACCGCTTAGTTTATAAAAGAAATGATTACAAAAACATACTAGTCGGATATGTAGACTCTGATTGGGCAGGAAATGAGCTGGACCGTAAAAGCACAACAGGGTATATATTTAAAATGTTTGATCAAAATACGATTTGCTGGAATACAAAAAGGCAGAATTCGGTTGCAACTTCTTCAACGGA
This sequence comes from Lasioglossum morio, assembly GCA_916610235.2. Lineage (NCBI taxonomy): Eukaryota > Metazoa > Arthropoda > Insecta > Hymenoptera > Halictidae > Lasioglossum > Lasioglossum morio. The sequence goes on along the minus strand of OU744327.1, from coordinate 22,786,389 downwards.
AGCCGAATATATGGCTTTATATGAAGGCATTAAAGAAGCCTGCTGGTTAAAATCGTTACTAACAAGCATAAACGTAAATATAGATATACCAATAACAATTTTTGAGGACAATAATGGTTGTATAGCGATTGCTAATAATCCGACAGACCATAAGCGCTCAAAACACATAGATGTTAAATACCATTTTTCGCGAGAAAAAAATAGAACAAAAGCAAGTAATACTTAAATATATACCTACAGGTGAACAACTGGCAGATAGTTTCACAAAGCCAATACCAGCAATCAAGTTTAACTACATCCAGGCACACATTGGTTTAAAGGAACTAAAGTAAACATCAAGTGAATTTTTAAAGTAAATAAATAAAAAAAAAAAATAAAATAAAAAAAATATATATATATATATAAATAAATAGATATTAAAATGTCAAAAATAATAAGGTTTAAGGCATTAATAAATATGTAACGATATTCATTATATGATATTAAAATATAAGATAAGCCGTGGTCTGATTGGGTTTTTATAATGGGTTTTCCCCAATCCTTGGCAACAAATGTTGGACCATTTTTTTGTAACTGCCCAAAATTAATAATTAATAAACAATAAATTGCAAGAAAAAGTTCTCTTATCCTTTTTCTTACTTATTTACAAATGGTTAAATTTTTTGAGTGGGAGTATTGATATAATGACAAAAAGATTTAATACTTCGTCACAATGGTCCTGTTGTTCGTAAATGTAGATACCGAGGGTTAGATGTTTATTTCCTAAGCCAGGACCCTTAGACCCAAAAGATATCGGTAATACAACACCTAAAGGCCATGTGGTAAAACTCAGATGAAGCTAAGGGCCGTCAGCCCCAACTGACCTGGGTTTTCTGCTTACCATTGCAGTCGAATAGTCAGTCGATCTCGAAGAGGCTAAGAGAACACTTGCAAGAGCAAATTTCAATAAACGCGTTTTATTTAAAATCCTAGATCCTGCTTCCCAGAAAACCAACAGCATTATATTTAATTTAATAAACAATACAACTTTTGTCGAAGAAATTTTTTTATATTTTTATGAATAGCGAAAATATTTAGAGATTATACATATGCTTATACATAATACATTATTAATAATATACAATATACATTATACATATGATACAGTACATTATGCAAAAAACTAAAATTATTTTAGAAAATTTCGTTGAAATAATTTATTTATCTCGTAATGACATTTTTGATACATCTGGATATTATTTCCTATTTTGGGAAGTAATTTCTAAAATATATTGTTTCTCCTCTTCATTTTTTGATAATAACTGGTTATAGTCTTGAATAAGCTTAATACCGCGCTCAGCAGTGTCATTAACAACTTATAAGTTTTGTACAATGTTTAGTCCAAATTTGAAATCCTCGTCATCTTTCCATGAATCGGGATCTTCTTTTAAAAATTTTATTGGAATTGAAAATCTTTCAAAAAATCGTAGTGTTTTGTGGGAAATAAAATGGTCACAATTCCTTTACCAGCAAATTTTTTTAAGTCTTCACGAGTTATTTCATATTTCTTACATGATTCGTCGGTTTCAATGTTATTAGATTCGTCGACTTCAGTGGTAAGTGCCTCCACCATTCGTAATTTTGTATTCTTCTCCATGGTTTTATCAAAAAATGCTAAGATTACCGCTTCTGTTGATAAATAGCATAAATAGTTACAAAATTTTTTTAATGCTATAGAACTTATTTTTTCAGTAGAACGGTATGCATACAGTTTCTGTAAAAATTCCAAATCTTGACGTGGAGCTTCCGCTGTCATTGGAGCTCGAATCCACGCTTTTATGTAAATATTAACAAGAAAGAAGCAAATTTCGCGAATTCCATTTTCTTCGTCGGCGCTTAATACAAACTGATTTTTACATAAATATATTTTTAAACAATATAAAGCTTTCGCCATCCAACGAGAATGGTGGAAAGCTCCTGGGGCCCGAAATCTTATATTTAAAAAGCTGGGTCCGTATTTTTAATGGTCCAGAATAGTTGTAAAGGGGAGACCGAGATGTAGAAAACGTTGTGAGTTTATGAGGGATTATAAGAACATAAGTTAAATGTTTTGGGTGCATCTGGGATGGTCACCAAGCGGAAGGTTTTTTAATCTTTGGAAAGGTCCTTTGTTGCGAGCTCACCGAAAAGGCCTTCCTGTCGCGGACCAGTCGTAAACAAGGGTTCGAAAGACGGTGTCGATGCAATGGTTTTCCGCGACGAAAACACAGTTCTTTGCAAATGAATACACTGTATTGTAGGCTCGGCGAGAGTTGGCACGAGAAACTCGTAGGTACCACGTGATGCTCCCACTACGCGCTACACGTCTTCCGCGATTGGCCGAATCGCTCGACGAAGACAGCAAACGAGCGTATTGAGTGTGACTGCAACAGAGCGATGTCGCGTGGCGACGCGACGCTGAGCTCAGAACATTGGCGTAACTCTATTGTGCGTGCACAGAAAACAGGTCCATGGTTTACGCCGTCTTACGCGGATCCCACTTATTTACGCCTATGTCGACCGTCCCCGCCGGGAGTAAAGCGTAAGAGTGGGATCCGCAGCCTTGCGTCAAGAGTGGAGACTCGCCGTTCCCCCTGCACCCCACTGACGAAATTCTGTGCCAACTCTCGCCGAGCCTACAATAGCGGTGCACGGTTCACAGCGTAGGGCAATAAAATTGACCGCCTGCGGATGTTGGGATTTAGACCAAAATCTTACCCTGCTGTCTGCAGGATGGCAAATTAGTTTATTAGATCCGCACGTTCGTAGCAGACGCAGGACCCTACCATAATAGGGGGAGGTAGTCTCTCCCCCCCGACATAGACCGGCACCCCGGAGGGACCTTTACCCGGTCCCTTGTAGGGGGTGTCGGCCACTTACCGGAGACGGGCTCCGGGGAGGTGGCGCGTGGGGGTGGGGTGGGGAGGGTCGGGGCGTGCGAGTGCGCTTCCGACGACCCTTCCTTGCCGGTGTCGGCGTCTTCTTGCCCTGGCCGGTCGGCGGCGGTGGGTGGCCCCTTAGAGGGTCACACATTGCTGCTGCTTCGAACAGCGCATGAAGGCACCGGGAGCTGTGGGTGGACCGAACTGCGGTTCGGGAAGCCTAACTCGAAGGCTCTAGGGATCGGGATACCGGGCGGGTCCCTCCGCCCGGGGTCTGGTATTAGGTAGGGCACGGGGGAGAGCTTCACACCCCTCCAGGGCGGTTTCTTAGCTAAGGGGGTAGCCAGTTGAGTTCTCGGAGATCCTGGCCCCCCCTCCCTTACAATAGCTTAGGTGGGAGTGCGGTTTTAGTAGGTAGAGGCTGGCCGGAGAGTTCTCTGGACAGTCCCACATAACCCTGGCCCCCCAAGGGGGCCAGGGTATGCGTAACGCATTTCCGCACCAAAAAAAAGGACCCTACCATAAACGCTGCCAGCCGTGCACCGTAAGGGCCTTTCTGACCGCGCTCGGTCGCGCGGTTCCAGAGAGGACCTTTTGCCTGCGCACGTGACGAACACGTGATAAAGACGTTCGTCGGCAGAAAAGCGCGATTTCCCCTGCCAAATTAAGGCGGCGACAAAGTCGGAAGAAACTCCACCCTCGTGTCTTCGGAAAGGAAACGCCTATCCGAAGAGCACTTAAATATGGAAAGATTGGTGGAGCAGAGTTAGTCTCTCGGCGTGGTCTAGTACAGAAGGTTTGTTAGAAAGTGTGCACTCTTAAATAAAATCAATATAGGCATATGTACTGGGGGTGTAAGCTGGAATGTTAAAAATGTGACCAGTATTTCAGCGTTCTCTATGACATGGGACGGAACTAATGACAGTATATATAAATATAAACGCTACTCACTCATACATGCTCATACACAGATACTCGCGTGACTCACACAACTCTATATGTCGTAGCTGTACACACATCACACACATACAATTAAAGTGAAAAGGGAAATTAAAGGGAAAAGTAAATTTATACTGCTTCAAATGGAGTTAAATGTTTATTATAAACTACTTTGGTACACGTTTACGTTTACATTTACGTGTATAATAATATAAAATCAAAGTGATTTCTTTGGCAAATGTAATAATTCTTTGTTCTCAGACGCAGAGAACCAAATAAATAATCTGTTCTCGAATTTTCTGTCCGAAGGAAATTTATATAAAGCGGTGTAATTGCCGGGGCAATTATGAACGATGCACCGTCTTACAACCATAGCTATTTCTTTACTTGCTTTTAACAATTTTACTAAACCATATAAAGCCAAAAGCACGTGGACGCGTGGACCATAAGACGCTACTTGGCTACTGTACGCTACACGTGATGCACGTGGATCGTCTGCGCATGTAACACCAACGCCGGCTGACATTCGGGACACGCAACCATGGACCTAAAGGACGGAATGTAAGGTAGGCTTCTGGGCGAGAGGGGGCTCCAGCGAGCGGGGGAGGATGGTCGCGTTGCGGCCATATTCCATCACCCAATGGGTGTTGCCATCTATATAACGTAGCGGGAACATTTAAAATGTACAATTAAATCACATATATGCCCCGTATATTTTAAGGTGATTCTAATTGTAAATCAATTGTGACATGCGCAATAATGTTGATTTTATAAGAAATTTATAAAGGATGAATAACAACACCATATACTTAATGGCCAGAAAACAATATTAATTTATTGAAATAGTTCCTTTTGCTATTAGCAACATTGTTTTGTTGCTTGCACATATAATTATACCTGACTTTCACATAATAATTAATAATACATTTGATTAGATGTATTCTGTGATCATATAATACACATTGATCGTTACAATGGTTCACTAACGCAGTAAATAAATGTTGCGAAAATTATATTTTCTCTTCGTAGTACTTATCTAATTCTCTTGAGGAATTTTCAACTCCATCATCTGTGTTTATGTGAGTTGACAAATGGCATGTGGTTGAGTTGATAATTTGTTCCGGTGAACGCGAACAATAATGTAAAATGGGAATACTTTGTAATGGTACACAATTACCTTTACCGGATGGTTTCATTTACACTAGTATTTAAAGTCGCCTATAGAGCGCACCACATGTTGGGTGTAGAACAATGGCCGACAGAAGGATACCCCTTCCGTCTTTTCTTACGCCTCCGGAGGCTTAAGGCCTTTGCACACTAGACCGCCGCTCTGCCAGCGCAAGCACAGCGCCGTCTCGCCGAGCTGGTGGAGAGAAAGAGAAAACAAATTTGTCTCCACTCTTTCTCTCTTTCTCTTCACCAGCTCGGCGAGGCGGCGCGGCGCTGTGCTTGCGCTGGCGGAGCGGCGGTCTAGTGTGCAAAGGCCTTTACACTCCGTCGTTTAGGTCCGTGCACGCAACATACTGGTCAAACTATTTCCATTACAGCTTATACCCCTGCATATGTGTTTCGAACAATCCACCCTCACAACATATCCCACAACACTTTTTTACTTTTAACTGCGAGCTGTTCATAAAGGGGATGAGAGGGACAAATTTTTCGTGCTGCTATTCTTCTCTTGCGAAGAGAACGATCTTGGGATAAATACTATTCTTTGCGACGGGACACCCCTGAACTTTGGTTCGGGGTCTTTCGATCAGTAGGTCGAACCTAACGGATCCTGAGGTCATGCGGATGTAGCTGTATTTTTTTAACATTTTACTACTTCATACAAACTATTCTGCTCGTAACAAATAGCAGTAATAATATTATATAATTAAAAAACTGTAACCTTAATGAGAGTAAAAATTATTTCATTACAGTTATGAAATCTGCATTTTTTCTATACGATAGAAGGACGTATAAATGGGAATGTTTAAATATTTTCGCTATTTATAAAAATATAAAAAGTTTCTTAGACAAAAGTTGTATTATTTATTAAATTAAATATAATGCAAAAAAATTTTGTTTTATAAGTCAATTTTTGAGATTTTAAGGTCACGAATTTTTTTTTAAATTAATGCTACATTTTATTATAGTGCGTAAAAAGACAAATTCAACGATATATAAAAATATATACTAATGATATACTGCAGTGGAGAAAATCGAGTTACAAAATTTAAAAAAGGCTATAGCCGGATTTGGTGGTCAAATTCGCCCCCAGCGGGATTTTAATCGAGCTTGGACCATTCGATAGCCTACCCAAAAAAACCCCTCTGTGCCAAGTTTCAGCCCCCTATCTCATCTGTAAGGGTAGTTATCGAGAAAAATCGAAAAACCAGTTTTTGGCCCATTTTCCCTATTTATTGACAATTAAAAATTCTGAAAAAAATCTGACACATTTCGGATATCAAGCCACATATTAGGTATCATTTCCAGATTTTTCCGCTGCAAGCTCTGCTTGTAAAAAATGAAAAACACGAAAAAAATCGAAAAAATGCAGATTTCATATAGAAATCTAAAAGGTGCTACTCCAGATTTAATTTAGCAATGAGATATTATCAAAAGTATTATGCTCAATTTTTTTCAGATTTTTGTGAGTGGTGCGTCATAGTTAAAAAAAATAAAAACCGCTTTTTTCGGCGTTTTTCCTAAGTTATACTTATATTTTCACAGTCATAAAAATATATTATGTGATATTAAACGTTCCTACGTTCAGAAAAACATCTCTCAGACTTTAAAACTTGCCTAATACGAAAAACGAAATAATACTATGTACGATATATTCGAATATTTCGAAGGTGATTCCAACGGCGCCGGATGGTGCAGCGGCTATGGTCCCCGACTGTGGAACCGCTGAAGACTTTTTGGACCAGGTACGAATCTCGGTCAAGTCAATTTTTTTTCCATCATATGATTTTTTATAAACCATTGTAAAAACATTTTTTAACTATGTTTAGACTATTTTATAATAATTTTTCGGAAAAATATTTTTGAAGTAGTTTTGCAACTAGTCAGTCGCTAATGGGAATCGCACTATTGGATGTTGCTCACATGTTGCTGCTATTATTTATTATTTATCTCATGCTCGATTCGATATGGACATAGTTCGGCCAGCAGAGATATTCACTAAGATTTTTGATACTGATCAAATAACACCGACAATTGATGAAGATAGCGATGAAGTCTGAAACCGCCTTACACGATTCCACCGCATACCAATCCCCCTACAATTATTAAAGATAAGTATTCCTAATAATACTTCAGGTGATCATTTTGTGTCACGGAACTAATCAATCTTATTTACAAGATACACAAACGATGCACAATTCCACGTGAAAAATGTTAAGTGGAGCTGTAATACAGTCTGCGAATGACTAGAGGCAAAAGTACTTCAAAAATATTTTTCCGAAAAATTATTATAAAATAGTCTAAACATAGTTAAAAAATGTTTTTACAATGGTTTATAAAAAATCATATGATGGAAAAAAAATTGACTTGACCGAGATTCGTACCTGGTCCAAAAAGTCTTCAGCGGTTCCACAGTCGGGGACCATAGCCGCTGCACCATCCGGCGCCGTTGGAATCACCTTCGAAATATTCGAATATATCGTACATAGTATTATTTCGTTTTTCGTATTAGGCAAGTTTTAAAGTCTGAGAGATGTTTTTCTGAACGTAGGAACGTTTAATATCACATAATATATTTTTATGACTGTGAAAATATAAGTATAACTTAGGAAAAACGCCGAAAAAAGCGGTTTTTATTTTTTTTAACTATGACGCACCACTCACAAAAATCTGAAAAAAATTGAGCATAATACTTTTGATAATATCTCATTGCTAAATTAAATCTGGAGTAGCACCTTTTAGATTTCTATATGAAATCTGCATTTTTTCGATTTTTTTCGTGTTTTTCATTTTTTACAAGCAGAGCTTGCAGCGGAAAAATCTGGAAATGATACCTAATATGTGGCTTGATATCCGAAATGTGTCAGATTTTTTTCAGAATTTTTAATTGTCAATAAATAGGGAAAATGGGCCAAAAACTGGTTTTTCGATTTTTCTCGATAACTACCCTTACAGATGAGATAGGGGGCTGAAACTTGGCACAGAGGGGTTTTTTTTGGGTAGGCTATCGAATGGTCCAAGCTCGATTAAAATCCCGCTGGGGGCGAATTTGACCACCAAATCCGGCTATAGCCTTTCAAAGTCGATGCGGCAGCACTTCCCGTTATCCGATCGATTTCAAATTTTGCACATATTATTTTTGCGTCAAGTGTCACAATTCTGGGGGGTGTCCCGAAAAAAATTCGAAAGTCGAAAAATAAGGTTCACCCTAGTGAACACACACAGAAAAACAGGCACATACAGATCGAATTGAGTAACCTCCTCCTTTTTCGAAGTCGGTTAAAAAGTGTGATGTAACTAACAATTTTGTTTTGATATTGTCAATATAAAACTTTCAGGTTAACCGTGACTTGCGCGAAGAATTATACATATTTCATAACAGCTTAATGCGCCTCTTAATTTAGCTGAACATAAAATAATTGCATGTAGCTTCTACTTATTTCAGAGAAATTGTATAAAGCTGTTGAAAGTCAAATTTATATTCAAGTTTACCACATACAATATGGAGCTCCAGGGAACTGCGACACAAGTTTTCTGAAAAGTTAATGAAAAATAAAAAAGGTATGGTATAAGAGCTGTAAAGTGGACGTGTCTCGCTCCCAGGAGCATTCCACTTCGTTCGTGACAGGTACCCTGTTGAGATTACAAACCACATTTCCCAAAGCGATGGTACCAAAAACTGGGATAGCGCACACCTGTAGAGCACGAAAAGGAATTGTGTGATTAAAACAATACACTCCTCAAAAGAATTGAGGGGTTACCTCTGCGAACCCGAAAACTTGCTAGTAGTTTCCATGATCATAACTTCGGCCAACATAGCTGTGTCGATGACGTTAAACAATGGTTTGAAAGCGTGAAACCTCTAGTTTCAGATGTTGTATATCAAAATTTTGTTATGTTGTTTTTTTACAAAGTTATAGCGAGATAAAGACGACATTGACGGTTAATAAAAATTTTCTACAACTTTCTAACATCACACGGGGCGAAACAAATTTTTTTTGATAAATATCGTTAATATCATTTGGAAGAGTTATATTTCCTGTGCGAAATATGCGGTTGTTCATTATTGTGCGATTTTTATTATTCGAGTTGTTTATTATTCGAGTGAAGTAAATGTTGGCTTTTTAACTTTAAGAACACCAGATTTGGCACCAGGAGGCGAAAACATTATCCTAGAATCTTATGCGAAAAAGCTATAGAAAGAGCGTTTCTTTCATTTCAAGGCACTTCTTTCCTTTGTGCAATTTCATTAACATTTCGATATACCAGGCGTTTCTGAAACTGTGCTTGAAATATGCAAAATTTCAATTTTCCTTCAATTCAGTATATCTAGGCGAGAAATGATCGCGAGTTCTGCCTCAGTAACGTAACTTGTTCATGATCCGAAAGTCAGATTGATGCAGAGATACTGCCGATTCGTTTGAGCACCCCATGAACACGTGAAATGGATGGTTATTAAATTAACCTTTTCAAGTACGAACATAACCCAGTTTATTATAATGATAATTATAATTTTATAATAATGAAATAATAATATTTACTGTATAAAGAAACGTAATCTTGCATGTGGCACACGCATCGCGTTGTCTCGACTCGCACACACACACTCATACCAACTCACGCAGCATCAGCGCCTAAGCAAGCAGGGAAAGAGAACGAGGAACATACGAACAATTAAATTCATTCGTTGGGAGGAGCAAACTTCACTTCAACACGCTACGATAATTTTTTACCTATGGCAGCTGTGTTTGAAGACGTGGCCACGATGTTGCGTTTTCACTTGTCTGAACCACCGATCCTACAGAATCGACACTTCGATCGGCAGGTTCTCCGGGTATGAATCTACTGGTTTACATACAAAATACATAGCAATTTATAGGAGACTAGGGGGCTCCACCCCTGTTTGCTTCGCTCACCAACTCCCTCTCCCTCTCGACCACCACCCTCTCTCTCTCTCTCTCTCTCTCTCTCTCTCTCCCCCCCCTCTTCCTCACTCTCTGAAAATTACACACTGTATCGTCGCTCAATTTTCGGTTCCTGTAGGAAGGTTTCACCGCACGCAGTTTTTGCATGACAAAACTACAGAATTATTGTTTATAATTGAAAGAAAGGCAAAAATTTTGATTCCGGTAAAGTAAAGTTTACCCCATTCTAGTATTTTATGAGGTTTTAATAAAAAAATCATATAGAATGGAATTATTCTAGGTCGGAAACAATGTTTGATTATCGAGTAAAAATAGCTTTGAGTGCAAATTGTTAAACCACAGTATTCCTAACGTTAAAATTTGGGTTTTCCGATTTTATCGTCGAAATATACGGAATTATATCAGAAAAAGTTAAACATTTTTCATCGTCTGAAGTGAAGTTTCGACTTATTCATTTGGTTCAAATGGGGATGGTCTTTTATACAATATATGTTGTATATTGTATACCAGTGTTATTCATTTTGTGTTTGGTTAGAAACGTCATTAAGCGATCGCCTATGCTGATATACAAAAATCCAAGAGAGAAAATTCAATACAGTATTAGCGATAGATTTTTGCGAGTATCTCGAAAACTAGTAAAAGTTGTTCAAAACGTAGAAATCTATAATATATTTAAATGTCATCAAAATCTGAGAGGAAGCCCGACTTCTAAATAATTACCGCCAGAATTCCTTCCTCCGCATGCCAGGTGCAAGACTATCTTTCATTATGCATAATTATTGTTAAATGGCAAAAAAAACACGTAGGGTAACTGCACCAGTGAATGAACGGGCACCAGTGAATGAACACTTTTGTATATTTCAACAAATTTTAAGCCTCACGGCATACTAGCGATAATGACTCTTGGTCCAATTGAATATATGACTCTTTTTCGTAGTTGTATTCTTATTTGTTTATATTGGTCACGTGACCATTAGTTTCTATGATGGTCTATTTTCACCAAGTGCGTTGAGTGTGTATAACAGAGCTAAAACTAGTAAGGTATGTATACACGACCTTTTCTTTTACACATGAGTTTTTATACTTTTCTTTTACACATGAGATAAAAGTTACTAACAATATAGATGTACGAGGGTTTAAGTATTGAATATAAATCACAAAAATAGCTATAAAATGAATATTACGTTAAAAATTCGTTGTGTCTATTCACTGGTCCACGATATTACTCATAGCCCAGTAAAGGAACAGAGAAGAGAAATGCAGAAAAAGAAACAGAGAAAAGAGAATATTTCCCATAATATTAGTCCTAATTCCACTTCTAAAGAAAGTGATTCTAAAAAATCTGACAGCGAAGATCACGAAACTCAGGAAGACAAAAAAATTCAGAATCCGGAAAATCAAACCCAATATGACAACAATGGTTGAATGTGAAAAAGGAAAGGTATGGAAATGGCCAGAGATTCCAGATACGGTTTGGTACAAGAGACAGGATGTTTTAACAAAGATAACGGAGCCAAAGAAAATTAATTCTAGGGGATTTTTTGTGATTAAAGAGTTAAATAAATAGGAGAATATTGTTTAGTAATTCAGTTCATTCATTGGACCATCATTGTTCAATTACTGGAATGTAGTGTTCATTGACTGGTATTTTTCATATTTTTTATTTAACGTTTAATAAACAAAAATAATACTAATTTCATTGTATTTGTGTTCATTTATTTTTGACAAATGAAGTATAGGGAGCTATTTGGCATATATGAGATTCCTTTAATCCACATACTTTTTTTTAAAATAAAATATATTCCTGAACAATTTCTTAAATGTTCATTCACTGGTGCAGTTACCCTATCCCTTATTTTCGATCAAAGATCACACACCCAAAGTTACATTAAAATTAACTAACAATAAATACGAGAAACTGCAACAAACATCAAATTTTGAATATATTGTTTAAACAAAAAACGTTTATTTAAATTTTCTTGCACGACTACATTATCCATTAAAAACACACACAATTAAAAAAAAATCGATTTTAATACTAGAAATTGCAATTTCGGCGTACAGGTTCGATCCTATATTACTATTTTCCTAAGCAGTTTTACAAATTTATAATTCAACGTTTCGGTCTAGGTTAAGACCATCTTCAAGAATATAATTGCGTCTGTAAAAATTGATATGAGAATATATATTACCGTGATGAAAAGCAAAAAGATAAATAAAAGAGAAAATTACAGATATGAACCACATTTTTTTACTGGTATAAACTACTTGCTTAGTAACAAAGTTTAATTTAAATTTAACATTTCAAAAACACTTGTTGACCATGTGCCGGCATGATACATAGTAAGGTGGATTACAAACGTTACAATCTAGCCCGGTTCCTTGTTTGAAGAGACGACAAATCAGATGTCAGAGATCAAGCCATTGGCCGATCGATATGTGGCGGTTAGGTTAGGTTTTCGTCTATTAAAGTGATACCGACGACATATTTCTATTTCAAATATTTTTATGCCATATAAATGTTCTCTAAATGTTAATTATGATTTTTGCAGTTTGTCCGAATTTTCTAACTTTCCTTTGTAATTGTTTCGAATTTTTTTCCCTGCAAAATTTTCCAAGACCATAACGAACAAAACAAAAAAAGTGTTTTGTCCCGAGTTGTGGTTTCGCGAACATTCCGGATCTGTGCCCGCCAAATTAATCTTGGGCCAGTAGTTCAAGTGATTGGATAATATGAAAGACGCAAAAGACAATAATCGGTTTGCGTGACAATGAATTACGTTAAAAGAAACGTTTCGTCCCGGACTTGCTAGTGGACTCATCAGTAAGGCTGATCTAGCAGGTCCTGCCTTATACGCGCGCAGATTTCAATAATCCTAATCCGGATTGAATCGATACAATAAAGACTGACGCTCGCGGGAAGATGTTATTCCGCTCGCGAGGGATCTTGACTGATGTGATCCCGGTTTGACGCGTGTCCTGATCGCTGGACAATTAACTGCTGCACTAGAAGTCTTTGTAAGCAGACTCAATGATTGACAAGTACAACGGCCGGTGCGTTGTACTTGTATATCCGCGGATTCAATGATGCTTGTCCGAAAGCTAAGAAGGAACTGTCGGAGTTCGACTTCTTGTCCGACCGCGATGAGGAAACACATGTACTGATTGGATCCTGCCGAAAGTTGCATTTACCAATCAGCATCCTCAAGAATATTTAGACCTCCTTCTCGTAGCTCTGAAGGAGCCTTGGGAAGGAGGTGCGACGGGTCCCGGTAATTTGACACTACCCTTGACGGACGCGGGTGGTCGTTCGAAGGGACCAATTCTATGGTGCATTGTCCTTTAAGATAAAGCAAACATCTGGCAATGTTTCGAATGGTCGTCGAATCACCCTAATTTACTTAATCTTCAAGGAAGATTCTTAGTCACGAACGCACCATAAATATGTTCGAAAGAACTCCACGTTTTCTGTTCCGACGGGACGGGACAAAAAAAACTACGCATATCCATCGTTCGAATCGTGAGTTATGGTCTTGAGTTCATACAAAAATCCCTTCGAAAAAATCAGTTTCATTTTTTCTAGAATTTTCCATTTTTCCGGGCAACTTTTCCAATTTTTCTTACCTCAAAAACCTTATTCGGACTATTACGAACATTTTTTTTTTAAATTAGCCAAATCGGTCCAGCCATTCTCAAGTGATGCGCTTACCAACGAACAGCATTTAATTTTTATTTATATAGATTATAATTTGATGCACTGGCATTGTGGAGTCTCGGAGTAACTTTGTGACTGCCAAATAGACTCGTACCGGACTCGCGGAGTCTAAAAGGTTTACTTTGATACGAAGGGCAACTTTAGACCGATCTCACTAGAAGTTGACTCTACGAATGCGACATGACGTAACTCTGCTAGCGACTACACAAGTACTAACCGAGGAGAGTAAAATTGCAAGGGCTTATGCAGGGTGGGTCATTATTGTAGGATTCAAGACGTCAAAAGAATAATACCACCGTAAACATGAAATACTCTGATGAAGTAACACATCTACTTCCGGTATACTTTCATCACTCCATTTATCATCGATGACAGGGTCTTTGCAAATTTTCTCGTTCGATATCTGTTGTCCGTTTTTGACTAACTTAACTTTATTTAAGAAATCTGCGCCTAAAAGTAAATCATGTTTTAATAAAATATCGGAAACTACGTGAAATTCAATTTGATACGCGTGTTCATCGAGAACAACGCTGGTTACTTTGCCTAACGTCTTATCACCGTTTGACCCGACGCACAGTGCAGCATGTAAATGGACAAAAATCAAAATAATCATGGTTCGATTCTAATCTAATTATCCAACAAAATCATCAGTCGGTAAGTAAGGAATGTGTATGTAAAAAGTAGTATCCAAGAAAATCAATAAGGGATCAGTAACAGCCAAGAGTTTCTTGTAGTATAAATACTAGAAAGTTAGATTACTCGTGTCCTAATTGCTCTTTTAGGTTTGTTTTTGTTTTAAACTGTTTGTTACAACTTAGGTATGGAGAATTTGACCAGAGGTATGCCTAATTTTAACTGGTAATTTAAGAATTGCGTTTTTTCCTTAAAATGCAATTTACAAAAAACGGTTCAAAACATCCTATAATTTTGGCTGTTCTGTATCAACAAGATGTCGTATATTGCTATATAATTTTTTTCCGCGATAAATTGCAAGACTCGATGGTGTTTAATTTTTGTTAGACAAATGCATTCGTAATCGCGATTTGGTTGAAGCTTGGATGTCCGAACACACAACCGAACTTTTTATTTACATGTATATATTATTTATATTTATATTAAGAATAGTAAATAATTTAATTTTTTAATAGTTTCTGTTTATGTAATTAAACTTTTTATTTACATGTACATATTATATTTATATTAAAAGTATTTTGGTTCTCGAGTAATATGCCGTTTATTTCTGGATTTTTCTAGTAGTCTGTATTAACCATTACATAATACTAGTAAAAAATACGGTGTTGTGTATTGCCAAATAATTATGTATTATAGAAGATATAATTAAATTTAACCGTATAATTAAAAAATTATTTCGAACAAAAGTTGTGCAGTATACAGTTGACAACAAATTGCAATAACAACTAATCATAAAAAACTCTCCATTAAAAAAAAAAATTAGAATAAATTTTTTTGCTAATGGAACCTTATATTTTTGATGCATTAATCGATGCATCTTTGTATTCTCTTTAAAAAATTATTAAGGTACTTAGGTCAAAAATTGATTAGTTTAGAAGTTATGATTTTTGTCTCGAATGGCCATTTAAATACATGCCGCACTATGCGACGCAACGCCCGCAAAGGTCGTTCCGCTAACCTGCAAACACGGTGCTCCTATTCTTACAAGACAAGACGCGCTCATGAGCGCTAGATCACTCGCGTTATCTATTATCGACATCTGTTCAACATTGTTCACTCTTACCGGCTTACACGATTGAGCCGAGGGAAATCGTGTTACCAATTTCACCGTTTTTTCGGGGCCGCACAGTGGTCCAAAAGCCCGAAAACGCGGACAAAACCTCTAAACGTATCAAAAAATTATTCGATCTGCTTAAAAATTGGTATTATGGTGTTTTGGGGGTCGCTGATCGCGAATCTGAACTTAAAATTTTTAAAAACAAAATGGCGGATCTAATATGGTGGCCAAAAATCATTCGTTCTCCTCAAAAATTGTTTATCGGGATTTTAGGTGAAGCTGATTACGAATGTGAATTTAATATATATAAAAAAACATGAGGGTCCGTTTAAATTTTAATAAGAATAGACATAGTTATTATAAATCAAATTAATTAAAAAAAAGATAACTCAGTTTTTTATTTACATACAATCGTTTAATTGAATATAAATTACATTATACTACAACGGAATAACATTTTGAATATCTATTCAGAATCGTCATCTGATTCCGTCTCTTCTATTCTTTTACTTATTTCCGGTGGTTGTATTTAGCAATGCAGTTGCTTCTGGAAATAAGCTGCGTAATTTTTTGTTTTTTAATTTTCTTAAACTCGATATATACAGGTCGGAATTTAAAAGATGTCGAAAAAAATTTAAAAAACTAAAAAAAATTTCATATTGTTTATAAAAAAAATTGTTCGAAAATACGTTCTAAGCATAATCCTTTAAAAACTATTAATTTTACAGAGAAATTTAGTGTATATCTCTCACAGTTTGAGAAGAAATGCAACGAAAGCTCACAAAATACCGACTCTCCATTACAAAAAACAGTGTTATAACCAAAGGGGCAGAGATTGGCAGCTAATTTTTTATTAAATTGCAAGGTAATAGTATAAACTAGAAGCTCTAACAAGTTTTAGCACGGTATCTTGCAGGACTTTTTACTTTTTCTCTAATCTTTTAGATTTATGCCTTCACTTTAACCCTTTCTTTTGTGTACATAGATTTCAGTTAATAATAAACATTTGGCACTAAAAACTATGCGACTAACCTCCACAAACAGCATCCATAATGCACACTTAAAATCGATACGATCCAATACAATTTACACACTGTACACGTAGAACTCGCACTGAGACTTGAAAGAGTATGAAGGCACTGTCTGTTGAAATCGAAGTTCGGACTGCGACTGTTGGTCACGTAAAAAAATGCGACCTTTTTGCCGTTTGCCCCCAAGTAGTATCACTCTTAGAGTAACCAACCCCATAATTAAAACTTACCTAGCTGAAAGTTCATTTTTTAGGTTTTATCCGCGTTTTCGGGCTTTTGGACCACTGTGGGCCGGTTTCTCGCTTTGGACAGTTCGGCGCAAGGTGTCCATTAGAGTGGACCTTACAAGGGAACATATTCAATTGATATAAGCCGATTTTGATGAAACTTATGTGAGATATATAGTTCTTCGAAAAATATTTGACACGTGTTTTTTTTATCGGCAACCATCCACTTTGAAGTGTTGAAAACAGCCCTCTAAGTTGGGGGTCAAAATCATATTTTTTGAGATATCTTGGAAACCAGTGGTGGAAAAAATTCGATTTTTTTAAATTGTGTTTTTAAATGGAAAATGTAGTAGTGCAAGAAAATTTTAACAAACCTTTTTTTGTATTAGCGATAGTTTTTTGCGAATATCTCGAAAACTAAAATCGAGTGGCGGTAACATATATCGAAAAAAGTTGTTCAAAACGTATAAATCTATAACATATCTAAATTACATCAAAATCTGAAAGGAAGCCCAACTTCTAAATAATTACCGCCAGAATTCCTTCCTCCGCATGCCAGGTGCAAGACTATCTTTTATTATGCATAATTATTGGTAAATGGCAAAAAACAAAGAAAATCCTGAAACACGTATCCCCTATTTTGGATCAAAGATCACACACCCAAATTTATATTAAAATTAACTAACAATAAATACGAGAAACTGCAAAAAAACATCAAATTTTTATATATTGTTTAAAGAAAAAACGTTTGTTAAAATTTTCTTGCACGACTACTTTTTCCAATCAAAAACACATAATTAAAACGAATCGAATTTTTTCGATCACTGGTTTGCGAGATATCACAAAAAATATCGTTTTCACCTTTAACTTTGAGGGTTGTTTTCACCCCTTCAGAGTGGATGGTTGCCGATAAAAAACGAATAGGTGGCAAATATTTTTTAAAGAACTACATCTCACATAAGTTTCATCAAAATCGGCTTGTATCAACTGAATATGTTCCCTTGTTAGTTATACTTGGTGAAAATTTTTTTGCCCGATTTTTTTCACGCCTCCCCCTAAAATTGTACTATTTGGTAAGAAAATAATTCCTGCAAAAGATAAAGTTGATCGGATAAGGGGAAGGCGTGCCGCATTGACGTTGAAGTTGACAAAAACATGAGAAATTTTATAGGAAAAAAAAGAAAAAAATTTTCTTTAGAAATTTTTAGTATTGCTGCAGGGACCTCTAACCGTCTGCAAAATTCTTGAGGGGTTGTGATAGGATTTTTACACGGTTAACCCGAAACACGAGATTTGAGCGAAAACGGACTTGTTAGCGGGAAGGTGGCGGACAGCAATTAGACAGGCCAATTAATGTGAAATAATCTTATTCGTACAAAGTACACTGGTACTTGAATGCACGTAAAGAATTAGGATATTTTTGGAGGTATAAAATATTTAACTTGAATTTTCAGTATACTCTTCACATTTAGCGCGCAGTTACTTCTATTTCAAAACTTCGAGCTCGATGTGGCATGCCTTCCCGACGTCCCACAGTGGTCGATTTACTCCAAAACGTGACCAAAAATCAAATCTTTCTTTGATTTATACGAAACTAGGTATCTCGGGGTTTTTGAGGTCGCTGATTACGAATCTAAAATCAAAATTGTAATAAAAGTAAAATGGCGGCTTTATAATGAAGATTAAACCTATAAAAACTGTCAGAATGGGACAAAACTTGGTATTTTGGAGTTTCTCAAGTCATTAATTATGAATCTGACATTAAAAGAACAGAAAACAAAATGGCGGAACCAATATGGTGGATGTAGTAAGAAAGTGTTATCACAGGAGACAGCCATACGCTACGTTGCTCAGAGGGGTGTTTTTAGCGCGTCCAATTCATAATATTGGTGTTCTGAGGAGTTGGTGATTTAAAAATTACTTTACAATCAACACGTATTGTCCGAGAGAGTGCCGCTTCTAGCTCAATTGTAATGATCTGTCATAAACCTCTCCATAGAGAACAGCCCCGGGGGGAACGGCACATAAACAAAGCAAGCTTATCATCGGTGGGTCAGCTTATCCCCACCATAGTAGCTCGCCCATAGTCCCAATGTTTTGACTGCGACGGTGCATGCTACATAGTATGTGTGGCCGCTGTAGCCAATATTTCGACACAGCCCCAAATAAGTGTGAACCGAGGTCTGCCTCCTCCACTCTGACCCAATCGTCGTGCATTCAAACCTAGACACATCACCGCACTCCTGCCCTGAAAGGAGCATCTCAATACAATGACACCAGTTTGGACCCATACGATATGGCGTCTTGCCATCCCCCACATGTCTTACGATTGCAAAAAGGTGTCTTGCCATCCCCTACAATCGCGTAGTAGTGAGCGGCAACGGTTTATAATATCTTAACCCACTGCTGGTCCGCTATAGTACTACGGGGCACTGTATTGGACTACTTGTTGAACATACACCGATTAAAAATAATTTTTCAGTACGTGAAAGGTGTAACTTTAGGACAAACGCTGTCGAGCCTTATTTCAAAATGTCTAGAGAATATGCAGCAACTTTATGGACTATAAATAACAAACAATTCAAACCTAACAGCTGTTTATGGTTTGCAGGGTGAGCATGACAACATGACGATCTCAAACAACTCGCAAGTTATTTGTTGTACGAAAAAAATGTTCAAAAAAAGTTGGCTTTAGTTTTTTAACTGGAATGCCCATTATTTTTGCTCGCGAATTTCGGTCGAGGCACAAAATTCTGCGTTATAAACGTATATAAACTGCTGAACTTCACATATCGCAAATCTAATAGATGATGAGATATTATCTTAAAAACACAACAGCTTTTTTAATATTGGAATATACGACTAATATTTAAATCTCGATAACAAATAAAGGGTTTGACACGGTCTAATGACACCGTGGGGCCGAACCCACGAAGAGACTACTTATTACGCGATCATTTAATATTTGTTAGTACGAATTGGCGGAATTATGAATGAAGATAAGTATATTAATATACTAGACGAAAATGTAGAAGAGATAGAATGTAAGAGGTGTATATAAAAAAGTTTCTTGAAACTACGCAAAATTGAGTAGATGAAGTTCCACATGCTGAACCATATTCAGCATATCCAAGTTTTGGGAAACTCGGGGTTTATGCTATTAGCATTTGCTGTTACAGCCGAAAACGGACAATTGTAAGGAACGGAGCACATTGTTTTGCCAGATGTCCCCGTCAACCCTCACACCGTGTACAATGACTTTTTTACCTGTCCTCCACCTCCGTGGTGGACACGTTGGGATGCTATGAGACTCGCCCCTGTATAACTCACTTAATTCTGATTTGTGCCTATAATGAAAATGTAAAATATGCCTTCTGAACAGGTACACGGTGATGAAATATTATGTGAAGTTCAGAAGTTTATGTATAACGCAGAATTTTGTGCCTCGACCGGAGTTCGCGAGCAAAAATAATGGGCATTCCAGTTAAAAAACTAAAGCCGACTTTTTTTGAACATTTTTTTCGCACAACAAATAACTTGCGAGTTATTTGAGATCGTCATGTTGTCATGCTCACCCTGCAAACCATAAACAGCTGTTAGGTTTGAATTGTTTGTTATTTAGGGTCCATAAAGTTGCTGCATATTCTCTAGACATACTGAAATAAGGCTCGACAGCGTTTGTCCTAAAGTTACACCTTTCACGTACTGAAAAAACATTTTTAATCGGTGAATGTCCAACATGTAGTCCAATACAGTGCCCAGTTTTTCATTTAATTATAACGGCCAAACTATAACAAAACGATGAAAATGAGTTTTGGATACTCATAGGGATACCATAAGAGTATTTAAGAAAAATTATTTCAGTTGAAAAAATATTTGTTTTCGTAGTTTATTTGGCAATTGTTTTTTTTAAACAGGTGCATTGCTATTATAGCACCAGAAAATTGAAAAATAAAAATAACGATAATATAGCCCCATGTGTCCTCTTTACGGATCCGTTTTTAAAAATACGGATAGTTCGAAATTGGCGACATGAAAATTATTTGAAGTGAACGCTGAACCGAAATATACCGCGCGAGTACCATCCTATCGGTCGACGCCGGACGAAACTAGAAGGGTCTCACAGACGGGCCTACCCATACATTTCAAATGTCTGACCGAAGCCCCTGACGTCACGAAGTCTGTCGGTCGTAGGAGCCACTGTGAGCGTACCCTTATGTTTCACGCCGTCCTTCGGACAAACATCGCGCCGGGCATCCTTTGTTTTAAAGTCCATTTATACTACACGGACAGACAGACAGACAATGCTTAAGGGATAGGAACAGATTCCGTCAGATTCCGTCGGATTCTGTCGGCTTCCGAGCCGCGGACGTCCTTTTCCGGCACCCCGCTATACGTGGCACAAAAAAAAGGTTTTCGTGGGCCTCGCAACTCCTTAGGCCCCGCTCATACAAGGGTACGGCTACAGGAGCTGTAGAGAAAAGTCATTTTCGAGCGCAGGTTAACGGGTCCCTGCTGTGCGTACGCGGGAGAAAGATTTCCATGGGCCTGTTTTCCGTGCACGCACAATAGGGACCCGTCAATTCTTCTTATATGATTAATTTAAATAATTGCTAGAATATATATTAGAGACACATCTTTGTTCTGCAAAGTTTTCCACCGAATCTAGTGCGAAAAAATGTTTAAATATATGGTCGTATTTTAGGATTCTTGCTCTTTGCAATACCGTTTTCGTTTCATTGTTTGTAACAACTGATTGCCATCATTCAAGTAACCTATCAATTTCCGTATCCCAATGACTAATTAGCAACATGCGTTTTCGATGTATAAACAAAATTACTTATTTATTCGAAATACGACAGAACTTTCGTTCCGCAACGTAATAAATGATAAGAAATTTATTTCATTACATTTCACATATGAGACATGAGTGATATAATTTACACATGAGAAAATTAAACCTTTTACGTAGTGAAAAATCATTTTCAATTTTTTTATGTCCAACAAGTCGTCCAATACGGTTCACTAAATAACTATATTATTAGTTATCATTGCTATTAAATAATATCATATTTATATTTTTCTACGTGTCCACCATCAACGTTTTCTCAGGACGGCAAGAAACTGAACGAACCAGAACGTTCAGAACCTCCGCCGGAGTTGTTTGACGAATTGTTTCCCCGTACAATTTGTCAAATAATATTCATTTCTCATTTATTACATTAATATATAAATTATTATTTTTTTATGAGTTTAAATTTCTTAAGAACGTATTCATAATCTATTGGTACAACGGACTCTGAAAAGTTCTAGTTAAAATAGCTTTTTAAATATACAGGATGGTCGAACAGCAAAATGTTTCGTACTAAAGTATAATACAAATTGCAATTTTTTAAATTAAAAAAAAGATCAATTTTCAACAAAAAATCAAGGTCACCGTCGTATCTTTAAATGAAACTGAGTATTTTTAACTTCATAATATTGTAGGCGATGTCGAAACGAATTCAACGACTTGCAAATCGTGGGGACTATTTCCCGCCGCACACTGTATACAGCATGTTGTATTCTGCCTATGCCAAGATCTGTGACCGACGACGAATAGATTCGGGTCTCACCCGAAAATTTGAAGTCGCAGACGGAATCTACTGAAATCTGTCCATCACGGGGCACTGATCCTACCATAGGCGTCCGCGGGGGTGTAGAGACTTCATCGAAATCTTGATTTTTTGGTCCAGATATCGATTCCATTCGGTCTTTGCCTGCCGAGCCTATTTCGCGTTGGGGTACAGAGGTAAGGGTTCGTCAACTTTGCCGGAATCTGTCTCCTAAGAGATTAGATATCTTCGAGATCTTCCCCCTGGGTGGACTTGGCATACTCTAGGAAATATAGCTGATTGTTTGGATGTGTCCACCATCCCCGGGTTGTCGGCTCAGCGAGTATAGCTCCGTCCACCAGACTTTCCCCTTATAAGGTTTTTGCTTCCGTTCCTGTGATTGTTGCTGTATAAACGTACCGTTTTCTTAATCCGAGGTCGCGCGCTCTAACCACTGAGCCCACTGCGCGCCTCATTCCGTTGTTGATCGCTAACCAGGCCCCTTTCTCTGCCCCCTTAACAGAGAAGACAGAGCGGCGGGCATCCTTTGGGGGGGGGGGGGTGGTCAACTTGGGCTTCCAATAATTCGCTGATTCCCTGAATAAAGGGGAAATCATTGTCAATATTGGTCGCCCCATGACTCCTATAGTAGGAACCGAACTCTTAGCGAGGGAAAAACCACCCTGGAAATTTTTGCCCCACCGGGGATTCGAACCCCGGCTCTTCCTGCTACGAGTCAGACGCTCTACCATCTGAGCTACTGACCCGACTCTTTTTTTTTTGAATTGGGGGAAATCCGATTAATGGATAACCATCCTTGCCGCCGAAGGCAAGGATGACCAATGTCGGTCTCGGTATAATCGTTACCGACTAAAAACCCCAATAGCCGTCCCTAGACATTTACTGCAGGGACCCAGGATCACGGTGGTACTCAACTGGGCCCCCGCTGTCTTTTGATGAGACATCCCCCTTTTTTTTTTTTTTTTTTTTTTTTTTTTTTAAGGTGCGGAAATGCATTACGCATACCCTGGCCCCCTTGGGGCCCCAACCCACGTATACGAAACTCTCAATTTCAAAATTCATTTTTTGGATTTTTGGCCACGTTTCGGAGTAAATCGACCACTGTGGCGTCCGATTGATCTGTTACGGATGACGAACAAATGTTCAAAATCATCTCTGGCAGGAACCGTCAGTAGGATATATATGCCGGTTCTAAATACTAATTATCATTGTGGGTAGATTTCTACCTTACCGACACAGCTGAAAAAGCCGGTTCTGTTCCATACTAACTTACCGTATAGCGCGAGCATATTTTGCGGGGGGCGGAGTGTGGGGAATTTTCATGGTGGTATTGCGTAAGCCACCGTTCGTAGGCGAGGGGGGAAGGGGAGGGGGGTTTTTTAGTTTTCCTGGTATTGCATTTAAAATCAGCTTCCTGGTATTGCGTGAGCCTGGTATGTTTATAATAATATAAACATCCTGTCGACGGCGGGAGTCATGATATCGGATCTCTGTTCTCATTCGGCTTATCATTTTTTAAATAAACGTCCTTTAACCCAATTACATTTTCCAGGTATTGCGTTCAAGGCCAGTTTCCTGGTATTGCGTAAACCTCATTCGTAGACGAGGGGAGGGGGGAGGGGAGGGGGTATCCATCGATATATCAATCTTTTCAATGCTTCGCGCGTCTCCTCATCTGTATCGTGCAGGATGTAAGAGGACACTGTTTTATGTCTGTCATCGCCATACAGCCAGTCGGCGTAAAATACCTATAGGTATGCAGAATTGGAACGTATAAACATCATTTAGCGGCTGGTGTCGCGAGTTGTCAAGCCATGATATCTTTTCCCACGCAGGCTTTTCCTTATCGTTTCATTCATTCATCTTTATTATTGTAATTGGTGGAGAAGGGTAAGAACGAACGAACAGGACACGATGGAACGCGAATCATCGTCATACGATTCGTGAACGTTCCGTCGTTGCAAGCGTTTGTCGTGTTAAAGTCGATATTCACAATTACTCCGTGATTTTCTCCATACGTAACGGTTTTCCGCGTACTGTTCGTTGGACTTGTTGTTGTGCGGAACGAACGCATCGGAGGAAAAAGATTACATGGCCGCCCCAACGTTGAAAAATATAGCGTGGCCTCACGTTATAAATTCATATTTGAGCGATCATTTCTCCATCGAGCGGAAATCGATGGTGGAACGGTTAATGCGAAACGACGCAACGAGTCGTGTATGTTTCGCTTACACGAAAAGATTTAGCCAAGTTATCGCGCAATGGCCTGCGATCGATTCTCCATCCGTGATATTTGACATCATTGAAACGGGCGAACGTCGCATCGTTGGTTGCGAAGTATAATTATAGTTTGAAAACTTTTCCGGTATCGAGTTGACCAAGCCTCGAGACCGACAGGGTTTCGACCAGTTTCTCACGATTAGCGCGATCCAAAGTGCCCATCGTCCGGAGACGGTTCTGTTTACTCTCTTTTTGAGAACTTTTCCGGCATTGAGTTGTTCAAGCCTCGAGGCACATCGGATTTTCGGCCAGTTCTCACAATTAGCGCAGTCTAAAGTGCCCATCGTACGGAAACGATTCTGTTCACTCTCAAGCATCCCTATTCGGGGCATCACGTGCGCCCAGGTCATGCCATAAATCCTCACAATCTTAAGTATCGTCTCGACATCGGTCCAGGATTTGTTTAAAATACGTTGACGCTACATGGATCCCACGATTAGCGTCGATTAATACATATACATTCGTGAACGAAGATTTCAAGGGGTGTCTTGAGGAAGGGATTTCACCCCATTTTTCCTGGAGGGGATGTATGCATATAAGAATGGGATGCTGCCCGCGCTCCGCACAATTTTCAAAAATGTTCATAGACGTGACAATTGAGAAAACGTTTGTGGTAGACGAGAATCTTTCGCTGAAGGAGGCGATGGAGTCGATTGTAAGTACAAAAGAAATATTATATGATATATATTATAGTATATTGATAGTTATTAACAAATATTTTATTTTATTTTTCAACAGACATTTAACTCTCCAGAGGAGCGAGAGTCGTTTATCCGCGGATGGAGGTACGCGATGCGACGTTACCAAATACATAGCCGTTGAAGAATGGGACGAGGAGTACGCAACGGCGATTAAGACGCTGTTTACAGATACCGTGAGTATAAATTGATAATTTTATATATTTATTAATTAATTAAAAATAATACATAACATTTTTTTTTGTTTGCAGACTCAACAATGAAGATTTTATTTTAAAAAATTATAATTACATTTTTTTTTTTAATAAAAAAAAAATCTTATATTTTGACATTAGTTTTTCATTTATTTGCTTCCTATAATCAAACATATAACGTATAATTTAGCGTATTTTTCTTTGAAAATTTATTTTCGTTCGAGCGCCGGTTCTTTCGCGATTCCACAGACATCCATACCACGAGGATTTGGCGGAATGGTATCCGGATCGACTCCAAGCGGCCCGTTGCCACAGTCCAGCCCACTGACATAACCGCGAATCTGGACCAGATACGATGCTCCTTCATGGGATCATCGTCATTTTCCCATCGGCACAGACGTACACGGCATTCAAAGCATTCAACGCTGTCTTCATCACCCAGATGGAAAAATCCTGCGGCGGCGAGTTTCTCCGGTTTGATGATATGTGAGTAATGCCAATCGTGAAAACTTTGTAACCTGTCGCGTTCGAGACGGTAATCGCGCGGTGGTGGTGGTGTTGTGTGATCGATTGTTGTTGCGACGGCTGCCTCGGATTTCGTAATCATTGTAAAGCACTGCGGGGAAAAAATCAAACGTGAAAAGAGAGAGAGAGATACTTTACGTGTTTTTATAATTTCTAATCCATGCTCTAAATGTTTGCACTTCGCGAAGACTACAATGGTACGGTTTCGTTCTAACGTTTTTTTTCGGTCGCCAACAGTGAAGTCTGCATGGTACGTCATTGGTAATTTCATACATGGGATCGTGAACTAGCACGTCGTATTTCGGGCAGTTAAAATCTTCTAAATTTATCGATTTTATTTGCATTTGTAAACCACAACAGGATTCGCGTAATCGCGCACAAAATTTTGTATAACGTCGAATATATCGCGCTGCCGATAGTTTTCATAGCCAAAATCTTTAAATGGAATTCCATGTATGAAATTGCTGACATACCATGCAGACTTTTTGTCGGTGTCGGATAAATAACGAAAGTGCTTCTCCAAGCGAAATTCGGAGAGTTCGAACGAGCCGTCGTCGCGACAAACATCGATCATAGCTAATTCTTTACATATAAATCTATTTTCTACAATGAAGCCGTCCATGTCGATTATTTGAGTGATTCGATCCATCTAAATAGAGAGAGAAAGTTTTTTCACTAGTATTTTACATAGTTTTTAAAATTTTTATTATACTTACCGTTGAAGTTGACCGAGCGGATGATTAAGATCGCGATATATATAACTTCGTATAGCGACTGTGATTGTTATCGTTTGTGACGCGCTATTTATAATGAATACCCCCCCACCACCATATCTCGTTCTATTGAGAAAGGGGATAATATTATTATTATTAGTTTAGTATGTATGTATGTGTGTGTGTGTGAAAATTATTTTGAGAAGATGTTTTTAAAAATAAAAATTATTTCATGAATATGTCTCATATTTATTACAAATTCCTTTACAGTTCTTATTAATATTATTAGTTTAGTATGTATATATGTATGTGAAAAATTATTTTGAGAAGGTGTTTTTTTAAAAAAATAAAATTATTTCATGAATATTTCTCTCATATTTATTGCAAATTCCATTTTACAGTTCCTTTACAATTCCTATAGAATAATGCGAGTAAATGATAAAGTATATATTTTTATCGGTATAAACGGTTTAAAGTAATTTTTTTGAACAATGCATTTTTATCAGTTGTCATGCCGTGTCTCGGCGGAGGTTGGAAAACCCCCCCAAAAGAACGACTCCGGGCTTTTATGGCTCCGAGACCGGGCCACGTGCAGCCGTATGCACCGCGAGGATGCAACGCGAAACGCGATGAATCTCTCGGGCACGGAGAAGCCGGGCACGAGAATCGGATCTTCGAAACGCGACTCGAAGAGCGGACGCAACGGGTCCAGGAGGTTCGAACACGGAAAGGACGAGGACAGCCCTTACGGCAGGACGGATCTCACAGGGCTCTAATAATATCGACAATTTTGGTCTCGAGTGGAAGTTTATTTCCTTGTCAGCTGTTACAATGGACGGTCACGTGACCGTAACCCGAGAGCCCGCGCTCTTTGTACACTTTTTTGCGGACGGTAATTCGGTCGCAGCGCGGTTGTCGATGTTCTAACGCGCGTGATGGTACGGGTGACCGGTACCTAAGAAAATACGAGTCCCGACGGACGGGACCGCGCGAAGCGCAGATGGACGGCGCGGTACAGGACTGTCGCGATAACCACCGCACGTGAAACGCTCGCGGAACGCTCGACGTTGGATACGAATGATAGTTCGTACGCGAACCTTTTCCCTACGTTAGTCGCCACCGAATTCAAGATACCCGAGGGTCAAAGAGACAATTCTCGCAAGACGCGATTCCTCCGAGGAAACTTCCGAACACGCTTGGATAGGGGAGACGACCGGAACGTTCAATCATTCGCCGTGTTTTCGCGAAGCACAGGCCGACAGCACGAGACAACGAGCGTCTCGGCTCTCGCGGACTTTTGAAGATTGACCGGCGATCGTACAACCCCTCGCGAAAAGGATCGAGCCAACAACTACGACACGATATCGAAATAGATCACTTAGTCGACTTACCGCTATCGCTCCTACGAACTTTCGCCTAGGTGTTAGTTTCGCCTCTCGTCTTTAGCCGGATGTCCTGGCTCGCACACGTGAAATACCCGCGCACGGAAGAGGCGTAAATACCGCGAGACCGACTAATCTCTCTTTCGGGAGAGGCGCTCGTTCGCTTGAGACTTCGTTCGGGTGAACCCGGCTTCCGGGAAGCTCAACGTGACGTTAGATGGACAGTTCGCGACAATGGTGTAAACGTTCGCTCAACGTGAGGGCTAGCACGACAGTGATCTTTCATCGATCGGCCGACAGCCGCATCGATTCTCGTTCCCCCCCGACCCGACGATGGTCCTTGGGCCCCGGACCTTATTCGCGAAATCCTCGATCTTCCCGTAGATCGGTGGAGGCCTATGCCTCTTGGCGATCGGTGGCACCATCCTCGCCGGAACCCTATTATTTGGCGGGACGAGGCGCTGCCGGGAAAACGAAAAGAGGTGGCCAACGTGAAGGGTTCCTTCCCTTTAGCGCCTCCGGGTCGGTTGACCGGGTGCTCCTCGATGCCGATTCCAATTGCCCGTGCACGGGGCTTCGCAACGTTGGCCATGGTTCTCGTCGTTCGTCCTGCCGGATATGCATCTTTCCTCCGCGAATTTCGGAGGTCAGGGTTCCATTTCCGGGTCTGGTCTACGGCCCTGTAACTTGCCGTACTCGGCACGTACGCTAGATGTCAGTACGCTATTTGTTTTTATATCGGAGTTTCATCGGGGAACGCTCTTGAATTCGGTGGTACGGTCTCGCGGTTCGTTATCTCGTGGTTCGGTCCTTTGTTGCTCGTATTCGGCATTCGAAAATCTCGGAGAAGTGACGTCGCAGAAATGCAACGTCACACAGTATAAGCGGTTTAACTAATTTTTCTAACAATATTCGTCAATGGACTGTACTCCACGATGCGGTCGTGTATCATCAAGCAGTAGGCTGTTGTCGACGGGTGGACGTCGGTTCGACATTCGAATTCAATTCGTACGTCGACCGTAGCATTTTTTAACGCTTCATTTTGTCGAGAACAATCGAGAACGACGAACGGGCCGTATCGCAGGAAATCCGTGATGTTGAGTAGCGCTTCACCGTTTCCGTAGTACGATTCTTGGAATTTTGCATACATGTCGTAGAGCAACGCGTATTTACCTTTCTCGAAGTCGATATTTAAATCATCGTACGGATAGGTTTCAGAGTTCAAGTAAAGCCGAATATTTGTCAATGTGCAATGATCGAATCGCGTAGCCGTTTTCGTTAAGTTATTCTTTCGATTGGTTTGCAAAGCGAATATCACGTATCGCGGTTTTTTCATTTGCTGAGCCGTTTTATCGCCCATGTATGCTTCGTAGTCGTCTGTAGCAGAGGATATTCGTACATATCCCATGATCGAAAACTCATGCCGATCGGTCTATCGCTGTCTAAAATATGTAACGTGGACAGCTTATGTATTTCGTCCAATGCAACGTGCGGCATTCGCCATTGAATTTTGTACAGATTCAGAATAGGTTTCGCGTTCTCGGCGGTCGAAGATTTTCAAAACTATCAAAATATTTGATACGCGAGCCGTGTTTTATATAGGCGACCCAGTGCGTCCCCGGCCCACGACTATTATCTAGATTGACTATACCTCGCTCGTTTACCCACGCGCGCGGCGGCAAATCGTCACGCATAAAAACTCCGCGAAACTATGGTAATTCTTTACAGATGACCATCAATTCAACGTCTGTCGTTGAGTTGTCTTTCTTCGTTGTTTTTTTTTCTTCTTCTGTCCCCCCTTTAAACCTTTCCCATGCTTATACGGTGCGAGACGTAACCCACGACCCTCCATGGCTCGATTGTGTCGCTCCGCTTCTCGCAATTGCTTCTTCGCAGCTTTTGCATCGTTTATGACTTTGACTACTCCCGCGGCACCACCCGTCAATGCTCCTATGGCCGACAAAGCAGGCAACAACAACGGCAGAAAACCACCGCGTTTAGCGATCGGGAGAATTCTTTTCTCCGTTTTCTTTTTTCTCTTTTCACCTTTTTTCTTTATCAAGCCCATGCCCAATTTCGTTTTAACTTTCATGGCTGCCAACACTGCAGCTGCGGACACCTTCTCTCCCAATGCAGCGTCTCCAGACGTTAGCCGATGCAGCGCTCGATCCGCCAAAACGCGATCGGCCGCGTGACGATTTCCAAGATCCTTGTACTGCGAATACGCTATATCGTGCTCGCGACAAGCCGCATCGAACGGATTGATTCCTCGATCTCCACGAGCTAATCGCGCGGGCAGTTTCGTACCGGGTCCGCAGAATTGATAACCAGGTATATGCAATTCAAACGGTAACGCGTTTATAGCTCTGTTTAAAAACCCCTTACCCGTATGTGGACCGAAACGTCGTCGTTGTCGTGAACGATGATTCGCGCGCATAAGCTATTTTCTGCTCTCTCTTTTTTTTAAAGAAAAGAACACGTTCGGAAGGGTGGGGGGGGGGGGTACGAAGAGTGACTGATACCGACGGTGTTTGTGCTCTCGTATAAATACTACCCGCCCACCCCCTCATCGAATCAATCGGATCATGAGTTTTGTAAGACAATCTTTGGATATTCGTGTTCCAATGTGTCGCGCGTTCGACGATTGCGACGAGACGATCCGAAAACACGGATCATTGTTACCATGCCCTGTACGATGCGTCATAAGCGGTCCGTCAGGATGTGGTAAAATGAACGTTATGATTAGCCTGTTGGAAAGCGTGAACGGACTACGATTCGCAAACGTTTACGTGTACTCGAAATCGCTGAATCAACCAAAATATCAATACTTGAGCAAACTGTTCTCATCCGTGGGGGAGGATGTAGGCTACTTTGCGTTCGCGGACAACGCTGACGTAATCCCCCCAGCAGAGGCAAGGCCCGATTCGATATTCATCTTCGACGACGTGGCGTGCGACGAGCAGGATATCATGAGAGAGTATTTCGCGATGGGTAGACATTCGCGCGTCGATTGCTTCTACCTGGGTCAGTCGTACGCGAGAATACCTAAACATTTAATTCGTGACAATGTCAATATGTTGATTCTATTCAAACAGGATACCATGAACTTGCGTCACATTCATCAGGATCATGTAAATACCGATATGTCGTTTGAGACGTTTAGCGCGTTATGCGCGAATTGCTGGCGAAAGAAGTATGGATTTCTCGTAATCGATAAAGACAGCCCTGCGAATCACGGTCGTTACAGACGTGGATTTAATGAGTTTGTCGTACTGTAACGGGCACAGTTGTTCGGTAAGGGTTGTCGGTGCTGTATCGTGGTTGTAAATCTATCTCTTACGCTTCCAATCGAATATGTCGATCCGAAAGGAAAAGAAGGAGAAGCTGCGAGCTTCGATCGCGAACGAAATAGCGAAGACCAGCGATACCATACGTAAAAAGTATTTAGCGTTCAAAGTTGGGAAAATGGCGACCGAGGAGAATTTGTAAGTGAATTTACGACCGATCGTCGAACCGTTGAAAGAGCTAGTTCAAAAAACGGCTACTGTCGACCCGAACGCGTTCTCGGATATCAAGGAAACGCCATCCCCTCCACCCCCACGAAAGAAAAGAAGATTCACAGATATTGAAGGAACGTCGCAGTCGTCCTCTATGAAAAAAAGGAGGGCTAATGATGACGACGGTGAGATCGAGCCTACGACGCCGCGACAGGATACCTCCGAGTCGTCGAGCCCGACAGCTTTGGAAATTTCGATGCGTGATATTTTTGAAAATCCTGAAACGCATCAAGAGAAAAATCAACATCTATCCGAGAATTTAGGACCTTTGGCGCGCGAGTATTTAAAAAAATTTTCACCGGACCATCGAAAAATTCCGACAACGTATACGGGGTGTATCTCCGAGACGATAAGCTGATGCTGGGAAATTCTACGTTCGACGTGGACAGCAACGATGATATCATCGTTAACGGAGAACGGTGTGCGGGGACTCGCGGTCTTTACGAATTGATATTCAATAAAATACCTGATGAGCGGTTGTACACCGAGGACGATAAGAACGCGTACAAAAGAATTCTCATTCTTACGGATGCGCATCGGCGCAGGAATCAAGTAATAGGAAACAAAGGTTACAAGTATAAGAAAATTATAGGGCCATTGTTTTCGTCGCGAGGTGGAGGAGGGATTGAACTTCCAACTTTTATGCGCGTAACCAACCATCCAATCGATTACGTGCATTGGGACGATCCGAACGAACTCGTCGATCGTCTGAAATTGTTAACCGCTTCGAAGTACGCCGGTCATTCCAACCATGACAATGAAATAATGTCGATAATCGAAGAACTTCACGAAGCCGGTATAATTATAAATTAAAGCGCATGCGTTCGTCGAGTCAGTGACTAATGAAACGTCAATCGATGAAATTGTTACGGTCCATAAAAAATGCGTATTCGTCTTAATTGTTACGAAACGAATCAAACGATATCATCGAGAGAAGACGACGACGACGACGATGACGGCGATAGCTTGAACTTGAGATTTCAAAGTCTTAGGATAAAACTTGATGAGATATTTCAACGAATACTGTGGATCGAAGAGCAGGTAAAACGGCTGTGCAAGCGATACGAGTTGTTGATAACTGAAGAAGAAGTAGAAGAAGAAGAAGACTAACTCGAGCGAAAAATGTCTATCAATAAATTTGGTATGATGCTTCGCGAAGCGAACAAACACGAGTCGAATGTTTCTCCGATTTTCTATTCCAGCGTTTTTAAAAGTTATGTGCACGATAACGCTATATGTTTGAACGACGATGCTAAATTGTACGATGCGAAAGGTACGAGGATCGGACGCGTGGCCAATCCCGAGGCAAACGATCACGCTGCAACCAAAGTATACGTGGACACGCTTAACGCGAAGCTCGAATCCGAGATTGTGAAAAAACTGATCAAAGAGCTAGAAACTGCTAAATAAACGATAAAGTCTGAAATATTAGCTAAACAGGATGAAAAACTGATCGAAGAACTGGAAACCGCTAAAGCGAGGATAAAGTTTGAAATACTGGCTATGATACAAGGTGTTCGATACGATGTAAACGAAAATACGAAATCAACCGATTCACGTATCGGCCATACCTTGAAGGATGAACTATCCATCTTGTGATGAGGTAGGAAGTTAGCCGCCATACATTACAAGACTGCAAGAAGTTTATTTAAATTACGGACCGACAGACGGACAGACAGACAGACAGCCATACTGTTCAACCGCCATACTGTACCTGTACCTGTACCTGTACCTGTACCTGTACCTGTACCTGTACCTGTACCTATATCTGTACCTGTATTATCGATATTAAGTAGCACTCATCATAAAAACATCAACCTTGAGAGAGAAGCGTTGAAAAAAATGAGGGAGGGTAATATAACTGAGATATTAAAGAAAAGTATATATGGGAAAAAGACTCGATTGAAAAGCGAGTTGAGGAGCGACAGCAAGAGACGTCGGTTTCAACGAGCTGAATCAGTCATCGTTTCAATTATTGGAGAGAGAGACGATTGAAAAGCGAATAATCGGTTAAGAGAGAGCGAGACTACGACGATGAGTAAAGCAAACGTTGTGGACGAGCTGCATGCTCAAGCGAGACGTTTTTACCCTCGTAGACGCGTGATCGTGCGGGGATTCGATGATCTTTGGCAAGCCGATATAGTCGACGTTCAAAAATACGCGCGAAACAATCGCGGGCATCGATATATTCTCACGATAATCGATGTATTTAGCAAATACGCATGGACGGTACCTTTGAAGAGTAAAAATACGAGCGACGTGTACAAAGCTTTCGCGTCGGTGTTGAAGAAGGACGGTAGAGCTCCGAACAACTTGCAGACCGACATGGGGAAAGAATTCTACAATGAAACGTTTCAAGACTATCTGAAGAGTCGCAACATCAACCTTTATTCTACGTTTAGCATTATGAAAGCATCCGTCGTGGAACGTTTCAATCGCACGCTGAAGAACAGCATGTGGAAATTTTTCTCGTTGAGCGGAAAATATCATTGGATCGATGAGCTTCCCAACCACCTTCTGTCCACCGTGTATCGCAAAGTGAAGACTGCTGGCCCCGCCAAATTTAATCTCAACGATCGCGTGCGCGTTAGCAAGTTCAAAACCTTATTTGACAAAGGATACACGCCGAACTGGTCAACTTAAATATTCAAGATTATCGCGGTGAAACGAACGAATCCTGTCACGTACCTCTTGGCCGACGCGAGGGACAAACCTATCGCTGGAGGATTTTATGAACACGAGATACGCGCGACAAAATATCCTGACATATACTTGGTTGAAAAAATATTACGCACGAAAGGAAATAACGTATATGTGACATGGTTGGGGATGGACTCGTCATATAATTCATGGATACCTAAAACGAATATACTTTAATTGTATTTTCTACTCATATTTTATCAACTACACTTTATATGTAAGACTTATGCTAATTAATTTTTTCTCTTCTTTTATTCTATAGGAATTGTGAAAAATATAATTTACAATAAAATAAAATACAAAAGAGATATTCTCAAATAATTTTTATTTTTTAAAATAATATATTCTTACAAAGACCTTCTCCAATAATTTTTACACACACACACACACATTATATATTTTTTTTTAAACCTATCTATTTTACGCGAACACTGCGATGATGTCAGCGCACGCAGCCGCTAGTTCGCAATCGATCAATGAACTTTGATCGAAGGATTCGCTCTCGACGATCGCTTTCATAACATTCTTCGCGTTGCTATACTTCACCGTACCGACGAAATTCATGAATTTAGCAGTCACCGCGGGAACATTGTCAATCAGCCATGAATACATGTTGTATACGCAGAATTCAAGATTGTACAAGTTATGCATAGTTTTTTCTGTGACGTACAGAGCTTCGAACTGATTTGCTAATTTGATTAGATTCATACCATTGAGATTAATTATTTCTAACGTTACATCATCGCTCATTTTTCGACACTGTTTCTGCGTAGACGATGAAAGTAAATCGGAAATATACTCCTTCGTGCGCAACAGCTCTGTCCATACGTCCAGGGAAAACGTGATCTCCTTACTGCGGTTATCTCCTATAGCCAGTTCCACGTAAATATCATCGCCAACGCGCACACCAATTTCAAGATATTTGAAATAATTGCCGGCTATGGAATATCTTCGACTCAAGATCCGTGCGCTGCGCAAACTCCTCAATGATGACGATGCTTGCATCATCGATGATTGCGATATGGGCTGCTGCTGTTGTGAAACCCTGCAACAGATTACAAAAAAAAAAATTAGACGTTTCTCTAAATTTCTTTTTCACAATTTCTTTTTCACATTTCTTTTCTCTACTTACATATTATTTAGCCTCCTCTTTTTGTGTGACTCCTCGGCGTTCGAACGTTCACATTCGGCGAGCGGGCGACAGTTGTGCTGCATCGTTGATTGTAAAGTGTAATTAGCGATGGCTGTCTCAATCTGAAGCTTGATGCTCGGAATACGTCGTTTTATATGATGTTCCCCTACCACTTCCTTTTCTTTTTACGATGATGAAAAAATGATTTCTTAATCGATGTTGTAATGTCCCCAAGGAAGAGTATCGACCAAATTACTGCAAATATACCGCTTATCGTCATGCGGGCTCAACGCTAATTTCTTTTCAGACATCGAATACACCTGATGTTGTACGGACACTATGCGATTACCGGTAACGCTCTTTTCCGTATGATTACGAAGACATTCGACATAGTCTTCGAAACTAATATCTCGAGCGGTAACGTTTGTCCTGATACCTTTGATCTTTTTAGTATCCTGATCACCGTGCACGCGAATCACATACATTTTCGAACGAAGCCCTACGAACTCAGTCATAATTTTACCACCGTTTTCATCCTTCATCAAACCGAGCTGTTTATTGTTCGCGAGCGGAACACCGTAAACGTTGTTCGCGGCATAATTGCTTGTGTCGTATCTATGGATATCGCGTTTCAACAGCTCCTCGTACGCGTCATCGCAAGCGATCTGGTATATCAAGCTATCCGTGTCAGTGTACAAAATCTTACAATTTTGCTGGAACTTTGGGTGCATGTACTCGTAATGAAAGCTGTACAAATGAAATTTTGAAATATCTAATATTGACATGCCTACGTAGATTGGTTTGAAAAATTTAACTAGCAGCTTTTTCAGCTGAATTGCGACCAAGTCCTCGGAGAACACCGTACAGCTATGAAAATTTGGTCTGGCTATCAATCGTTCAACGCCGTGTCTACCGCTCCATCGAGAAAGTAATTTCACGATCTTATGATTTCGAACATTCTCCATAGTTTTTCCAAACACGGCATTGTTCATTAATTTAAACAAATTTTTAGAAAAATCGTTGGTGGCGTTAGCGCGTAATTTCGTGTTCAAATCAATATAGTTGTACAACCATCGTGACTGCCGAAACTCCAGAATTCGATGTATTTTCCGCAATTTCAGATTATGTTTTAAACATTGCTGGAGGTATCGGTAATGTACAACGTATCGTTCCTTATCGCGAATCGTTGCCATCAACTTTTTCTGTGTACTCGATGCGGTCGCCGTGTCGTGACTTGGACAAAACGGAAGATCCGCGTGAGCATCGTGAATTTCGCGCGGATACTCTAATCCACCTCCAAAATGTATCCTACGGGGCTATCGGCCGGAATGGATTCGACGTCGAAATTATCCGCGTTTACCTATCGAAAGTCTCTGTGCGGCAGAAGTTGCGACATTGCCCAACCGTACAAATTATTCACGTCGAAATACATTAAGTAGGTGGACGGTTTGGTCGAGTCGTGCGTAGATAAATATTTATTGTTGGCGTGTGCATATCTGTGAGAACACTGGCTCAATCCGCCGCGTATTCCCCGCTCCACGAACAAAAGCATGTCGACGTCGGTCAACAACTCCAATTCGATCTTTGTCATTTTTAACATTACGTCCCACGCGAAACCGGGGAGCGTGTAATAATGCGCCGGATCGAGCTTGTAATTGTCGAGACAGTCATCGCGAAAATTTTCAAAAACATCCGCCAACAACAGCACGTCCAATTTTAAATATAAATCGCTGTACTGCCCAAGCGTTTGTACAGCGAAACGCGACCAAACCGTAATCGACGTCGGATATCTTGCTGCCGTACAACCGATTGTAAAATGCTTCACGCGGCGGCAAACACGTATCGTTTAATTTGTCGTACGATGTTAGATAGTCGTACAGAAAAACGCCTTTTCTGGTCAATAGTTTGAAATCATCGCGGGAAAGATGTGCAAATTCTCCTCGCACGATGCGTAATTTACTTTCGTCCAAGTACGACGACAGCTTGTCCAGACTCTACTTCAAGAACTTGAACGAGTCGATGAAGCGGAATTTCAAAAACTTTGCATACTTTCGCGCTTCACCCTGCTGTCTCTCGATAGGAACGCTCTTCGTGAAAGAGATATACTTCTCTTTCGTCAATGGCAACACGTCTATACGCCCCTCGAACGAGTTAGCTAATTCTTTAATGATAAAATGGGTGTCGTAGCCCGATAAATTATGGAAAACCATTGGTATCACGTACGAAGATTGATAGCTTAAATTGCATCCGTTATGAGCCGGACCGCGATACGCGCCCGTGAAATGGCAATGATCGTGCACTCTCGTCGCGTCGGAAGTGTCGAACGGTTTCTCGCAGATATGACAATGCGTAGCCGTACGAAAATTTAACTTTTCCGTTTCGGTTAGCGGGTTCATCGGTACCGCTCGTTCGAATATCGGCTGTAATTTATGACTCAGTTCGTACAACCTGTTCGCGAACCATGCGGTGCATCCCTCTTTATCGCGATAAACCTGATACTCGCACAAAGATTCGTCGTAGCGGCAATGCATGTAGTATCCTATGCTAAACGCGTGGTGGTGTTGATATTGTACGCGTGCCGCACGGTCTTGTTCTTCCCTCGGGCAGCAGCAGGCACTCCAAGTCGGCATAGATTACGAACGGCGCCTGCTCTTTGTTCGTATAGTTCTTAAACCGTAACCACTTATCTTCTTCCGATATTGGAAGCTCCAGAGCGCAATCGTTCATCCGTTCGCAGTCGGCCGTATGAACGTTTAATCCCTCTGGCGTGGCAAAATATTGCAAGCACCTGTGGGAAGAGGATAAAATTATGTCTTTTTCCTTCAAACAATTTTAAAAAACAAAAAAATACAACTTACCGATCGCAAATATACTTCTGATGATTATTCTTGCTAAGCTGTGGTGAAACCAATCGTGACAAATTTCGTATACACATGAAATGACCGTGCGTCTTTGCAGCATTCTGTAGAAACAGCAAGTTGACGTGTCTTCCATCCCGTTTCTTCTCGGTCAAATGCAGCATTACGCATTTCTTGCGCACCCATTCGAACACGTTCACGGAAACGTCGTTTTCTCGTTCAAATTTCCTGATGTTTTTGAACGACATAGGTAGTTGAAAACCTTCCGTTTTCGGAAGCACCTCTTTGTAGTCCGGATATGATGACAAAGTGATGGATTTCTCTCGGCCGGATAGAGACCCGCCACGATCGCCCAAAAAAAGCATGCGTCGTAGTTGCTGATCACGTTCACGACCGCTCTTTTCAGCTGTATCACTCTAGGCATGCTGCATGCGACGGTGCAGCCGGCTTGCAACGGCTGGTATTTGCTAAAGTTCACGATTAAATGTAGTATCTTTGACAGCGCCCATCCGCTGTCTCGCTCTTGAAACTCCTCCAACGATGTCAAAATTGTGGGCACAACGTCTTTCTGATACCACTGCCGTAGATTGCTCGTCCGAAACAATGCAACGTTCCGCGTGCCGAAACTTCTCACGGAAACCTCGTTGGCGCGCTGCATGAATTCCGCCTCCAACGTTACGTTAGCTTTCAACGATGAATGCACGTTTAAAAATTCCGTAACGCGTCCCGTAATTATTCGTTTCGCGTGCTGCAGAAATTGTTT
Organism: Lasioglossum morio; assembly: GCA_916610235.2. Lineage (NCBI taxonomy): Eukaryota > Metazoa > Arthropoda > Insecta > Hymenoptera > Halictidae > Lasioglossum > Lasioglossum morio. Next base: position 22,747,315 of record OU744327.1, on the reverse strand, counting down.
CGGGTCGATGTGTTCGACATTGATAACGATACCGCTCGATATGCGACTTTTAAACGCCGACTCGATATTTTCCCAACGAAGCGTCGACGCTCTCGCACCCCTGCGATCGTACAAACCTCTACCGATGCGCGACGAGGAAATACGATGATTCAATGAAACGTTCAAAGTTTTCATACGGCACATAGTCGATGTTAAACTAAATTTCTCGCCTAACGATAATTGCTCCTTTGCACACGATAGATAATTGACGCAGCACTGCAGAGACTCGATGTACGAGCGATGCCATTCGCGATACTCGTCCATGGTTTTCACTAGCATTGACATGCACGTCAAACACTTTAACATATTTTTACACGTTTCAATCATCTTGATACCTCACGGTTGTTACCACACGCACGGTATACTTGGAATAACTTTAACGCAGCAAACGACGAAACGTTCGCGTATGACTGCATTCGCAGCCCATCGTGTCCTACTTATTCATTTTGATACCTTCCACCCCCTCCCCCCACCCCATACAATACAGAAGAGGAAAGAAATGATAAGGAAAGACTGAGCGCAAACAGCTGCTGTGGTCAGATATCGCGGCTTGGCGACTCGATGTCGGTCGTCGAAAGGATGTTGATATTACGAATATACAATAAAGACGAGGAGAGAAATGATAATGAGAGAGAGAGATGTAATTGGGTCAAAGGATGTTTATTTAAAAATGATAAGCCGAATGAGAACAGAGATCCGATATCATGACTCCTGCCGTCGACAGGATGTTTATATTATTATAAACATACCAGGCTCACGCAATACCAGTAAGCTGATCTTAAATGCAATTCCAGGAAAACTAAAAATCCCCCCCCTTCCCCCCTCGCCTACGAACGGTGGCTTACGCAATACCACCATGAAAATTCCCCTCACCCCGCCCACGCAAAATATGCTCGCGCTATACGGTAAGTTAGTATGGAACAGAACCGGCTTTTTCAGCTGCGTCGGTAAGGTAGAAATCTACCCACAATGATAATTAGTATTTAGAACCGGCATATATATCCTACTACCGTCCTAGATTAAATACACGAATCCACCCCTAGTTAAAATTACATATCTGTTTAGTTTAAAATCAAAACATACGCACGACCAACGGTTGACAAGATACGAATGTGAATAAGGGGTACTGAGAAGTACCACATGTCATCTCAGGGGTATATAAACCCTTACATTTTTGTTCTCGGGGGCTAGTACTTTCGTAGTCACGAATCGTGTCGCGTCGTGCTGTATCTCGTAGAGTCAACTGCCAGTGAGATCGGGCTAAAGTTCCCCTTCGTATCAATTTTAAACCGTATAGATTCTCTGTAAACTCTATTAGGCATTTCTAAAGTTGTTATCGAGACCCCCGCATTGCCATTGCGTCAAATCCGAGCACTCTAGTTTAGGTAACAACATTTTTCCTTAATTCTATCATTCATTCGCGACATTTACACAATTGTAACTATTCTTCAATTAGAATATATTTGTGTTCTTTTATATTTCGCTTAAACTCATTAAACCCATAATTACTGTTCCACAATCCTAATCAAATAGTTGAACGTTCCGTTCGATACAATCTTACCGCTCGGATTGTATCAATTTAGATTATACTTGTTACGAGGCCTACTAACAATCCTAGTGACTTCCCAATTCCGTATCAGGTTCGTCTGTATTCTCACCCAACCACCTAGCGGCTCCCTGGTTACACATCAGGTTCGTCCGCATCCTAGCAGCTCCCTGATTGCGTAATTCGTATCAGGTTCGTCTGCATCCTAACAGCTCCCTGACCAACGCGTCAGGTTCGTCTGTGCTCTGTTCCAACATCCTAGTGACTCCCCAATTACTCATTGGGTTCGTTCACGAAGAATCACAATTCCTAGCAGCTCCCTGACCAACGTATCAGGTTCGTCTGCGTACCTCCATTCCTAGAGGCTCCCTGATTGCGTAATTCGTATCAGGTTCGTCCTCGTCGTCTAAATTCCTAGCGGCTCCCCAATTACTCATTGGGTTCGTCCGCGTACCTTACTAACAAACTGATACCATATTCCCAGCGTAATAATCCTTCGCCAGCCACTTGTGCTGCTCGCGGCCCTGGCTCGTAACAGATATAAAACTTTGGATTTATCACTTTTTCATGGAATGGAACAATATTGGGGGTAGCCGTACCCAAAATTTCACGGTCAAAAAATAAGGTCCACCCTAGTGTCCATGTTGGCAGCACCGAAAACATTTCGGACCGCGAGACTTCGCCGGACAGTCTGCACTTAGATGACCCTCATTGTTACAGTTGAAGCAACTCCTAGGTTTGTCCTTCTGGAACGCTTCCCTATCCCATTGGCTTGTTGGTGGTCTCGTCCGCTCTTCGATAAACGAATTTCCTGCGAATCCCGTTGACGGAAGCATCAATTGTTCGAATGCTACCAGCAATGCTTCTGGAGTCTTGAAACTTCGTCGTCTATCGGTACACGGTTCTCCTTTATAGTTTTATCGTGGAAATAGTCCTCAAAAGACTCGTTCTTCTTCCACACTCGTTCCCGCAATCGGTCGCGCAGCAGAATGTTGCTCGGCCTGTGGTAGAACATCTGTTCGAACTTCGAGAGTAGATAGTCGGCGAGCAATTCAATGTATTCCGAACGCGATTGAACCCAATCTCTCGCTTTTCCCTGTACGCGCATTCCTATCACCACTTTTGTCTCGTCATCGTTCAATTTGTATCTTTTTCGTAACACCTTTATTTGCTTCACCCACGTTGAATAGTCCTCCGAGTTCCCATCAAAGTACGCGAGCAGCTCGGCGACAGTTTTCACACCAACTCGTCCGTGTGTGTTTTCTTCTCTCGGATTCGCATGTTCCGGTCCGCTTGAACGTCGTGTTTCTTGTATTAAGGATATTCTGGAGGTACAATGGGAGACAAAAGTACAATAAATTTGAAATCCATCAATATATTGGCAATGAAAACCAATCATGAGTATATTTTGCATTAAAAAAATAGATGAATTTAAAAAGCTTTCGTTTAATCAGTGAATTTCATGTTATGTTTATTTCTTAATCAAATTCTCTTCATATTATAAAAAATTGTAAGTGACTTTTGCGATAATTTTTGCGAAATATTTAATTAAATTAAAAATACTTCAGAAACCAATATTGATGGTTATTAGTGAAAATAAACATGTGAAATTTGCGTAAAATTATGTTCTGATAATAAAAAAAAACGTGACAACACTGTACTGCACTGTACTCAGCTGTATTTTTGTATTTGGGAGTTGGTAGTATTGTGTACCTTTGGAAACTATCGTGATTTTGAGCATCTTAATTTATTTAAACAAGTCTAAATCAATTACAATGTCTGATACTTTAAAAGCGAAAAGTTATCGTTAGAAAGGTAAAATAGTGTCAGAGAAAGTTTATTTGTAGCGGCTTGCTCAACAGAAAAATGGTTTATAAAGTAGAAAACCAAAGGTAACCTCAAATTGATTTATTTTCTCGATCGACATATTAGATTATATGAATTTTTTTCGCGGCGCACAGGTTCGATCATTATTACTTTTATATTAGCCCTACTTGTAGCAATTTTGTAACAATTGTCATACGTATGCTATCCAAATAGTAGAGGAAAAAGGAAAGGTGGTGTTTCTTACCTTACAACATCCCAGTGTCTAAGGCAGGGCCCACTAGATAGCCTTACTGAGGAGTCCTCTAGCGGGTCTAGGACGAAACACCACCTTTCCTTTTTCCTCTACTATTTGGATAGCATACGTATGACAATTGTTACAAAATTGCTACAAGTAGGGCTAATATAAAAGTAATAATGATCGAACCTGTGCGCCGCGAAAAAAATTCATGTAACCTCAAATATTACGGAAGACAAAGAAAGAAGTGAATCTTGTGATGAGAGAAGACGCATAGCAGATCTAACGCTACTTGGTGAACAGTTATGGTGTATATCTTGTAAAGAAGCATTATCTGTAAAATATATTGAAAGTGAGATACGTGAGTAAATTTTGTGGGCATGTAAAAAACCGGCAAGTATTCAAACGTCGCGCGCAATCATCGTCTTCATTACAGATGATATTAGTAGCTATATTCAGTGGTCTACACTGTTGTCGCGTTTCCATGCTAGTGAGATGACAACACGATAAATTTCACGATTTGTAACAGTTTATAATTTTTTGCTCTGTAACTGTTTAGTGAATCCTAATAAATTTTAAACATAACCCAAGTAACACAGGGATATTCTATGTACGTCCAGTGAATGTCCGCTCCGGATATTCCGTACATTCGGAGAACCAATGTCCAAATGTGCCAGTTAAGTCCTAATTATGTTCTCTGAATGTGCTAGGAACGTACCAGTTACGCTGTTGGACATCCTGAGAATGTACTGTCTGGACATTCTCAGAATGTTTTTAGGATGTTTGAAAGTAACGTTCTCTGGACATTCTCACAATGTTTTATAATTCCCGGGAGTCATTGGAAAACAGGAGTTGACATGTTATCTGAAAATGGCAACATATTCTTACATTGTTACGAATAATAGAAATTATATCATTGAATAATATTATAATTCTTTATTGTTTCCTTCGGGGTTACAATTCATTGCATGAACACGTGCACAGGGAACACGTACTAAACTAACCTAACCTCACTTCACGTAAACGCACGGTGATGAGACGCGACACTACTGTGAGGTATTTCGCTGAGAAACGGGAAAATCGTCAATAAAGTCTTGAAATCGGATAAAAACTTACAGAGTGATTAGTAATATTCAAATATTAATAACAATACTAATTTAAATGATAACTGAATGAAATCTAAGTGCTCTGTATAGCTGGCGTCAAAGCGAATCCAACGACCTACTTTTTTTATGACCCTGAGCCCATAAACAATACAAAAATATGTTATTTCCGTTTTTCGGCCAAATAACCCACTGTGCGACGCTTTGACTCTGACTATATCACTCTGCTCACCTGTCACATAAGATTATTATAAGACTTAAAAAATAGACGTACTTGGACATTCGAAATTTAGGCCCCACGGATATCCGAGGGACGTAAATAACGGATGTTCCTAGAACGTCCAGAATTTAGGTCTTAAGGACATTCATAAAACCTAAGAAACGGATGTTCGAAACTAGAACGTCCAGAATTTACGTCCTAAGAACATCCATCGAATGTTCAGAATGGACGTAGGACGTTTGGACATAAACTGGACGAAAAACGTACATTCTATGGACATCCGGTGCTACTTGGCAATTAATTACATAATTTTTAATCTATATAAAAACAAAACTGGTTTTTCTAGTTGCGTTTTTTCAAGGTTTAAATAAGGTTTGAAGTGAAATTTTATGAATTCTCCATAACAAGACGTGTTGAGGGGGTAACGCAACCCATGAATATTACTAGAATATTACTAGAAAATCAGGCGAAAACAGTGTTTGCGGGAAACAATTGTTTGTCCTTATACTGGCATGTTGCGAGTTGTGTGAGTGCTCATTCTAAAGAGGAAGGTTGATCGTAGGGCGCACAGCTCATGATTTATCGATATTATGTTTAAATTTAATAATATGAGCGTCCAAAGTAGGGGAAAAAATCGAGACATCCACCCTCAGGTTCCCATGTATTTTTCTAATACAAAACCACTTTTTTGACTGAAACAAGAGCTGAGCGCCCTACAATCAACCTTCCTCTATCAAATGAACCTTTGCGCAGCTCAAAATATGCTCGCATAAGGTCAAACAATTGTTTCCCGTGATTTCCCATATTTCGTTCATACAGGCAGAGATTAGAACAGAATCTAAGACCCTTGGGGGGCCAGGGTTATGTGGGACTGTCCAGAGGACTCTCCGGCCAGCCTCTACCCACTAAAACCGCACTCCCACCTAAGCTATTGTAAGGGGGGGCCAGGATCTCCGAGAACTCAAATGACCACCCCCTTAGCTAACAAACCGCCCTGGAGGGGAGTGAAGCTCCCCCCCGTGCCCTACCTAATACCAGACCCCGGGCGGAGGGACCCGCCCGGTGTCCCCATCCCTGGAGCCTATGGTCTCGCTATGTTCTTAAAAAATCCCCCCCTCCCCTCCCCCCCGCAAACAATTATCTTCTCGATGTATCATATTCGCGAAGCACGTTCGGAATATCATATTCGCAAACCCCCTTGTCATAGATAAGAGGAAACTATATACAGCACAGATAATGTGGTCTCCCCCTCCCCCCACCCCCCCCGCAAAGTATGCTCGCGCTATAACGTGGGAAACTGTCCTTTAAAAATCCCCCCTCCCCCACTCCCCCGCAAACAATTATCTTCTCGATGTATCATATTACATACCACGAAAAACCCCCCTCCCCCACCCCCCGCAAACTATGCTCGCACTATAAGGCACATGGTGCCGGTAAAGGTAGGAATCTACCTACAATGATAAGTCTGATCGTAGAATCGGCCTTATATTCCTACTGAGCCTTTACACAGCTCAAAGCATGCTCGTATAAGGAAAAACAATTGAATACCGTAAACACTGTTTTCTGAGTTTTCTGTGCGCCATCTAGTCTACATATCTGAACTAAAATTGACTCAAAACTTGTTCTCTAAGTCACTCTACGTGTCTTAGATTTTGTTCTAATCTCTGCCTGTATGAACGAAATATGGGAAATCACGGGAAACAATTGTTTGACCTTATGCGAGGATATTTTGAGCTACACAAAGGTTCATTTGATAAAGGAAGGTTGATCGTAGGACGCTCAGCTCATGATTTAAGTAACAAAAATCGTTTTGTATTAGAAATATGTTAGAATTATTTGGGCGAGAATCGTCCATTTATTTAACGGATAGACATAATTCTTACATAGACTCTAAATTGTGCACCTTCACGTGTAGAGTAAAACGCAGACTGGGGAGAGAAAACAAAAATCGCGATTCTAAAGAGACCGTTACAAAACAAAAGAAGATCGGTTCGTTAGATGATATATTCCAATGCAGATGGCGCGAATATGAAATAAATGTCGAGTATTAATTCTCAACACTCCCCCTTAATACCGGCGTATGAGTGAACTTAATTTTCCTTTAAAATATCTTGAATAATTCCTAATTTATTCACGCAAAAATTATGTTTTTGTCGCGGAAGCGCCTTGGTGAGTATATCAGCCGCCATCTCATTTGTTGACAAATATTCCAATCTGATATCCTCTTCTTTAAGAGCGCTTCTAATGAAATGGTACCGCATATCAATATGCTTTGTGCGGTGGTGAAAAACAGGATTCTGTGTAAGTAGTCCTGCCCCTCGATTATCGTTGAAAAGAATTGTCTTGGTTATATCGTGAAAACCCAATTCACGGAGGAAAGCTCTTAAATGGATGGCTTCCTTGACAGCTTCTGTTATTGCCATGTATTCCGCCTCCGTCGATGATAGAGCAACGGTGCGTTGTTTCCGTGATTCCCAACTCACGGTGCCGCCACCCAGCAAAAATGAGAAACCAGTATACGATCTCCGATCTATGCCACAGCTTCCCCAATCAGCATCTACGTAGCATAACAAATTTTCATCCGTCTTTCTGTAAACAATCGAATAATTAGAAGTCCCACTTAGATATATAAGCACACGCTTAGCAGCTCTCCAATGTGTACTGTTATGACAGTCGTTAAATTGGCTCAGCACACTCATTGAATGAGCAATATCGGGTCTGGTGGATGTTGCCAAATACATAAGAGCCCCGACCAATTCTCTATAGGGCTTCCTCTCTCCATCGTCTTCATTTTGTTCATTTTTGATAAGACGGCTTCCTACATCCAGTGGCGTAGAGACAGGATTGCAATCATTCATTCCAAATTTGTGGAGTATGTCTTGAATATACCCCTTTTGTGAAATTGACACCTTGTCCTCTGTCTGGTCTATTTCAATTCCCAAACAGTATTTTGCGGGTCCAAGGTCCTTTATTTTGAAGTTTTTCTGAAGGCCTTGAATTATATCTTGTACCCAATCCTGGTTATCCGATGCGATTATAATGTCATCTACATATACTAGTAACAACATAATGGCTTTTCCACGTCGAGCAAAATATATACATGAATCGGCATTTGTTGCCTTTAACCCCAAATCAAGAAGTTTTTTATTTAATGTTGCATTCCATTGGCGTCCTGCTTGACGTAAACCGTACAGAGCTTTACGGAGACGACATACCTCGCCCCCATGATGCATTTCCTTGAGCATTCTTTGGGCTTGTTTGACCGCCATGCTCTTCTTATCCTCACGGCTGACGATCAATTTTAGCATTTCCTCTAGAAAATGAGGCTTTTCCATGAATACCTCTTCTTCCAAATGTCCATTTAAGTATGCAGTTTCAACATCCACTTGATGTAGTTTCAGGTTATGTCTGGCTGCCAAACTTAAAATCATGCGTAAAGAACTCATTCGCGCTACCGGTGAAAATGTCTCCTTGAAATCAATTCCAGGGCGTTGTGAGAAACCCCTAGCAACTATTCGTGCCTTTCGTCGCACTATAGATCCATCAGGAGCACGCTTATTTGTTAAAACTGTACGACATGTTACAATATTTTTACTCACGGGTCTGCGAACAATGTCCCATGTGCCATTATCTACAAGGCTTTTAACTTCTGAATAAATTGCTTCCTTCCATTCATGGGCATTTTCACTCGCCATCGCCTCGTGTATGGTGACCTCGGAGAAACAAGCGGTATCTTCGCCAGAAACCGCATCAACAAATGCATCATCATCGCTCTCCGTTGTTGTACCACCATTTTTACCATGCTCGTCATTCACAGTCTCCTCCAAGCGTTCCTCACTGGCGGTCTCCTCAATTTGTTGGTTGACCTGATTTTGGATTGGAGTGGATTGATAAATTTTCTTTGGTCTGCCTCTATTTCCTGTATACACCTTACGAGGTCTACCACGTGTTCGTTTCATTTCAATAGGTACTTGCGGTTCCTCAGGTATTCCCTCATTTGACGGTATTATTTGATTTTGCTCGACTTCTGAAAAAATAATATCAGTACCACAATTTGGATTAATTACCATTTCGACACTTGACTCTGGCTTGTGTCGATTATTCATTTCAGAAGGTAAAATTATATCTTGAGGATCCCCCTCATTTCTATATTTATCGAGGAATCGGACATCCCTAGCAATAGTAACTCTCCTGTCCTGTGGTATCCATACTCTGTAGCCTTTCGTTTCATCGGAATAGCCCACCAGCATACCTTCCTTTCCTCTTGGAGCAAATTTGTCCTTATTTGGCGATTTATCCAAAATATACGCCTTAATACCGAAAGAATGTAAATACTGTAACTTGACATTCCTACCAGTCCATAACTCGTATGGTATTTTTCCATTTAATGACTTCGTCGGGCATCGGTTCCTAATGTGATTTGCCATGGCAATGGCTTCTGCCCAAAAAGATGATGGTGCTTTTGATTCCATAATCATGCACCTAGCCATCTCAACTAGCGTTCGATTTTTCCTCTCTGCAATGCCATTCTGCTGCGGAGTATAAGGAACTGTCAGTCTCCTTTTAATGCCCTCCATACGCAGGAAAGTATCAAACTCATGATTGCAGAATTCTCCCCCATTGTCTGACTGGAGGTTTTTGATATGTTTTCCAGTTTGTTTCTCGGCCATATTTTTATAGTCTTTAAACGCTTGTAGGGCATCCTTCTTATTTGTCAGGAATCTCACTTCACACCATCTAGTAAATTCATCGGTAAAGGTAATGAAGTATTTTGCCTTACCTTGAGATTCCGTACGCATAGGCCCACAGATATCCATGTGTATAATCTCCAAAACCTGAACAGCTGACTCTTTCCGCTCACAAAATGGTAAAGCGATTAGCTTTCCTTGGAGACAAGTTTCACATTTGTTAGGCATCGGCTTTGTTTTGAACTTGGTTATAGCACCTCTTTTACTTAACTCGATGACATCTGAGTAATTTAAGTGACCTAGTCTTCTGTGCCACAGCTCTAAGGCTGAACACTGTTTATGGACCACACTGTTAACGTGTTCTGTTTCTTGTCGAACATAAAAGAGATCACCCTGACGATCCGCAATAAGTCTTATTTTTCCGTCCTGGTCCTTGATCAGAGCAATATTTTTCTTAAATACAACCTCATGACCCCTGTCAGTTATTTTTGCCACTGACATCAAGTTTGTATGCAGTTCTGGTACATGCAGTACATCCGTTAGCTTTGTTGCACGTTTATCGTTTGACACCGATGCTGTAAATTCAACTGCGCCAGCCTGAAAAACACTTACAGAGGTACCGTTAGCTAAATTTACATTTTTAGGTTCTGTTTGATTTATGTGTGTAAACTTTCTCCTTTCCTTGCATAAATGTGTGGTGCATCCACTGTCAAGACACCATTTACTGCTTGATACTTTATCGCTTGCTTGTAGCGCAAGGAAATTCTCAGAAAATACACTTGCAAAGTATGTGTTCGCCTGACTATCTGAGTGTTTTTTATCATTACCTCTATGCCAACATTGAGGACTTTTGTGTCCTAATTTATTACAAATGTGACATCGCACTTGGAACCTCTCATTTGAAGACTGTTTCCCTTCGCTCTTTGGTTCAGTCCACCTCTTTACGAAAGGTTTCTTCTTTTGCTTCACCATGAAAGCCCCTGCGGTACTCTCTGCGATATCTTTTTGTGATCTGGCCTCGTATTCCTCTAATATCTTTATTTTCAATTGATATGGATCAGGAAGCTCATCTCTACTTTCTATAGCACATCGGAAGTTTTCGAACGTACTAGGCAAACTATATAATAATAAGGTAGCAAGCATATCTTTGTGTATAGTTACATCCATGGATTTTAGTTTATCTACCGCATCAAAAAATTTCATAATATGTTCTCGTACATTACCACTTTCACTTAACTTTTGCAGTGTGAGTTGCTTCAACAGTGTGGTCTTCCGAGCCGGTCCTTTTGATGCGTAAACTGCCTCCAATTTTTCCCATAAATCATGTGACGTCTCACATCCACGTGCATTGTGAAGCTCCAATGGGCTTATCGATAAAATCAGATCAGATTTTGCTTTTTGATCTGCCAGGGTCCACGTTACTTGGTCCGCTGGGTTTTCTGGCTTAGGCAGAGTTCCATTTACATATGTCCACCCATCGTTTTTTATTAGGAGCGCTTCAATTTGCATGCGCCACGTGTCGTAATTATCTTTCGATAATAATTCAATTCTGGTCGAGTTAACTAGTCCCGCCATTTTTCGTCCTTGTACGCGCCACGTGGCGATCTAACCTCAAAATCACTCGCACAACTCCCGAAACGATTTCTATTAACCGATTTTAATTATTTAGTCTATCCGACACGTTATCTGGGCCCATAACCTGTTAGAATTATTTGGGCGAGAATCGTCCATTTATTTAACGGATAGACATAATTCTTACATAGACTCTAAATTGTGCACCTTCACGTGTAGAGTAAAACGCAGACTGGGGAGAGAAAACAAAAATCGCGATTCTAAAGAGACCGTTACAAAACAAAAGAAGATCGGTTCGTTAGATGATATATTCCAATGCAGATGGCGCGAATATGAAATAAATGTCGAGTATTAATTCTCAACAAAATATACCTGGGAACCTGAGGGTGGATCTTTAGAATTAGCCCTCGCACAGCTCGCAACATGCCCATATAAGGACAAACAATTGTTTCCCGTAAACACTGTATTCGCCTGATTTTCTAGTAAGATTCTAGTAATATTAGAGGCTACGTTACCCCCTTAAAATGTGCAAACTTTAAGTTGCTATGAATATTAAACGGTGCAGTGAATCGAACCCAAACTTTGGTAATTGTATTAATATAGTAAGAATTATATCTTGTCAAATTTTCAAAAATTTTGTTGCATTTTTATATACCTCGAGAACATCCTTAACGCAAGTTTGCATCTCGTCAATTCCAGTTCCCTCTCTGCTATTTCTCTTTCTCTGTTTAAAAGGCTGATCTCGCGCCGAACGTCCACTGCATCGTCATTCAGCGCCGTATTCCCCGAAGGATGACTCTCGCACACGTCTCTACCCGTATTTCCGTTTACCGTGTCCGTCTGACCGCGGTAGGCCCATTGACGTGATGGATCGTGTTCAATCAATCGCGCTATTAGCTCCGACTTCGTTCCGGACGTAGACCCTCTGTAGACCCTCATTTTGCAAGAATATCCTTTAGCTCTGCGACCGTAAGCGCGTTTAGATCCCGAGACGACATCGCGAATGTACTCCCGTAATATTTCGATCACAATTTTCGCCGTACTGAACCGTTGTTGCACGCGCGTACACTACTTTCACGCACAGACTTTAGGACAAGTCCTCAAAAATGTCGGATTCAAAACGTCAAAAGAATAATATGACCGTAAACATGAAATACTTTAATATTTCATTTGAAATACAACGAACACAATTAACTAGATTTTCCCGTTTGAATCTCCGTACTAGTGACGCGACATCCGACGGAATTCTCGCCGCTCGGAGACGATTTCTCCCTACATTATAAACCAGTCACCTGAATAAATCGCTTGCTTTTGAAGATAGAAGAAAATGCGTCAGACCAAACTTACTTGATATCGAGGGGCTCGTAATCTGATGTAATTTATTCATGCTACGTAAATTGAATGTTTTACGTGTAAGACACAAATGGGTTGAACTTCACCTCCAGAAACGAAATTTTTTAAACTCTTTTCATGTAATCATGTAGATTTTTGCGTGAAAATGTCGAAAATTCAAGTTTTGATGTTAGCAATTCAGTAGTTCAAAAGTTACGCATGTTTAAATGTGAGCGATTATAAACAGCTGTTACCGGTAAGGGCGTCGCCATGTTAATATGTAGTGAGCGTCGTGCGTTTTCTAACTAGTGACAGATTGACACAGTAGTAAAAACTAATATCAAAATGGAAATAAGATTTCTCTTGTACCATTTTGAACTAATAAATGGACATTTCCGACGTAATGAAATATGTATGAAACTGACACAAGGACGAATAAAAGCTAAATTATATTTGTAGAAGTTTCACAGAATGTGCTCAAATAATCGATGAATGTTACAAGTTGTTCTTATAACAATTTCTCAGGGTTAATATTTTACGAGAAGTATTATCTGCTGTTCGCGCAACAGTTTGATTACAAGCCATAACGGATATTCCAAGTTCCACCCAAGTCTTTCGATAAAACTTTCCATTCTTGAGAGGTTGTTTTCGCCGGTACTATTCTCGTACAATATTCTTTTCTTTGCTCCTCGCACTGCTACGTTTGTCTATTATATAAAAGTAAAAAATACACACAGACAACAATCTATTGGAGCATCGCGTATGGAGCTGAAACAAAATATTACATTTTGTTCAATTTATTTCTACCATCAAGCTTTTTGTTATTAATAACAAAAATATTGAAATTATTATATATTTATATCTATTTTGTTTTTGGTATTATCAATGATATTGTAATTAATTTATCCTTTGTATATTAATATTTATGCAATAAATTTAGGGGTTATTTTTATATTGGGGATTATAAGAGTAGGGGTTTTTCCTGTTATATTAGGGGGGTGGGCTTCAAATTCTAATTATTCAATATTAGGAGTGATACGTTCTGTAGCCCAATCAATTTCTTATGAGAGGAGATTATTTTTAATTATCTGTAATTTAATTTTATTAATTAAGAGATTTTCGTTATTAGGTTTTTTTAAGTAAACATTTATTTCTAGCTTCAAAACTACATATCGCACGCTTGCGACGAAAGTGACATAAATCAAGAATTACGTTTTTTAAAAACAGCGAAAAACTATTTCTAACATAATAGAACGTCTTCCAGATCGTCTCTGGCCGTAGCGCCCTAGATAATAACCGTTCGTATGAAGGCTAACCTTTAAACAAGAACCGAACTGTGGTCCGGTTTAATTGGAAGTGTGACAAATACGAAAACGTGGCCCTACGTGACCTCAGATTATGAACTTGAACATCCCATTCATTTCAGGGTTATACAGGGTGGGACACTATAAAGAATACAAAAGCTAAAAAATTTGTTCAACTGCAAAAAACTGACAATAGTTGAACAAACTGATTGATTCGAGTCGAATAATGTCGAGTAGAAATCTAATCGAAGAAAAATAAATAGGGGGTGGTTTTGTGATGTAATCATAAAATTAGTTCAGTAGAGATGAAGGAAACAAAAGTGAACGTAACGATTGCAACTGGCACACTGAATGTGACGAAAATATGTATGTTTCGAAATTAGAAAACTTTTGTTATCGAACCAGTCAAAATCCGTCTGTATGCAAATGAAATGTATTGATGCGACGCGGTCGAAGCACTTTCTCATCGATAGAGTTGATTTCCGAACTGACTTCTGAATTCTTCTAAGTGGCTTGCTTAATTATATTTCCAAATGCAACTCCACAAATATTCGCGGTTGTACCACTTAAATTTTTCTCCGTTAGTTCCAAGGAATATACATACGAGGGAGGTAGCTTTCGCGAATATTCTCCGCGCGCGTAACGCGGGTTTTTACTTCACCCTCAAAGTTTCAGCCTCGTAACTTGGCTTTTTAGCTCTCTACGTTTTTCCGATGGAACAAGTTTCGCAAGCCACAGACACGTCCGCGTCTGCACGTGATACTCACGGTAGAAACGTGTACACAACGCACCTCGAGAATTTTTACACGTTTCGTGTGTTGTTGGTGTAATCGCTTGACATACACAAATAGAATATATCATTCGATTCCTACAACGACGAAGTCGTTTTTTATACAGGACGAGACACTAACTATTGCCACCTGCTTACACTAACTTATTTATAATATTTTATCTATAAGAAAATAAATACAAACAAATAAAAATTAACAATTTTTATTGAAAATATTATTTTTGACTAATTGAACAATACAAATGTCTATAATATAAATATGTATAATACAATATATGATACATAAATAATATACTATGCCTAATATTAATCTAATACAGCTTAAATTAATGCAATCCATCTATGTTTTAATTCCGACTTTATATGCGAAAATTTTCTTCGGATTTCCTCTTTCTGTTCATCAGAATAATCCTCCTGATCGCACAAGTAGTCCTCAGCGTATGAAAATTTCGCATTTAGATTGGCATTTTGCAGTTGCTGCATAATGTGCCATATTTGCTTCCGTGTAAATATCTTAACATTAGATGGTCTTACAATAATAAATAAAGCTTTTAAATCAGGTAAATCATTACTTTAAAAAATATCATTCACGTCAACAAAATCTTTTTTTTTATTTTATTTATTTAATGTTGATTTAACATTTAAGGTCATTAGCAACACGGTACAGTTTCTTACAATATTTTGTACATCTTAGTATCTTTGATATATTGGGCAAGACCGCCAATGTGCTCCTCAGAACTTAACAGAATGGGTAAGGATCCAGGCAGCTTAGTATTTTTCCTTTCATTTTCATATTTTTTGCATTCTAGTATTAGGTGATTAATATTAACTGGTACTTTACATATATCGCAGATCGTGTTTTCTTTTTTAATTAACAAAAATGAATGGGTTATTTCTGAGTGCCCAATTCTGATTCTAGTAATTGACGTTTGAATTTGACTATCTATTGGACTTGGAAACTTTTGCCACTCAAAATCCGCTCCTTCGTTGTGGTATTTTTGTGTATAATTCCTTTTAATTTTGTCGATTACATGTTTTCTGAAAATTTCATTTATATGGTTTTTGAGGTCATTAAGTCTGGTATAATGGGTGATTTGTTTCATTTTTGTATTTGAGACTGCCAATTTGGCCGCTCTATCTGCGTTTTCATTACCCTGTATACCCATATGCGATGGAATCCAGCAAAAGGTAATGGATTTGCCGGTTTCAACAGCTGAGAACAAAATCTTTTTTTAACGATAACTTATGAACTCGCAAAGGGCCTAGCCGAATAAGATGGTCAAACATGCCCTTAGACGTTTTTCAACGGCTTTTGAACCATTCGAAAGCTAATCAAGAAAAACCCCTCTGTGCAAAATTTCAACCCCCTAGCTTGCCCGTGAGGGTAGTTACAAGGTAAATTCGATTTGGCGCTTTTCTGCGAATTTTCCGATTTTATATGCGTTGTAAAAATCTGAAAAAATATGGCATATTTTTGATCCCAAGGCGGATTTTTGAGAATTTTTCCAGATTTTTTTATTGCAAACTGTGGTCGTAAAAAATGAAAAACCCCCAAAAAAGCGGAAAAATATGAAAACATGCCATTCCAGTTTTTGATTCCCTGATGAACTACTATAACCAGCAGTGTTGTCAATTTTTTTTAGATTTTTTGTTGTGGTGCATCGTTGTCAAAAACAAGAAAAACCGAATTTTTTCGACGTTTCTGCTGTTGGGAGGAAAGTTACACTTGTTGGCTTTACCGTGGGTGTATATTAAGTAATTTTTAGCGTTATTACATTGAAACAAGCAATTGTTTCACCTAAAAAATGTGATTTGAGAGAAAAACAATTGTATACTGTGCGATACATGCTTGAATATTAGAAAGACTTCCATCATCACCGGTTGGCGCCGTGGTTAAGTCGTCGGACTAGGAAGCGGTTATGCTGGGTTCGATCCTGTTGATAGTAGTTTTTTTTTCATTACTTCAAACTTTTTTTTCAATTTCTTATTGAATGGTTTGTTTATGTGAATTTAACAATAGTTTTTTAATGTTTTATAACATTTAAATAACATTTTTAAGTAAAGTGCATATACACAAATATAGTTTTGAAGTATCTATTATTTCCTCGATTCTCTCATTGTATACATATTAATCATGACAGTCCTGTTTAACATTTTTTTATCATTAAAAATCACTAATCTAGTTTCTGAGTCTTGTGTCAAAAAAAAAATAGGGAGGCAATGAGACCAGTATTTTGACCAGTGAGGTGTCAGGAACAAGTAACCTAAATGATTCCTTTTTCTTTCTAAGGTTCATGAGAATAGAATTCCCGTTTACGGTTATTTTAAGGAAGGTTTTGTACCGTGGACACTTATGTTACGGATTAGAACTGTTATTCTTCACTTTTACATGTACCTAAACGTACCTTTAAACATCTACCTGAACGGACCTCTGAATATTTGCTTAAATTGGCATGAACAAACCATTCAATAAGAAATTGAAAAAAGAAGTTTGAATTAATGAAAAAAAAACTACTATCAACAAGGATCGAACCCAGCATAACCGCTTCCTAGTCCGACGACTTAACCACGGCGCCAACCGGTGATGATGGAAGTCTTTCTAATATTCAAGCATGTATCGCACAGTATACAATTGTTTTTCTCTCAAATCACATTTTTTAGGTGAAACAATTGCTTGTTTCAATGTAATAACGCTAAAAATTACTTAATATACACCCACGGTAAAGCCAACAAGTGTAACTTTCCTCCCAACAGCAGAAACGTCGAAAAAATTCGGTTTTTCTTGTTTTTGACAACGATGTACCACAACAAAAAATCTAAAAAAAATTGACAACACTGCTGGTTATAGTAGTTCATCAGGGAATCAAAAACTGGAATGGCATGTTTTCATATTTTTCCGCTTTTTTGGGGGTTTTTCATTTTTTACGACCACAGTTTGCAATAAAAAAATCTGGAAAAATTCTCAAAAATCCGCCTTGGGATCAAAAATATGCCATATTTTTTCAGATTTTTACAACGCATATAAAATCGGAAAATTCGCAGAAAAGCGCCAAATCGAATTTACCTTGTAACTACCCTCACGGGCAAGCTAGGGGGTTGAAATTTTGCACAGAGGGGTTTTTCTTGATTAGCTTTCGAATGGTTCAAGAGCCGTTGAAAAACGTCTAAGGGCATGTTTGACTATCTTATTCGGCTAGGCCCTTTTCGTAATCGTTTTTTACACTAAAATAAAGCTGAAATCTTCCACTTTACAGTGGCGAAACAAACATTACCGAGACGGTCCCGGACGTACAACTAATTCCTTCCGATTGTATGTAGATTGAGATTAAAACTACCTTCTAATTGACTTTTTTCAGTTACTTCTATTTTATTTAAATCAACGCGTATTTGATTAAAATTGTGTGAAATGTACACACTTACCTGTTTCAATACTATCCATCGTTGTTTTTTTTTCAATAGCTTTACACTATTACATTATTACGCCCTCACTCTTCATCTTTTCCAGGTAGCACCTCATTTTTACCTGAGGTGAGTTTGACAAAATACACTTTTGGCCAGCCAGATCGGCCAAAAACCCCACAGTAGTTTGTGCGATCTCTAACAAGTGCCTGCCCATTTTACTGCCGGCCAACGCAGCACCGCACTTTTAATAGATCTTTTATTAACATGAGTGATATTTTAGGATCGGTTAACTATACTGCTCAATTAAAGAGGTCTAACATTCTGTTCTTTCGACTATTTTGTTTGGAATGAAGAATCATATTCTTTCTATAAAGCTTATATCATGATTCGTTCGCATCCTCTGAATAGTACGCTATTGGTAATACAAACTGCTGTGCTATTTCGCAACCATGTTTTAATAATTTGTGTAAAGTTGGGCTCATTCGAAGAAAAAATTCTATCTAAAATTCTATCGAAGAAAGAAAGTTTCACCAGAAGTTAGAAACTTCGTCGAAGAAAATATGTAAGTTAAAAAGATTAAGTACCCACCTTCTTCTATAAATAAGAGTATAATTATGAACAATACATATCTAATTTATATTATTATACATTACAACTACACGGAGCCTGCAGAAAGTGCCCTAATGTCAGCGATACGTCAAGTGATGACGAGATGTGAGGTGCTTCATGTGTTTCGTAACTCAAAACGTTCAAATACTGAATTATTATTATTTTTATTGTGATTTATATATGAGAATACGATGTACATTCAAATTAGTGTGTTATAAAATCATTTCAACGAAAACATGATTTCATTAATTTCTTGTCACAAAAATCGATTTCTTGAAAAAACCAGAGGTCGTAGACAAATTTTCAGACCAGATTTGAAATCAGCGTGAAAAAATCTACGGGAAATGATACATAGTATGTTAAAAAAAATTTCTGCCCGTTGTAACGGAGAAACCACTTTTTGTTGAAATTGTACAAGTTTAACGAATTTTCTCAAGGTTAAAAACCGTTCGTATCGTAATCTCCCTATTTTTTCAAAGTTTCAGCTTTCATTAAAAAAATTTCATCGCTCTATCTCATTTCTATCGAAAGTTATTTGATTTTGAAACAGATTTCATCGGTTTGTTCTATGGTGACGTCTTGGGTAACGCTAACGCCAAACTATTTTTATTGCATTTTTGAAAAGTATAGACCATTAAAAATAATTTGCAAGATTCTATTCTGAAATTCATTGCTAATTATAAAGTTACAATAATTCTAGACGGACACGTGTCGATTAGCCAAGAACAGGAGTGGCACTAGAGGCACTTCAACCCGCTGAATGCGGACAGCGGGTCGCGGGTTGATGTTCCTCCAGGCAGGGGAGGTAGAAAGGGGCGCAAGGTCATCTGCGACCCCTGGACCTGGGAGTTTACGGCACCCCCGATGCATCTCCGTGGATGTACACGGGTTCTACCGGTTCTCCCAGGTCCTTAAAAAAAAAAAAAAAAAAAAAAAAAAAAAAGGACACGTGTCGGAATAGCAGTGTTAGTACAAAAAACGGAAAATATTTACAACAGGTCCACGTCTTCCGATTTTGATGAAATTTAAATATGTTATAGATTTCGACATATTGAATAACTTTTTCCTTTTCCAATATAGGGGGGACGCTGTAGAGATGAGGGAGAAACCGGGGGGGGGCGGAAAGAGCCAGCCTAACACCACACCCACCCACCCACTCAGTGCTAAATAGACACCCAGTGTTTATAAATTATACTCTAGGTTTTTACGTATTTTGATGTGCTGATTAGGAATATAATAGTGAAAATTGGATTAGGTTAGGTAATTATTTATTAATGTTAATAACCTTTTTTTATGGTGAAATGCTATTCGCATTCCGTAGATGTGAGACCTCCCTCGGGGGGGGGGGGGGAATCCCTCCCTGAGGCTGACTCACTAAAACCCCACACCCACCTAAGCTAATGTAAGGGGGAGGCCAGGATCTCTAGCTCTCCCATCCTACTCTGTAAAACCCCGGGCGGAGGGACCCGCCCGGTGTCCCGATCCCTAGAGCCTTCGAGTTGGGCTTCCCGAACCGCAGTTCGGTCCACCCACAGCTCCCGGAGCCTTCGTGCGCTGTTCGAAGCAGCAGCAATGGGTGAACTCTCTAAGGGGGCCACCCACCGCCGCCGACCGGCCAGGGCAAGAAGGCGCCGACACCGGCAATGGAGGGCCGTCGGAAGCGCAATCGCACGCCCCGACCCTCCCCACCACACCCCCCCACACGCCACCTCCCCGGAGCCCGCCTCCGGGAAGTGGCCGACACCCCCTCCACCGGGTACCGGATAAAGGTTCCTTTGGGGATGTCGGTCCACCTCGGGGGGAGTTTAACCCCTCCCCCCTGGGAGCCAGGGTCAGTTAACTCCCCTGGCCTTGAACCTTTTTTTTTCTTTTTTTTTTTTAATTGGGGAAAATCCGATTAATGGATAACCATCCTTGCCGCCGAAGGCAAGGATGACCAATGCCGGTCTCGGTATAATCGTTACCGACTAACGACCCCAATAGTCGTCCCTAGACATTTACTGCAGGGACCCAGGATCACGTTAGTACTCAACTGGGCCCCCGCTGTCCCTTAATGAGACCTCCCCTAACAACCCCCCTTAGCAACCGGACGAGCAGCCGACGACATTTACAGCACAGTAACAGTCGTTCTTTCGTTTGAAAAAATTGTATTTTTCTTCTAACAACCACCGTTTTGTCCATTTAAGGTTCTTCGATACGAATTTAGCCTCAGTCCTAGCGTTTTTACATATAATAAGAAAAATTTTTAGCTTTAAAAACAACTACAACCGGAGCTACGTTTTCCACCGCTGCAACTTTATGTATCCTAAAATGTTCGTATCAAAACGTAGTTTGTAAAACTGTCTTCAATTTTAACTGAATAAATCAATGTGTTATTAAAATTGGAGCTGAAACTTTACTGTCAAATTCCGTGCATTTTTTTAAACATGCGTCCCTCCAAGCTATTAGGTTTTCTAAATTGATTTCTATAGGGTGTATTAGTGTATTATGAGACCTTCAATCTCCCAAACAATTTTGTTTGAAATAATTGCAATTTGTCCGAATTCTTTATGTTCAACATTTATCAATTTTGATTCGAGTTTTACAAAAAGTACACCGAGTTAACTCCATGAATTTTTTCAAAGTAATTGGTGGTATATTAAACTTTAATTTCGCGTTGATTTAAATCTGCTCACATTTGCTCATGCGGAGAAAATAATAAAAGTCCATATTAGGGTTTGCAATACCGGACCAAAAATACAATACCGGTATCCGGTATTTTTTAAAATGTTGTACCGGAATACCGGTATTAATACCGGTATTAGGAATGTCCAAAAAGGTACAAAACCACAATTGTTTCTTTGCCATAATTATTAGTTTTATACAAAAAATATAAACAATTTTGTTATGTATAAATATAAAATAAAGGAACAAATGTTATAACCAAATATTATTAATAATAACAGTAAGATAATCAGTTTATAACGGTCGGTCTTCCCGTGAATAGCTCCGAGTTCGTTCAGAGTGATAGGGAAGACGGGGCGGGAACAGGAACGCCAATAATGCGTACTCCGGTTAATCGAATATATCTTTATTAAACTCTTCGTTCGGGCGGGTGCCTACTGGGACGGACGGCTGCGTAGTCGCCTAGAGACAGAAGGAGAGAACTCCTTAACATCCAGAAGTCAACGGACAACGAATCGCAAAGTATTCACGGCGGTGACGGATGTCCGCGTCGCAGACGGCTTGCGCGCGGACGCGCGTGAGTGTGACAGAGATACGAGATCGGTGACCGACGGGGCCAGTCCCCGGTATGGTATCGGTGACGAGTACGCGGAGCGTATCACCGCGACTATTCCCCGCGCGTTTCGCCTATCGACGATTCTCCTTCGAACCACCCGATAGCGGGCCGAGGGGGGGCCGTCACCCGGCGGTTCGCCTCCCGACCGCCCGATGCACCGGGCCCGTCCTGGAGGCGGGAGCGCGTTGGGTTACAACCTAACTCGGCTATCACGGCGGTCCGGATGTTGCTCGTCGACGGATCGTCCCCTAGCCACCCGATGCGCCAGGCCCGCTTGGGGGATGGGAGTGCAGCGGTACGTTACCACTCGCGGCGACGGCCGGGAATCGAACAAAACTCGTCGACGCCTCGTCTTTTCGCCACCCGATGCTCCGGGCCCGCTTCGACGATGACAGGCGTCGAGGGAGCACTGCGGTTCGCCCAGGAAGAACTCCGCCGATTGTTTTTTTTTTTAGAAGAAAAATGGTAGGACTGTACCTAGCGGCTTTTATGCCGCTTTACCAGTGAATAGTTAGAATGTAAGAGTGGGATTACCTTCTTAAAGTAATATTACCATAGGGCAAATTAAGTAGAAGAGGGAAAAAATTTGCAAAAATGCCCAGAACGGAGCTATGAAAATAGCGAAGAAGTAGTAATGTAGCTAGGAATCCACATGCAGGAAATAGCAGTACAATAAGCAGATGCAAAAGTATTTGGATCATGGCAGGAAAAGAAAGCTGGTTAGAGTCAGATGAAGAACAGCAGTATAAGAAAAAGTTAAAGGTTGTCGTAACGTGTACGGAAATTAAAGGAAGAACTCCGCCGAGTGTCTCGGTTGCGCGGCTTATATAGCCCGAAATCCCGAGCGCGAACCGTGACGAAAGACCTGGTCGTTTCGGAGCGTTCGATCGTTCTCGGTCGGCTCGTCGGTTTAGCGCTCTCTAATTGGTGCGGGGCCGTGTACGCGAGAGTTTATAAATATGTCCCGCGTTTGTCGGCTCGATGTCTTTCGGCGGTCGGTGTTTCCCTAGCGCGGAGCTATGCTTCGTCGCAAGTTTTAACATTAGTTTTAACAGTAATACAATAAACGAACAATTTCTGGGTGGAAAACGGAGTGAGACAGGGGCGCCCGATGAGCCCGACGTTATTTAACATATATGTAGCAGACCTGGAGGAAATGCTGAGGAAGGGACAAAACGCAGGGGTGGTACTAGGAAAAGAGAAGATTTGGTCTCTAGGCTATGCAGATGACATAGTGCTGATGGCGGAAGAAGGGAAGGGCTTGAAAGAAATGATGAAGAGGATAAGCAGGTACTTCGTGAGAAAAAAGTTAGAGGTAAATAACGAAAAGACGAAGATACTAATTTGTTGCAAAGGAAAAAGAAACAGGAAGAGGGAGGTTTGGAAGTGGGGAGATAAAGAGGTCGAAGAGGTTAAAGAGATTAAATACTTGGGATACATTTTAAGTAAGACAAATAGCGAAATAGAGCATATAAAAAAAAGGATATGAAAGGCCAGGAAGGTGATGGGAGGATTATGGGGGATAGGAGAAAGAAAATTTAAGGCAGATCTGATATGGAGGATGAAGCTCTTTGACGCGGTGGTAAAAGGAATACTTATGTATGGAGCAGAGATATGGGGATGGAAGGAAAGAGAGGAGATGGAGAGAATGCAAGAGAGGTATATAAGATGGATCCTGGGGGTGGAAAGCACAACACCAGGGTATATAGTGAGAGATGAAATGAAAAAAGACAAGATAAGGATAGAAGCAGGGAAGAGAGCGGTCAGATTTGAAGAGAAAATAAGAAAGGACGAAACCAAAAAAATACTAAAGGAATGTTGGAGAGAAAGAAAAAGGAGGAAGAAGAGGAAAAGCTAGATAGATGGGGAGAAGAGAGAAAAAGATACTTCTGGCAATGCGGTCTGGAGATAGAAGAGGTAACAAGATTGAGAGAAGAAGGGGACGGAACAATAGAAGAGAGAGTAGTAAGTAGAGACAGGGAGGTCCAAGAACAAGAAAAGATAGAGAAGGTATGGAAATCAAGAAGTGTACCCAGGTATAAAGAAATACGAACGGTGGGAAGACCGAGATACCTGACAGGAAAAAGAGGAAGAAAAGGGGATAGCGTGACGTTGGTAGCAAAACTGAGGTGCGACAACGAGGAAAGGGCAAATAAATTCTGGGAAAAAGAAGGGAAGAAAGTATGCAGGATGTGCAGAGGAGAGGAGGAGACGCTAGAACAACTTGAAGAGAGATGTAGGGAGATGGAAGAAATAGAAGGAAAAATAGAAGAAATATTGGATGAAAAGAAATGGGGTAGGAAGCTAAGAGAAAACAGAGGAAGGGTAGAGAAAAAAGAAAGAGAGGAGTGGGAGAAATAAACAGTATGGGAGTAGCGAAGGACAGGGAGGGTAAGGAGAGATAAAGACAAAAAGAAGAAGGGAATAAAGCTAGAAGGGATGTAAATTAAGGCGCATGTAAATAATGTAAATAATGTATATAATGTATATAATATAAAGAAGTAGGGTAAATAATAGATGAACATGTAAATATGTAAGGAATTGAGAAAAGAAGGAAGAGGAAAGAAATGTAACGCCGAAAGGCATATATTTTTTAATAAAGATACACACATACAATAAACGAATAAAACATATAGTATTATTATTGAGAAGATACATACTAATAACTAAGAGTGAAGAAATAGTATAGATACTAAGAGTCAATACCACTAAGAGTAAATGTTATTAATATCTATTAATAGAAAAAACATTAACTAAATTAACTGCATATTTTTGAAATGTGATTGTAAAAAGTACAATGCATTAATTGGACTGTGTAACGCGACGATTAATGAAAAGAAATCCAGGGGCGACAAATCACCTCGTCACCACCCTGAGGTGACAAAAGAAGCGCACCGCGGCCGAATGTTCGAGAAGGCCACGAGTTCGAGAACTTTCTCGACCCCTAGTAACCGTTGTTGATAAGGTTAGCAACGACGTAGTATAAATACCGGTAGCATAACGCAGAGCACTTTACTTTAGCTGCGCCTTTGGGAGAGGACGAGGTAAGACCACGGCCGCCCATAGGTTAGGGAGAGTACGAAGCAATGCTATCGGACGCCCAGCAGCTCAGGAGAGGACAGGGGTTGCACCTGGACGCCTCTCTGGATAAATGGGAGAGGACGGCCATGAAGGCCGGCCGCCCGCCGAGAGGAAAGAACAGGGTAGCTTCCTGGCCGCCTGGAAGTAGGAACGCCTGGTTCCTCTGCACGTCTCAGGAGAGGACAGGGGTTGCACCTGGACGCCTCTCTGGATAAATGGGAGAGGACGGCCATGAAGGCCGGCCGCCCGCCGAGAGGAAAGAACAGGGTAGCTTCCTGGCCGCCTGAAAGTAGGAACGCCTGGTTCCTCTGCACGTCTCGGAGAGGACGGCCATGAAGGCCGGCCGCCGAGCGGGCAGGAGAATTCAGGTGAATCCGAAAAGTCGCCATCTCCCCAGAAGGAAAGAACGGTTGAGATAAACCGGACGCCTGATGGGGAAACCTCTTTCTCTTTTTCTCATAATTTCGTTTACGTTGCTAACCTTCTTCAAAGGTTTTATTATTCACGAAACAACTGTCAAATGTACAAAACTAATTAATTTTTAAAATATATTCTATGTCCAGATATTCCCTATTCCTTGCGAAGTTATTCCAAACGATTCCAACCACTTCCTACAACTGTCATTAAGCGCAGAACGTATTTTTTTGCACAAATTACACGCAGGTGAAAATGGGTTGGTGTTACTGTTAATAATGAGGACGAAATGAGGATTGAATGATAATGATATGACGAAATGATAATGAGTAGACTGCGGATCTTTATGCAAAATAAGAATTGTCTGTATCGATTGCAACGAATAGAAACCAAACAAAATGTTATTTCGTCGCTCAATAATTTTAATAGATAAGAAATCATATATTTACATCTTGAATTTTCAAAATTTCCTACAATTTTAAATACATAAAGATTAGTAATCTAATAATGAGGATGAGAATGAATACTTCCTCTAAATATTTGCATCGTTATCCTTCATCTTCTAACTCGGTCTCCCGTGACGGTTTTCGATAAATCTATTTTTTGTATTATTGTTTCTGGCATTTTTTTCATTTACAGCTGATTGCAAGTCAGCAAATTATTGATGTTGATACTACTGTAAATACGTATTTCAAATAACAGTAGATGGTCAAAAAAGTTATTCATTATATATAGTTAATACCAAAAATACCGGTATTTTACCTTAGCAAATACCGGTTTCACGAAATTGCAAAATAGTACGAAATACCGGTATTCGATATACCGGTATTGCAATCCCTAGTCCATATTAAGACGATCGCGCTCGGCGGCTTTCGGCGTAGTCTTTCAAAGAAATTTGTTGCAATTATTTTTAAACGCATGCCATTTAATAAGTACTTATGTGTTCAATTTGATTCATATAAATTATATATTTAGTTTTAAAATTGTATAAATATTTACAATCGTTCAATTGAGTATTAAAGAAAATGCCAAAAGGTTTCTTTGAGATTTTCTATTATATTCATTTGGAGCACATTAGATTTGATATAACGGTCGACCATTAAGTGCATAAATACACACAAATGTTAAACATAGTAGAAAGGACCCCGCACTAATCATATGGAAAATCTATCCCGGTTAAATCAGTCGAATTTTTTATATGTTGTAGCTTATGATCTACTGAACAAAAGATGGACAGTTATCGAGTTATAATCAGTGAAATATGACAAATTCGTGCTGCCGAATACTCAAATCTCGGGAAGTATATTTATTTAACAAGCTTGCCGCAGCCCCACCCCCGTCACCCCACTCCTTCGGTTTTCACACGGACCACGGACAGAGGGTTTGGAGTGAAAAAATACTACGGGAGTGATGAACCGTGGGCTCCTTATCTCTGCTGTGATACGCAAAGATTTTTGTGAAAGATTTCTGTTCACAGACTTTTTCAAGATCATTCAAAATTCAAAAAAACTAATGACACCACCTAATAGATTTTGTGAAACCGTACTATTTTTGTTTCAAACATTTTTCTAAAAAATAAATACTTCCCGAGATTTGAGTATTCGGCAGCTTGAATTTCTCATGTTTGACTGATTATAACTCGATAACTGTCCATTATTGAACTTTGTGCCCATTACATCTTTTATTCAGTAGATCATAAGCTACAACATATAAAAAATCCAACTGATTTAACCGGGATAGATTTTCCATATGATTAGTGCGGGGTCCTTTGTTGCAATTATTTTTAAACACATGCCATTTGATAAGTACTCATGATTTCAATTTGATTCTTATAAATTATATATTTAGTTTAGAAATTGTTTAAATATTTACAATCTTTCAATTGAGTATTAAAGAAAGTACCAAAAGGTTTCTTTGAGATTGTGGATTATATTAATTGGGGGCACATTAGATTTGATATAACGGTCGACCATTGAGTGCATAGATATGCAGAATTGTTAAACATAGTAGAAATTTATTTTGACGTTGAGACGCGTGCGTTTGCCGTCCACGCCTTGAACGTAGTCTATTGAGTTCCCAGTTGAATCCGCGCGAAACGATAAGACACTATGTTTACTCATTATGTTATACTAAATATACAGTCCCTTATTTTCAATTGTTTATATGATATCTGTCGTGGTCAGACGTATCAGACGTGAAACAAAAGATTATTAATAATCTGTAAATTCATTTCCTACAGTATTTATTCATTCATTCATTTAATTATGTCGAGGTAAACAAAAGAAATTCTTAAGGGTCCGAAGTTTTTATTCCTCCTTGGGAAAATTTAGATAAACAATATATATAGTATAGTACTTTTTTCAAAATTTACGTTGGAATCGTAAACCACTTCTTATTCAATAGAAAAACATAAAAAACAAGGCTATCGCGATTATTGAGGTACTTTACTCTAAAATTACATAGTTTAAGAGGAATGACTTTCGCCCGAACGACCATATACACGACACACAGTGCGCTTTTGGCCATTGTCGCCGAAGTGTTTGGCAGCGACGCTTATATCTTCTATATAATAAAAATGAAATGCTGTTCATTCGTCACGACATCACGTGAGAACGGCTGGACCGATTTGGCTAATTCTTTTTTTTTAATGTTCGTTGTAGTCCGAATCAGGTTTTTAGAGTAAGAAAAATTGGAAAAGTTGCCCGGAAAAATGGAAAATTCGGTAAAAAATGTAAGTGCTCTTTACCACGTTGTTTTCTATGGGATTTTTATATAAATATAATTCTATAACTCACGATTCGAACGATGGATACACGTAATCCTTTTATTGTTGTGTTCGGTATGGCTCTGGAAAGTTTTTTCAGAGAAAAAAATTCGAGACAATTACAAAGGAAAGTCGGAAAATTCGGACAAACTGTAAAAATCATAATTTTTTAGACCGACCAAATTTATTGTAATTTGGACAGGACAACGTCTGTTGGGTCAGCTAGTCTATTACTATAATCATACTATACATCATTTTAAAATCTATCTAATTTTTTATTCCTCCGAATTCATCTATGACTGTATTTTAATTGTACGTTTATTCATAGTTGCATTCGTTTTTAGATAAATAAGAACGCTTTGGGTTAACGATGATTAATTTGTAAAAGTATAAAATGTAAATTTGGAATAGAATTTCCTTTAAACAGAGCATGCTTAATTTCACAAGTAAAGTATAAACCGACGGAAGCATTGGTAGCTAGTTTCGAAATTGAGCGGGGTAGTGGAATCTCTGAATGAACTATTAAACTACTTTGTCGATGTTACGGTTTCTAGTCGGACACAGTAAGAGCGTTCCAACTGTGAACATTAAGCAAAAGTCGAACTCTCGAAAGTCTTCGTAGCGATTCTCCCGACAAATTCTCTGCATCTTCGAGTAAAGTAGGCTCAACCAGATGCGTATATGTATAAAGGATAATTACTATTCTATTAGAATGAAACGGAAAAAGCAAAAATTGAACGATTACACTAGTTTACAAAATGAAATTGATTTGCTTGACACACCTCTAAAAGCTACTTTTGATCGGTACTTAAATCTTATAATACAATCAGTCTAATCTCAGGTAGGCATCCTTGAATTGATTTAAAATTAATGACAGGAAGTTCTCCAGAATCATATTAAGTTTGACAACTGAAGCTCCATCTGCTGTCTGCAGCAGAGCTGCAACATGTAGATTCATAATGACTAGATTTGAATGATGTAAATCTATGTCTTCTTTTGAAACCAAAAAGTAATTCAAAGTAACCGCTTAGATTTTAATAAATATCGTATATGTGCAATTAGAATTCTAAGTGCTTGTAAGACAACATAAAACTCAAATTTTAAAGCTCTTGTGACACCTTAAAAAATCTGACACAATCCAATGTGTGCAAACTTCATCCGGAAGATAAAAGCTTATTTTATAATTTATTCGATAATGACACTAATTTGCAAAATGAAATTGATTTCATGTACATTTGATGAGAGGTAACTTTTCTTATGGATTTTCTCCCGCTGAATTCGAAAATCAAGGTTCATTTTTTTTATGGAACAGTTTTTTATAATATTGTGATTTTTTAAATTTTCTGCCTCTTTCCACTTTAAAAACCATATCTGGAGCTAGACGTGTCCGATTTGGTTGTTCTTGGTACCAAATGAAATACATTGAAATGATGAACAAATTATGTATAATGGGACCATTAATACTGATGAAAATAGTCGAGATTTAAAAAAAAAATTACATTTTGAAGCTTATTTTATGGCCATGGAAAAATAGAAACCAGTAAAAAACGTCCGGTTTCTCTTCACATATGTAAAGCTGACAGTTTTACGCAACAAATAACACCAACCAGAAGTAAATCGACCGAAAAATGATAAAGTTATTAGCGATAAAGTGAATAAATCCAAATCCCACATTTTCTGAATATATTAATTTTTCGACAAGTGGCCAGCGAAAACTGACGTTTCGTTTCGAATAAAACAACACAATTTTGATTGTAAAAAACCATACGAAAGAACCCAACTTAATTCTTTAGAATATGTTATAAATAGTTTTGGCTCTTGCTCTGTTTTCGGTTGGTTTGGGATTCATTTTTCTCGCGAGGAACCATATGTAGTCTGCCGACGTTGCTTCATCCCAAAACCCTTGATAACGTCGCTCAACGATCTTAATAGTCCTCAACAAAATGTCGTATAAGTATAGTTAAAGTTCTAAGTGCTTGTAACATTTCAGTACCAATTAATTTCGCCGTGATTAAAACTTCATGTATATTGTTCATTACTACTTCATCCTGCATTGTCAATTGATAATACTCTAAAATGAATACAATTATGTAAATATAAATACAATTCATGTAATATAATTTTTGAAGTGAAACTTCTTATGGCGCGATGGGCGTAAAACCGATTGACGATGAAACGGAAATGCGGCAGGAAGTGGCTAGTGCGCAGACTCTCGTACGGTTTAGGAGAGAGAGAGAGCACGAAAGCAGAAGCCTTACCATCATTTTTATAGTGCGTCACGGTTTGTTTTTAACCAACACGTGTTATTTACATAAACAAATAATAAAAATAATGACAAAAACAA
Source organism: Lasioglossum morio (assembly GCA_916610235.2). Lineage (NCBI taxonomy): Eukaryota > Metazoa > Arthropoda > Insecta > Hymenoptera > Halictidae > Lasioglossum > Lasioglossum morio. The sequence continues at coordinate 22,716,765 of OU744327.1, read as the reverse complement.
ATGCAGAACGTAATAAATACGATCGACGATAAAACGAAAATGTGAGTGCGAAGTGGCTAGTGTGCAGACTCTCGTGCGGTTTGGAAGAGAGAAAGAGAGAGCACGAAAACAGAATGCTTACCGACATTTTTATAGTGCGTCACAGTTTGACAGCACGTGCAACTACGATTGCGTTAATTCAAATAATAATATAATAATTACATCTATTGTTGTTGGAGGTATTAGTCTTTCGAAAACTACCGTGTGCGGAAGAGAATAAAAGTACATCAGTATCAGCACCTATTTATCTTCGTCAAACTGATATTGACGAACATAACCTCACATCAAGTACATTACGGAACATGGTTAACACAGAGAATCAAGCAAATAATCCATCAAGTTCAATGTTAAATGATGTGAATGTTAGCAATATTATTCAACCTTATAGTGACTTTCAACGCCATAGACCAGTTCATAATCAATTTAAGAAAACATTTATAAATAACAAATTTGGTCAGTCGTGCTCTGTTTGCAGTAGATTATGGTTTACTAATGATTTAAAAAAGTACAATGCAGAATATGAAGAAATTTTGAAAATAATACTACCAGATATTGAAAGGGATAAAATACCAATCTGTAATACTTGTCGAACTGCACTGTCGAGGAAACAAATTCCTACAATGTCTTCCTACAACGGTTTTAAATACTCTGAGATACCAGCGCATTTACTTCCACTGGATTTAGTGTCAGAAAGATTAATTTCTCCACGCATTCCTTTTATGCAGATAAGACGATTGAGGTATGCACATGGCCAGTATGGCATTCTAGGACAAATTATAAATGTTCCGATTTGTGTAAATACGATGGTTAAAAAATTACCCAGAGACCTTGACGATGATCATTGCATTAATGTTCATATTAAGAAAAAAAAATATACGTGTGGAAAACCACGCGCGGTAGAAGTGAAACTTCTTGCAGTCTAGTAATGTTTAGAAGCATATTAAGATTGGAAATGTTAAAAAAAACAAGATCAGGAACAACTAATACAAAAAAATCATAGAAAAAGTTTCACTTCAAACATAATGAACGATTTTGCTTCGCAAAGAAGGAGAGCGTATGGGAAATGCTATGAACTACGTCTCTTTCTTTCTCATACGCTCTCCTTCTTTGCGAAGCAAATTTTGATCGTTCATTTTTTTATTGATTTATTTCCTTATCATCTTTATCCACAAATAGTCATTCTAACAAATTACTTCTTCCACAAAATCCTTATAGTGAGAAACGTGTATTTATTAAAAGCAAAAGCTAAGCTACTGAAAAAATTAAATAATATTCGTGTAATCAATAAAAATAAAGTTTATCAATAATTTGAACAGTGTTCAAATTTTAACAGCTTACTTATTGCTATGGTAAACAACTCCTGCTCAGTATTAAAGCTCAGCAATAAAAAGAAAATGTTCGTCCCTATGTTTCCTTTCACCCTTTTTTTCAGGGTTATGTGGGACTGTCCAGAGGACTCTCCGGCCAGCCTCTACCCACTAAAACCGCACTCCCACCTAAGCTATTGTAAGGGGGGGGGGGGCAGGATCTCCGAGAACTCAACTGGCATGTTTCTTTTCACCCTACTATTCTATAAATGTGAAAAACTTTTGCAGTTTCTTATATTGGGCTACTTTGCTTTACCGTGCTAACATGTGCTAGTATTGGTTGGCACAATTTCATTACCTGACAAGGAACACTATACATATGAAAATGTAACTTTCCTCGAAGCATAGTTTACATGGTCCAAATATTTAACCTTCTAGTTGAAATTTAAAGCTGAGTAACTTTATCCTTCCGAACTAGCGTACGAATTCATATATTGCCTGTTTTAAATTGAAATTCTCGTGAGATAGTTAAAATAGATACGGTACATGTACGCTGATCATTTAAATTATGTCGCAACAAGCTGTCTCGTTACTAATACATGTGTACTATTAGCAAAAAAGTGTCGAATCATTTTTGTCTATTCTCAATAATATCATTTAACCCTAGAACTTCTGCACAACAAGTTTACTTCCTATGGTGTCTCTGTAATGTAAGGAAAAGCCGTAAGGAAAAGCGGGTTTATTAACGTATTTGGGCTCGTTTCGATCTGATTTTTTTTTGGGATTCTTTGGCGCTCGTAATTTTACAATTCTTCTATTATCTTTGATTTTCTGTGTTTATAAATGTACCTACAGTGACTCCTACTAATATTAGGACACTCTTAAAAAGACGATAACTTTTTTAATATTGTACTATACGATTTGAACCTTTTTGGGAAGCTAGAGCAATCAGTTTGCTACAGGATGTGAACAAAAATTTTTGTCAGAATTTGCAATGAATCGGAATTGTAGAAAAAATATTAAAAGTTGCATTTTACAACTTTTTTATGTACGCCTGTATTGAAAATTTAAAAACTACGTTTTGTAGATCTGTGTCAATTAAACATATTCTGAAAATTTTGTAAAAATCTGGCGACGTTACAATGAGCTAGAAACGTTTGAAGATGATAAAAATTGCAGATTTTCACGATTTTCGACCTATAACTGCAGTAAATCTAAGGATTCTTACATCTTTCAATGCCTGTCGTTTTTTTCCGCATCATCCGATTTCGATGAAACTTTCGCAATGCATATAATTGACACAGATCTAAAAAACGTAGTTTTTAAATTTTCAATACAGGCCCACATAAAAAAGTTGTAAAATGCAACTTTTAGTATTTTTTTCTACAATTTCGATCAATTGCAATATTTGACCAAATTTATTTTCATATCCTGTAGCAAACTAATGACTAATAGCTTTCTAAAAATGTTCAAATCGTATAGTACAATAATAAAAAAAGTTATCGTCTATTTAAGAGTGTCCGAATATTAGTGGGGGTCACTGTATATCTCATTAGAGCACAAATCAACTAATAATTAAAAAGCTACTAATAGTAATCGCTAGTTATTGTTTATTAGTTATGATTAATCATTCGTTAGTTTAAATGATGAGTCATCAATCTTTAGTTATCAGTCGCTATTGTGCTATTAGCATACATTAATATGTAAACTAATCTATATCGGAATTTGCAGTGACCAAAAAAAATTTAATCAAATACAAATTAAATTTAAATTCATCATGTTATTATTACTCTATTTATAACGGTTTATAAAAATTGTTTGTAATCTATTTTCTTCAGAAAAATAAAACAAGCAAATCTGGAAATCTTTTCGTATTAAACTGGCTTTTCTTTTCTCGTCAGCATAATTTATCATAATCTGTATTGTATATGTTTATAAAGTAATAGGATATTTTTTTGTTACCTTTATGTCTTATTTTAACTTGTAACCATTTTTAGTATAGTTATGCCATTATAGTCAGTATTCAATATTCCTCCTTATCATCTAGTATACAGAGTGTACCAAATAAAGTGTTACAAGCTGTGTTCTCGCAATCTAAGGAAGATATCAACTTAATTTTTTAAATGGTTAAGGGGAGCTAATATTTTAGTATGTATTACAACATTTTTTTAAATGGAATGTATTATTGATTTTTTGTTATTGTGATACCTCTGAGTAAACTCAATAGCATATATGGAGAGCGTTTTTTGCCACAAAAATATCTCAATTTATGCAAAGTATAGCTTCTATTATCGTATCGTAAGCATTATTTATATTGCAACACGACTATATTTACAGTTCTTTCTTCCGAAATAATGTTACATTTTATTCCACGGTTTTCTCAATGAGTTTACCGTCAACATTTCGTGGAATGTAGAATTCAAAGTGCCCGAGAGAACAATTTAATGAGACTGATAATGATAATAATTATCCGTTTAGTTACATCCTCGTAATTAAAGGGTTGTAAGTGGATATTACAGATATCCTAGAACGGATGAAAGATTTTTACGAGTCTTCTGAATAATCAACATAAAACATCACACGGAAAGATTGCAAAGTTTGTTGGATTTAAGTAGTGGTTAAAGTAAGATACCTACTGTGTAGGAGGCTAAGAGTTTTGATGAATCTACGAAGTAGTTAAAAGTATATAAAAGTTCATAACACCAAAGAAATGGTAGAAACTAATACTTTCTCAGAAATATGATGGGACCGAGAAAGATTGAAGGGTCGCTTTGAATGACTTCACCCATCAAATTAACGTATAGGAATTATGAAATATTACTGATATAGCGACGTCGTCGCTGCCACCCCCCGGAGAATTCGGCCTCACACTACAATGAAATTATATAGGCAGTTTTTACCTAGACCCGGTACGAGCTGGTTTACGACGGGGATTTTTCCCCAATACATCTGGCAACCAGACTCGCCTGGGCCCTCAACTTTCCGCCAGCGAATGTCCTTGGCCGTGACGAGTCCAGCTACCTCAGATACACATGTATACCTGGGAGCTGGCCTCGCGCGACCCGGGGATGTTCGCAGAGCATTTTCTCGCGACAAACGAACTCTCCCGCTAATTGTCTATCCCCACCTTTTCCAGCGAAACACTCTCCCCTTTTTTCGGGGACCCATTAAATAGCCCCTGGAAGGCGGCGCACAGTGTAACGTTTCGATCATTTAGGGTCGTTTAATTCCGAAATTGAACATTTTTTAAAAATTACGTATTTACTCTTACCTTGAAAGCAATACCTCCGTAACCCAGAATCGATATTGTTTTTAACTTTTTATCGCGATCAGATATGAAAAATAAGCCTCGAATGAACTCGACTGCCTATACAAATGGTGAAAATACATCAATCCGCAGCGATACTTTATCGAAATAAAAGTGTGTGTATTTGAACTTCAATTTTTATAATATTTATTTTAGTGATTACTCAATCCTTTGTGGTGTGTTTACAATATTTTTCGTTTTTAAATATTATACATATAGTCTATTATGATTAATAATCATACGAACTCGAAGAACTTTTCAGTATGTACCAATGTTCTACAGAGTAAAACTTTCTTATATGGGCGAATATGGCCTTCAAACTATATAGTATGTATACATTGAAGTCTTGTCTAGTCGGCTATGCAAATAAATTCTGCGTTGGTCTGCGTCCATGGGAGTTTTCATTTGTTTTCCACAGCCTCACGCGGTCACCTCGCGCAGTCGTCTAACACAATTTGTCCGAGTAAGAAGAACGTGTTCATAAGCCTGCACTTTGATTGTTACTTATTAAATTGTTATAGTTTTGAATTGTTATTGTTTAACTGTTGTTGTGTTCGATTGTTATTGCATTTGATAGTTTTTGTTCTTCGTTTGGTATTATTTATTTAATTACTATTATTTGACATATTGTTTATTTTGGCGATTATTTCACTCCTTAAGGTAAGTTTTCAATATTTTTGGTTTCAAAATGTGGTATATACTTTAGAGACCCTACATAATTTATGACTAATAACAAACGATTACCATAAAAAATTGGAGAACACTTTTCATTGTTTAGCGAATATGAATTTCATTCTTCATTGAATATCGAAGTTGGGATTTTACGTAGGCGGAAATGAAAATAAAATTATATCAATGTAAATGGGGTCGTGAGAGTTATCTTTCGTTTTCAAAATGTGTTCTAGTATTTCTAGAGCCACCTTATTCAACATTTGGTGTTCAAGCACAAAGGAGGAATGATTTAATGCATTATATTCTTTCAATTGACCGACATATGAAAATGCAGATATATTTAAATTAAAAGCTTTTAAACTAAATACCATTTCAAACAGTAATTTGCAAGAGTTAAAATACGTATTTTCGGCCAATACAACAAAAGTAATGTTAAAGTGATTAGAAATCATCATATTTTGTGTAGTGTTAGCAAAATACATGATAAAAAAGAGAAACGACATCGTTAAGAATTAAACGACCCTAAATGATCGAAACGTTACACTGTGCGGCGGCGAGTCAGTTCCGTATCCGACGACTCCAACGACATTATTTCTTCCAGCGTCGTTATATTAGTCTGCCGCCGTGTTTCTGGAAGTCGAGTTGTTTTCTTTGATGTATTTACTGGGTTTCTAATAAAGTGGATTGTTTCTATTTAGAAAACGATTACAACTGGTCAATTGTTTGCAAAATGTGCAGCAAAGATGAGGAGATAGATTTGTCAAAAAGAAATCATCAGTTAAATGTTTCTTATATTAAGATATTAAATGTTTCTTATATTTTACACAAAATTCTGATATTAACATCGGTAATTCAGCCAACAACCGTAGTCCCGTTGAAAGCACCGGTTCTCATTAGATCACCGAAGTTAAACAATGTGGAACGTGAGCGCACTAGGATGGGTGACCGTCTGGTAAAAAACCGGAAAGTGTTTTTTCACGCGTTGTTGGCAAAAGGTGGTTCGGAACCCACCATAAACAGTAGGTCTCGCTGAAAAGGCGATGGTGAGAGTGGAAAGAGGAAGAGGATTGGTAAATGAATTTGAAACCCTGAGGGGACCAAATATCATGTTACATACATACAACACCGGTAATTCAGATAGTGGGTGTCTTGTGGGTCTCTCTCTCTCTCTCTTTCTCTTTGAAAAATACACTGTCACGGCGCTCAATTTTCGGTTCCCCTTCAGTAGGCAACCCGCTTCTTAATTTTCGGTTTCCCTTCAGTAGGCAACTAGAGCTGTGACTTATGAGATACCCGGGTACTGGAGTAAGACATGAGACACCCGGGTAGAGTAAAAATACCCGGGTCTCTCATGAGATAGTCGGCTACCCGAGTACTCGGTTCCAGGAAATGAAAACTGTTATGGATCAGTGCCGGTTCTCGAAACAGTTATTAAGAACCGAAAAGATGTTATAACTGTTACTAAATAGGATATTGATTCTGGCTTATTTCGATTCTATAACTGTTGTTACGAGCCGAGGGTTCGGCAGCTTGCGGAAACCGAGGGAGTTTAGGGTTTTTTAAGAGTTTTGGGGTATAGGTAGGAAAGGTACATGAAGGACTAGCCGATGCCTGTTTCATCACCGGGGCGCCTTGCATGTGGAACACGGGAGTGGACTAGCCGGTGTCTATTTCACCACCGGGGCGCCATAATTAGGGTACACAAGGACTAGCCGATGTCTGTTTCACCACCGGGGCGCCTTGTGTGTGGAATTGTGGAAAAGTGGACGTGCCGATGTCTGTTTCACCACCGGGTAGCCACTGTCGGTTACTAAAGGACTTTTTGGGATAGGGTTGTGGTTCCGCTGACTCGTAACTTATGAATTTGATTCTGATACACCTCGAGCGGTAAAGGTGTATCGTCGTAAGATATTAACGACTGGAAATCGAATAAAGAATAGCGTGGTTGAAATAACTACAAGTGAATTCACACACAATGATATAATCTTAACAATGTCAATACAAATGTTTAGTGTAAGATGTCACGAACTATGTCTCTCTGTTGTAACGCACCGAGGAATGCGAGGGCTATGCTTCTACAGAATCCCGTGGATGGGATTAGTACGAGAAGAAATACAACGATTGGGAATTGATACCCGATCTTATAATGAAAGAAATCACGACGTGGACCGACGCGCACAACGTGAACTCTAGAGATGAAAGCCCAACTATGCAGGGAATCTATGCCCTTATATACTGTAAAACCCAAGCCAGAAATAGACTAGGCAAGGGTGGGGATCACAGGAAAAACCCGATTCCCGGAAACGGAGAATCTAACAGCCGCGGCATCTGCATACTCTTATCTTGTAGAAACTCGTAGGAAAAGATCCTTAGAGTTCTTAAAAAGGCCATGTGTTTGAATGCATATGTCCAGAAGGGCCGAAAGTCGGTAACGGTCGCTGCCGCATACGTAACACCTCCCCCCTTAGATGAAACATCGCACGATGTGCGATGCTTTCACCCCGCTGGAGCAATATGCATCGAAACGCATGAACACTAATTTAAAGAGAGAAAGAAAACTAAACAAAAAAAAATATGTGTAACGAAATAGCCTACTGCGATATGTATGTGTTATGTGATGTATAGTGTAATGTGGGATACTTAAAACTATCGGTGGTGGAACCGTTGTCCTCGGAAGCTTCTCCGTTCATTACTGTATTCTCCCGGTCTGTACTATCCCAGAACGTCCAAGTGGCGTCGGGGTTCGCGTAGTGAGATCGGTTTTTGCAATCCTTGCCTCCTCCTTTTGGATTCTGCCATCTAAAAATCTTCTCATTGATTTCTTGAATCGGGTTTAGTCGGTTCTCCTCCTCAATAGGGACTGTTGTCGAACATAATGATCCGCTTCGATACAGATTTCTGCATGCCCATGATGTACAAGATTGTTGTGCATCTCTCCTTGGCCTGGGCGTTGATAACTTCTCGACTGAGGGTTTATTTCGTCGCTGTGGTGGAACCAGAGTCTGTAGGGAATCCGAATCTTCGTGGTCGTGTTCTTCTTTGCGATTCCTGCGTAATATCTTGACGTGCTGTCCTATTGTATTGGTTGATAAATCTGTCTTCCCCTCCAATGTAATGACTGGATAATCTAATGGCAGATTTCTTGATATTGCGACGGCATTCTTGTGAGTTCCTCCGGATTTGTGCAGCACGTCGTATTTGCATTCTGAAAGCTTCAATTTCCATTTCAACAGACGTGAAATGGGATTTTTAACGGAGTGCAACCAAACCAAAGATTGACGATTTGTAATTAGGATGAACTTTCGGTCGTGTATGTACGATCTGAAGTGTTGAATCGCATATATTGTTGTGAGACATTCCTTCTCCACAGTCGAGTAATTTCTTTCATTATTATTTAGGCAACGGGATGCGTAAGCAATTGGTAAATCCTTGCCTACTTCCCCTTGGCTCAGTACTGCTCCTATTGCAAAATCGGAAACACTGGGAGTAATGATAAAGCGGCGTTTAAAATCGGAGTACTGAAGGGTTGGAGCTTTGCAGATTTCGTCTTGTAGTTGTCTGAAACTATGCCACTGTTCTTCTGTCCATTTAAATATAATTCCTTTCCCCAAAAGTTGAGTTAAAGGTTTTGCCTTAAGTGAATAATTTGATACGAAACGTCTGAAGCATTCCGTTAAAGCCAAAAATTGCTGTAATTCCTTCTGATTTTCTGGTTCTGAAAAGTTTTTCACGGCCTGTTGTTTTTTGAAGTCCGGTCGAACTCTCTGTGTTAATGCCTGATGGATCCCAATTTGTTTCCGTATCGTAGTCCTGACAGTATAGACGGTTTTCGGTATTTTTTGATGCGGCGACTGATCTTCTTCATCTATCTGCTGCGATATTCTTCCAGGATGTCTATATCCCATCGACGAGTCTTTGCGTTCATCCTTCGTATCCGAAAAGTTGATGTTAGATCGATAAAAAGATCCTTAGAGTTCTTAAAAAGGCCATGTGTTTCAATGCATATGTCCAGAAGGGCCGAAAGTCGGTAACGGTCGCTGCCGCATACGTAACACTGTTATTATTCGGTTCTGTCATTCAGTATTCTGTATTGTGTGTGGCCTTATATATTTATTACTTAAATAGTTATTTATTGATATTTTCAGTTTAAACAAGTTTTTATAGTTTGTTTCTATATTCATTTGAATTATTAGTTCAACAATTACGTATTGTTATAATAATAGTTTAAACAAATAAATTTTTATAATTTGTTTCTATATACATTTGAATTATTAGTTCAATAATTATGTATTGTCATAATAATTGTTTAAAGAAATAAATTTTTATAATTTGTTTCTACAGGGTGTCCCACTGTATCGAGAACGGCAGAATATCTCGGAAGACAGTGTCGTTATCAAAAAAGTGTTCCTCCAAAAGTTGTTTGGTATTACGGGCTAAGTTACGTGGCATTAATTGTTTTGTTGTGGGTGGAGTGATGGAGGACATTTCAAGGTCACCTTGATTTTTTAAAATGGAATAGTTTATTTTTTTCTTTAGAAAATAATAGCGGGTAGTGAGACGAATCCAAAGATCGGCACAGATCCATAACAGTTTTCATTTCCTGGAACCGAGTACTTGGGTAGCCGACTCTCTCATGAGATACCCGGGTATTTTTGCTCTACCCGGGTGTCTCATGGGTATCCGAGTACCCGGGTGGGTATCTCATATACTCGAGTAAAGGTTCTAGCTCTATAGGTAACCCGCTCGGCTTTTAGGGCGACAGAAATCACAAAACTATTTTATATAATAGAAAAATACCTTTTAGTCTTTACTACCGAGCATAGTTAATAAGGCCCGGGCTCGATTCCCGCTGAGATGCTCTGCTGAGATTTTTTTCTACTCCTAAACGCACAGTTTAAATAAATTTTTTTAAAATATCGCATTGTCATCCAGTTCTGAGCTATGTTTATAATTTCAAGTCTCTAGCACTCTAGCTCATCTTACAGTGGTTTAAAATTCGATTACAAGATTTTACACAACGGGGCAAGCTAATATAAGCGTGATAAATTGAAAATGTTATAGAGGGTGTCTTAGCCAAAGCAGGCCACTTAACCATCTCCTCCATTTTTAATGACACGAAAAATATTTATGGTATAATTTAAATGGTATCAAAATAGAAATATCATAGGAGATGATTCATCACACGATATCCTTCCACGGACAACGGGGACGTTTGAATAGAGTTCCTTGTGCCCTCGTCGAAAATGATTTTAAAATCATTTCTACTACTTTCACCGTAAATCTGCATTAACATTGTTCCGTGAAATTGTCGTAATATTTCATAAATGCTTATACCGGACTAGTACCCATTTCGATCATGCGATTTATGTGATTACAGCTTACATTGCAATAAATGCCACTTAACAACAATTACTACTTAGGCTACGAGGAACATGTTGGAAATATGGAGGGTATTCTTTATTTTTTTCTCACCCTTTTTTATTATGGTCAACACTTTCTCCCCCCTCTCTCTCTCTCCTTCCCTCCCTCCCTCCCTCTCTCTCTCTCTCTCTCTCTCTCTCTCTCTCTCTCTCTCTCTCTCTCTCTCCCTCTCTCTCTCTGAAAAATACACTATCACAGCGCTCAATTTTCGGTTCCCCTTCCGTAGGCAACCCGCTTCTCAATTTTCGGTTCCCGTTCAGAAGGCAACCCGCTCGGCGTTTTAAGGCGACAGAAACCACAAAACTATTTTATATAATAGAAAGAAATAGTTAAGGGGGGTTAATATTTTAGTATGTATTAAATTTTGGGGGAGGGGAGAAAGGGGAGCCTCTCATTGGACCCAATAGCATATACTTGAATGTAATTTATTGTGTATAGTTATAGAGTTATAGCGAACAATTGAAATTGATTTTGTGAGTATGTATGTTTACGGGGAAGGTAGGCAATCTAGCCTATATGTGCAGGAGGTAACAAAATGTTTGGACTTGGCTACCATGGGCGTATTCTATCCTATCTATGATTCCTTCTACAGCTGCAATGAATAGACGGGCTATTGTTCTCTTTCTGGGACCAAAAATTTAGAATTTTTTTATTAAAATCCTGTACATTTTGACGAAAAAACTCCAAAAATGTAAGTTTTAAAGCAAGGAGTTAATTCGTTCGAAAGTTACACACGTGTAAAGTTGAGCGATTTCAAGCGTTTATATGATTCCGTATAAGCCTGTATATGATTCTGTACGTTTTAATTACTGATCTGAATTTGGTGGCAAAGTCATAGAAAATTACTAGCAGATTTCTTACTGGACATAAATAAAATTGTTCTAATTTAAAACGTGTGTCATTAAGTAGGAGATTGACTGTACGTTTTTATGGAACATCATGTATACTTTTCAACTGCATTTCGACATTTCATATTATAAGATTGTATGTCTTTACAGTAGCGATCATTTTTTAACCGACTTCGAAAAAAGAGAAGGTTACTCAATTCGATCTGTATGTGCCTTTTTTAACTTCCCGATTTATAGGGAAGTTATTGTAATTTCGCTTTTTTCTATTTATATTCACCGATTACACCGGCATGAAAGGACCAATCGGAAAGAAACCTTTTACATCTTGTAGAGTACGTCCCCGGGGTGGTACCGTTAAAATTTTTTTTCCATTGTTTACGATTTTTTATCGCAAAGAAACGTACTGTTTCATGTATGTTCACCGATCACTCCGAGATGGATGGACCAACCAAGACGAAACCTTCTGCATTTTGTAGGGTATGTCTCCCGACTGGTCCTTTGAGAACAAATTTTGCATTTTTACATTCTTTGCGGTTTTTATTGCAAATAAAACGCATTGGAAGGGTAAATTTTCGTTTTCTGGGCAATGTAACCTCCCTTCAGACTTATTACATTACAGAAAAACGAAACTGATCTTCTCTGGAGGGGTGGGAGGAGGCGGCCGAGCGGGAGGAGGTATTGCAAAATTAAGAAACATTATATATTTCATTAAATAATAATAAACATTATATGTTCTATTTTGTTTTTTATGCATTATTAACCGACTCTATTCGATCAGTGTATTGTTTATTTGTATGTTATTTGTATATATATTACCTAACCAATAAGACTGACAAACCATCCTTCGGTGTTCTAGAAATTCTGCTCGTTTCACTAAAAACTGAGAAATAAAAAAATTTTATGAAAGAAAAATTAAACCGACTTTGAAACGCACTAAAAAAGTGCACTAAAAAATATGAAATAATTTCCATTACATTTTGTATGAATACATACCAACTGCTAATAAAATTGATTAAAATAAAATATTAATTACCATATTAAATACAATACAATCATTTCGAAGGAGGCGCAAGATTGAAAATTTTTGATACTGGCAATTACGAAAATCCTTAAATTGTTCTACATGCTTACACATATTCATGTAGGTATCTCCTTTACCCACCTAGTGATTTTCAAGTCCACCATATTCCAATGAAATCATAATCAGCAACATCTGTCATTTGGAAAATTTTTAATTTTGCACCGCCTCCGAAAAGATTATATTGTGTTTAGTATGGTATTTAATATTTTATTTTAATCAATTTTATTAGCAGTTGGTGTGTATCCATACAAATCGAAAGGAAATTATTTCATACTTTTTAGTGCGATTGTTTGGTGCGTTTCGAAGTCGGTTTAATTTTTCTTTTACAAAATTTTCTGAACAGTAAAATTTCATGCGGCGCGAAATGTGCTAATACGGTCGCTGGAAATAATCCAGTTGGATAAATCTGAACCAGACTTTTCGCATTGCCACGGCAAATACGTGTCGCTAAGGCAACAACAATTTATTCTGCTTACGTACACGTAACCTTCCGTTTTAACATTTTCATAATAAATAAGCGACAAAGGTCTGGGCGTGGTGTCCTGTTAATTTAAACTTTTACGCAGCAAATGTCGACTAATCACACAACCTGAAACTCTGCTGGGATTGTATGAAAACAATATAGGAAATAATTATTATGCAACTTTCATTGCACAAGTAGCTTGACCATTTTTAGAAAAGTCCTCACGGCGCAAACGTGCTGAACTTTTTATCACTATTTATCAACGCGTAAAAGGGTCTAGCAGGATAAACATGATTCAGCGGCCCTCACGACATTGTTTATTGAAATCGTGTGGAAAACAATGCTTTTAGGTTGAACGATAATCTCCCAAAAGTTTGAAGTCGCTAACCACTGATTTAAGGGTAATATGAGTGTAAATACCCTAGACTTCATCATTTTACCACGTTTTTATTAGCTCGCTTTCTTGCCTCTCTGTTCGATGACAAATTTTGTAATTGATTTTAAACTAATTTCCCGATGAGCTAGAGACTTGAAATTAGAAACATATTTTTAAAAAGAGTTTTTAAATAGTCTATCCGTTTAGGAGAAATAAAAATTAAATATTTACCGTTACACCCCCCCCCCCAATCGCGAAAATGCTACGTCATCGCGTTCAGCGATCCCCACTCCGTGCGACGTCGCTCTCTATTTGCGCACTCTGACTTATCTCCACTCCACGGACTCAGTTTTCCCCGACACACTGTGGTCTAGAAGTCAGTTCTAACGCGAATAAATTAAAAATAGCAACTAACGTAAATCTGTTAAAATTTATACTTGTATAACAGTTTCATATGTATACTACATTAGCAAAAGCAAAAGTAGTAAATCACATCACCGTATTATTAAAAAACCACATGTTGTTTTTCTGCGTTGGTCAATTGTTACAAATTATAACCTCAAAATATCGAGTTCTTTCTTCAAGTGTGTATAAATTGTGTTAGTATCTTGTTATATATGATATTATCAGTATGTCTGTTACTGGAAATGGTAGGTTTACGTTTCCTTCACACACTTTATGATATATTTTATGAACTGATACATTTTGAGAAAAGTTATTAGAATGTCGTAAGTTTTACAAAATTTGCACGCGTTGCGAAGTATTTAATTTGAAAGCTTACTTAATCGCCATTAACGATAAACAGAAAACGCGATCCCCCGCAATCCCATTATCATTTTATTTTAATATTTTAGTAAACGTATCTACGATCACCCGCTTAGAATTTTTCGAAGAATGGTTCAAATTGAAGAATTTGAAACTAAAGGATTGCGTTAGTGGATTACTAGAGGCTATTTTTACCGTAAGGAATGTGAGCGGACACAATATTGAAGGAATTTTAGAGAACTTTATCAAAAATATTGAGAAACGTTGGAAAATAGGCAATAATTATAAAGATAGATTTCTGTCAAAAAATAAGACATGGTTAGAATCGACCATCGTATTCGCCTTTTATGAAATTCACATCCACCAAAATTTCGCCAAAAATTCGATCAAATACAAACTCCGACAATGAATAATAATCTTTTATATTATATTTGTAACACTTAATTATTATATTAATAAACAAGTAGTCAGTATTGTAAATTATGTTTTATTTACTTTACTCAAATATTTGGAAGTAATTTTTACACAAAATGTTAATTTTTTCCTCGCACAATAATTAATTCGCGCTAGAACTGACTTCTAACCACAGTGCGACGGAGCTCAGTATATGATAGTACGTTGCCGCGCGACGATCGGTAGTTCATCATCGCTTTATTTAGCAAGTGAAAGAACCGTTACACCGTTACCGCTTGTATTTGTTTTCGATATGTCGCGATCGCAATACTGTCTGAAATTTAGTACATGTCTCTGTCATAATTTCGTAACGAGGTAAAAATCTATTGAAAAATTTCACCTACACAAGACTAAAAAGCAGAAAATAATTATGTAAATAAAAATAAATTTTTAAAAAATACCACGTTTTTAAAAACGGACTAAATGTATAAAATAATGTGTCCTAGTTCCATACATATTCCTAACCCCGTACAGATACTCCCAAAAATTTGTAATCGTCAATTTTGAATAGCTGTGAAAATACTTGTAAGATTTAAAACGAAAAACGTGGGGCGTAAGATAATAGTAAGGAGTGTAGAGAGTAGTTGCCGTTGAAAACACTCACACAACAGTTCATATCATTTGCGGAGCAATAAAATTTTTAGTGATTTAGGTGAACTATTCATGTATGAATTATATCTATTGCATGCAACCCACGTTTTTCGTTTTAAATCTGACAAGTATTTTCACAGCTATTCAAAACTCACAATTACAAATTTTAATATGAACTAACAAGTAAGTGACGAAAAGAATGTTTCTGAAGAAATTGATATTTTTAAAACAATGCGCAGTTGTTGTGTTGTAAATGGATAGCCATTAAGAGAGAACTTGGACGCTTTACTCGCACCTTCATCAGAAATCACAACCACTAACTTTATTCTGTTACCTAACAAAAATGTCTAGGATGTTGAATGCGTGTGATTGGTTGTTCGATAAGTGTTCGTCCAGAAATTCGAGTCTGTCACGTATTGAATGTACCCTGTACCTATTCGTCGATGACTTATATTTTCGTCGTTATAACATTACAAAGGAATTTCAATATACATGTTAAGACGAGTTAATTATTTCAAATAGATCATTGTTTATGATAGGAAAAAAGGTCAGAGGAAAAAGAGTATATTAAAATTTCTCAAGGTGACTTTTTTCAAGGTTATCGAAGCTTTTTAAATAGAACTATACATTTTTACTATAACCACTTAATTTAAAATATCGAAAAAGCTTGATTCATTTCTGCATTACAATACAAAGAAACTCTTTCTCCAACCCAATACATACCTACACACACCTTTCATACATTACAAAGTTAATGAATTGATAATTACTTTTGAATAAGTATTTGATGTATATCTTTGCAATAAATAAAATTTTGAAAGTCTTAGTAATTAATTTACATTTTATTTGATTTTTCTCTACAAAAACTTGCTTAAAAATACTTTATTTGTAGAAGGGTGAAATTGATTTGTACAAGGGTGTATTTGAAAACCTGTATATTTTCCATTGAAACATACAAATCCTAACCTTCACCTTATCCGCATTCAAACAGGATTTTCTCGTTGAAGGCCACGGGAAGGTCAACATACCATGAATCATAGAATTAATGTTTTTATGAGTTCTACGATTACTGTTGTAATGAAAATATGTAGACCCATTTTAAGAAACTTCGATAACCTTGAAATCTCAGGTAAAGTGACCTTGAGAAAATTTCTTTGCCTATCGCCACATTTTCCCCTTCGAACCAGATACTCTTTTCTCCTGACTTTACCTTAGCAGAAAAAATAAGCGAGATATGTTCAGATGGACAAGTTAGGTGAAATACCTTGTTTTGTAAGTACTACAATACATACTGCATTTATAAGCGCATATTTTTTTATCCTACATTCCTTACACAGGCTTTCTTTTTCATTCTCCATATTTATTAATCATAATTGCAGCAGAAAATGAATCATCACTTTGTACACTCATTTTTCTGCGATATTGTGCATTATTTAAAAAATGCTTCACTATTTCTTACTGCGACCTCTTGGGAACAGTTCAGTTTTACAGGAACACTGTAACTGTTATACATACAAATTGTGAAGACATATAAATATTATTTTTTCATGGTGCTGAAGAACAAATTGATGTCATGAAATTTCCTCAATACTCCACAAATTATTAGAATGTGTACAATTTGCCAACTTCAAAAACAGCTTAATTACCTGTCTTACTCAGATGTCCACTGGCCAGAAATTAGTTATTCCCAAATTGAAAACAATAAAGAAAGTAGAACTACTCTCTCCACCATTTTCGTTGAATATAGTATCTGACCTGTTCTCAAAGTTTGTTTAATCAATATAAATGGTGCATATTCTTCACGTTTAGATTGACTAATTAATAGTAAACCAGCAGCATTTGTCGAATCAGTGCTTGTTAATTAATTGCACAAATATTTCCATACATCTACATTCGTACAATTAGTTTGTTCACGTCGATTATCCACGCTCTTTCACTATTTTTATCTTCAAGGTATTTCCACTTCTCGGTCTGCTTTATGAGTACGTTTGAGATTTCATTTTCAATGAACTGAATACCATTATATCAAGTTCCACAAATTTACTTCGATAAGTTCAGAAGGTATAAGTTAAGGAATTTTTTTTTTTCATATTAAAACTGTAATAATTATTCACTGGACATGCTAAAAAATTTCTCTCGTATAACTTCCACGATACTTTATAGACTGCGGAACTTTATGCAGAATACAAATTTTCGGTAATTATTGCGAAAGGGTCGCCGCACTCCGACTTTGATAAAATTTAAATATGTTATAGATTTCGATATTTTGAACAACTTTTTCCTTTTCCAATATAGAGGGGTCGCTTTTAGTTTTCGAGATATTCGCAAAAAACTATTGCTAATACTGTATTGATTTTTCCGTCTGTTTACTTTTTTTCGTAAACACGTTGTAGGGATGACAGAAAACAGGATCTCACTCTATATAGTATGATACATATATAGGATGAGCTTTCAATTTTGAAAGACTACTTCTGGAAAACTATTAGCAATAGTTTTTTGCAAATATCTCGAAAACTAAAAGTGACCCTCCTATATTGGAACAGGAAAAAGTTGTTCAAAATGTGTTGCTGCATAACATATTTTTTTATCAAAATCGGAGCACGGCGAGCCTTTCGCAATAATTACCAAATTTTCTAACTAAAGTACAAAAAATTCGAGGGAAATAGGTATTTAATTTTAATCTTTCTTAATATGATTGATATTTTGAATATAAAAGTGTTTTGAAATAATCCGAATATTTGAACTGTTTGAAATTACACCTATCCATAGTTGTTACAAAATGATGAAATCCGCAATCTAACAATTCACTATTAAACTTTATTCGCAGGCAACTCTGGAAGTACGAAAATGCTTTCATTACACTGTACTTGATATAAAAGCAAGTTACAAATTGTTATACAACCGACTTCATGTAGTTTTGAAACATAACTGAAAAACTGAAAGTTCGAAACAATTTTTCCAATTAATATGATTGTGATTAACTTTTCAGCCAAGGAAAATTCGAAAAAATTACTTTTAACTAAGTAAATGATACTCGTGTAAAAATTATCGTTTCGAGACAACGCGTCAACTTATACTAATATTTTCATTTTCATAAATGTTCATGTACAGTGTGTATATGCTACTGTAACACAATTTATTGTCTCATAAAGTGTTGAGGATATCAATCAATTTTGAAAATGATCTGAAATGGTTCACGAGGATACAATTATTTTTGGAACAAGTTTCGTTCGTATTATTTATTTACCATTTCTATTCTGCTTTATTACAGTCCGTATCAGATGTTTAGACGCTCCCTATTGTTTCAACAAAAACGTTCCCTCTGATGAATCTTCGACGGATTTTTTTTATCGTTTGTTTATAGAATTGAAGAATTCTTAACCAAAATATTGAAATGGACCAAAATATAGTAATCATAATTTTTTTAAGTATTCTACACATACGATACAAAAATCAATCGAAGATTAATTAGATGGTATGTATTTGTTAAAATAATAGGGTGCGTTTAAACTTTTGACACGCAGTGTAGACTTGGGCTGGGCAACTAGTGTTCCGAGAGTCGATGGCGTAGAATCGGTTACCCCCACCCGGATGGCCAGCCTGATAGTGAGGGTAATTTCCCAGGCCTATATTAGACAGATAAATATTGTTTTTCAACACTAAACCTAAGGAGCCTTAAAAGTAAGTGGTACATGTTCCCTTGTGAAAATGACAAGGTTAATTTTATTTAGACTTTGTGCAGTAGGGTGGTCCTTATTTTTCGACCATGAAATTTTGAACACGCCTGACCCCAATATTGTTCCTTTTCATGAAAAAATGATATATCCAAAGTTTTAAAGCTATCGGACGTCGGAAAGGCGTGCCGCATCGAGCGCGAAGTTTTGAAATAGAACTAACTACGCGCTAAATGTGAAGAGTATACTGAAAATTCAAGTAAAATATTTTATACCTCCAAAATATCATAATTTCTTACGTGCATTCAAGTACAAGTGTACTTTGTACGAATAAGATTATTTCACATTAATTAGTCTGTCTAATTGCTATCCGCCATCTTCCCGCTAACAAGTCCGTTTTCGTTCAAATCTCGTGTTTCGGGTTAACAGTGTAAAAATCCTATCACAATCCCTCATGAATTCTGTAGACGGTTAGAGGCCCCTGCAGTAATACTAAAAACTTCTAAAAAAATATTTTTTTCCTTTTTTTCCCTATAAAATTTCTCATGTTTTTGTCAAATTCAACGTCAATGCGGCACGCCTTCCCCTTATCCGATCAACTTTATCTTTTGCAGGAATTATTTTCTTACCAAATAGCACAATTTTAGGGGGAGGTGTGGAAAAAAGCTGGCAAAAAAATTTTCACCAAGTATAACTAAAGACCACCCTACTGTGCAGCTCCAATTGCAATATGTGCTCCACTAAAGATACCTGTACAATCATTTCTTGAATGAAATTATTTTTATTATATCAATAATCGTAAAATACAAAATCTGGAACTGGTATTTTGACTGGTGATGGTAGATTTCGTGTTAAATATAGTATTGATTTAGTTATATATTTGATAATAAAATAAAAAAAAACTCAACAATCTATAAGACATAAATTTGTTTCTTAATATTCTATGTACTTTTATAAATGCCCGTAATTCAAGAGTTAATTGTGATCGAATTTTCAAAAATTTCCAGCTGATTGGCTGGACTTGCGAGACGTCCGAAAAGAATTTTTTGAATTACAAGTTTCATAGTTCATAATCAGTACAGTTTTCAAACATCATAAATTGTTGGAGTTTCATGAAGAGTTGTCTTGTTCGGCTTGTCCATAAAATGTTCCGAGAAATGAGAACGACACCTTGACAGAAAGTATTTTCTGGCCGGGATAATCCGCGCGGTGACACAGACCACCGTTGTCTAGCTTCGTGTTTGTCGAAAAAATGGGGTGACAAGGTTGGTCGCAACCGTCACGCCAAATGCAAAGAGTCGGCTTCTCGGTTTAGCCAGTGGTAATTAACGTCGGATATCCGATAAATGGGTCTCTTTGTAGAGAGAGTGCAGACGTTGTTCTTCTCTGTGAATCGAACCGAAATAACGTCTCGCATTCTGTGAAGTCACCATCCGAAAGTGGATTTCGATATTGCCAAATGCGATGAAGATGGACAGACGGACACAGAGAAAACAGGAATGTTCGAGTGAATGTTGTGATCAGTGCAAAATTGCGATAGGCGTGTCACGCGAAGGAATAGGCGGAGTGAGAAATTGAGCGGGAGAGGAAGCAAAAAGGACGACGCTCGCTTTATGTTGTTTGATGGGCTGAACTTCACCTTTGAAAATCAACAATTTTTAACTTCTTTTTATCTATCAATTTTGCCGAGAAAATACCGAAAATCCAAGTTTCAATGTCTAGCACACTTTATCGGTACGCTTTATTCTGGGAGAAGCTATCATCGAACAGTAATTCAAATATACCAAATGGTATCAGAGAGGAAATAAGAGTGCTCACGCCCAGGATTTGACCGTGCCCGATATAGTGCTGGGTCTTAGTCTGGATCAGCTCCTAGACCGGCGGTAGAGCGGACGCTTAGCCTGGATCAGATCCTAGACCGGCGGTAGAGCGGATTTTACTGTCAAATTAATTTATATTTTTCGTAGTTTTCTGCAAAACTTGGCATAAACGTATAAATTAATTTATGCCATGGGTTAGTAAAGGTTCTGTTTCATACTAAAACTGGTGTGCTGTCTGTTACGTGGTAAAAGTGGTCTCTACCGCCGGTATAGGAGCTGTTCCGTGCTAAGCGTGAGCGTATCAAACAGTGGAGTCAAGTTTAGAGATAGGCGTGAGCACTCTCATTTCTTCTCTGATGGTATACAGGAACTCAAAGAGAAGGTATACTTCAAGTTGGTGTGGTTAGTTGTAGAGATAGTAGGGTGATTATTAATTATAACACTGCTTCGCACTCCACAACACGTTCAATACTTTATTCCGAATATTAGCCCCTTAACCTACAACTACGAGCTATGCCCATAGTAGATGATCGGGCCAAACGTGAATATTACGGGCTATGCCCGTAGTAGATGATCGGGCGAAACGTGAATATTTCGGGCATAGCCCCGTGGTAGATGATCGGGGTTTGGCCTACTAGACTTATTTTTGGCTAGTATTTACTAGTACTAGATTTACGATTGGCCCGATCATCGTACGGAATAAGTCTCGAAGGCTGCGCGAGCTTGTATACGATTTCGGCACGAAATTTTCGAATCTAAATCGTAGGTTAAGGGGTTAATAATTCCTCTCCTAGGAATTCACACATGCGCAACTTTATTTGATAACGGTTCACAACAGTCTGACTGTCGGTAAGTCTTGCTATACGCTTCTGTTTGTATTGCTACGCACCTACTTATTCACTCTAACGCTAGATGGCGCGCCTAACATAAATGTACCAACTCTAACATAGGTAAAGTACTGTGCGGAGCACAAATGAATTGTAACGGGAAAGGAGCGGGGCAATAGGAACGGAAAGGCAATCTGAGTGCAATGTTCCGATTACAACCACAGTTTTTCGCGCATGCGCGGCCAAAACAGTAGCGTATCTATAATGACGTAGTAGAGCGGCCAGAACCCTGACGCCCTGAGGCAGTTATATTGACAGGACGAGTTTACGAGACGCCTTGAAACTTAATTGCTAACGTTTTAAGGGTAGCTTAACCCCTTGCCTTTTCATAAGTGTATACTATTAATTTTTTTAAATTGTGCGGGGTGCTCAAGGTACCCATTTTATAAAGAAGGTTATGTTACTGAGGCCGAAATCGCCGTGCATGCGCGAAAAACTCCGGTTGTAATCGGAACACTGTCTGAGTGGTCAGACTTCATGCTCGTTCCCTTCCCGCTATAATTCTCTCGTGCACCCCACAGTGCTTGTGCTGCCATCTAGCGGTTTCGCTCGTTACTTACTATTGTGCGTAACTGTATAAAATAATCTAATAAAAGGCAGAAGCAAAAACACTAACGGTAACAAATAATAACAATGAAAATACTTACTTGTCTAAATATGAAGTAAATATGCTAATATGTATTACACGATGATATATGTATATCACAAGATCACAGGAGATTTCTGAAGCACGTGTTCTCGAAGCTCTAGCACACGACTGTTTTGTCACGCAGCAACGCAACGGCGCGGCGCGTTCTTCTCCAGCATTCGATTGTTTCATCGATTTTCGCTTGTTTTATCAAATGTCGCTTGCTTTGGTGATACCGTACAACTGTACGACACAGCTGGACGCAACGAAGCAAGGACCGTCCCGTCATCGCGTCGCTTTGCGTTTTTAACACTTTTTTATTAGCTCGCGTTTGGTGAACTTATTTTATGAACATAATGGTTAACATAAATCAGTAAATAAAAAAATTGTAAAATTTTAAAAATACTATATACTGTTATATTATTTTTGACCAATTAAACATATTAATTCAGTAAAAAATTCCTATTTTACTTCAGTTCTTGTTACAATGCAAGTAGAAATATTTTATTTTGCATATATGGTCTCGATTATGTATATAAATATATATATTACTTGGCACGTCCGAAAATCAGATCCCACCGTCTTCCCTTGGACGACAAAATCGAATGTCCTTGGGATGTCCGAAATTCAAGTCCCACGTACGTACTTGGGACGAAAAAAAAACGGATGTCCATAGGACGTACGAAATTTAAGTTCATCGGATGTACTTGGGACGAAAAAAACGGATGTCCACCGGATGTCCGAAATTTAAGTCCATCAGACATACTAGGGACATACGCAACGGACGTCGGACGTATGGACCTAAACTGGACATAAAACGGACATCCGACGGATGTACGGTGCTACCTGGGTACATACCAATATGGTAGCGCCCTTACCAAAATCGTGCAACTTTACACATAACTTGTAAACCAGTGAATTTCTATCAATTAAGACTTGGATTCTCGATATTTTCTCTTCAAAATCTACAGGATTGCATAAAAAGAAGTTAAGAATGTCTGGGTCCGTAAGGTGAAGTTTAACCAAAATGAGTTATCACGTTTACTTCTGAATCTGACCTTCTTTGTTTTACTTGTCAACGAGAGAAAGACATTAGCATGGTTAAAATGTGACCGACTATAAAAAATTTTGAGCACAGATGTGGAATTTTTCATTCAATGCAACTACAGTAACCACGCAAATATTAAGTCAATAATTACCAGTATTTTAGCCAACAACCGTAGTCCCGTTGAAAGCACCAGTTCTCGTTAGATCACCGAAGTTAAACAATGTGGAACGTGAACGGCACTAGGATGGGTGACCGTCTGGTAAAAAACCGGAAAGTGACCCACCCGGGGTGCTTTTCACGTGTTGTTGGCAAAAGGTGGTTCGGAACCCACCATAAACAGTAGGTCCCGCTGAAAAGGCGATGGTGAAAGTGGAACGAGGGAGTGGATTGGTAAATGAATTTGAAACCCTGAGGGGACCAAATATCATGTTACATACAATTCCCAGCATTTTATTAACCTTTACCTTATAGTTTGTATATTGTAACTGTACTATGATGCTAAAGGTACCGTAAGAAAAGAACTACGTCATCTGTTTTATAGAACATAAAATGTTATTACTTTCTGCGAATATGTGCCTGTGTGCGTGAACTTTAGAATGAAATAAAATAGGCAGACAGCTTGCAAGTACAATTTTATTTACGATTCGCCTGAGAGCCTGAGATAATTTTTTATTTAAAAATAAATGGCATAGCAACCAAATTTTATTTCCGTTTTCGCAAAAAGGTAACTTCAGAAACAAACTCTTTTAAACAATCACTGCCAGTAGCACACTTTTGATTATTTTCCGGTACAGACATATAACATTGACGCGGAGTGTATTTAACACATTTAACGCAAAAGTTCAGTTACAATGAAATACACGAAATTATAACAACTTTTGAAAGAAATTTTAAAGGGAGTAGGTGCAGCAATTGTTATTTTATGGAACAATTAGTCAGAATTTTCATTTCCTTTCTACCCGGTATGATCAGAGAGACAAATGACTTTTGATCTCATAGAAAATTATCAAAATAGCATGAATGGAAATTTTATGCTCCTTGTTAACACGATGCACAGTGTGTCGTCCAATGGAAAAAAAGTCCGAAAATCAAAGTGCAAGATCTGCAACTGTATGTATCCCAAAATGTTCGTTAGAAAACGTAGTTTCTAAAACTACCTTCAATTTTAACTCAGTAAATCAATTTTTTATTAAAATTTGGGCTGAAACTTCACTGTCAAATGCCGTGAATTTTTTTAAACACGCGTCCCTCGCAAGGTATTATTAGGTTTCATAATTTGATTTTTATAGGGTGTGTTTAGTATTATAAGACCTTCAATCTCCCAAAAAATTTTGTTTGAAATAATCGCAATATGTCCAATCTTTTTATGTTTAACATTTATCAACTTTGATTCGAGTTTTAGAATAAGTACACCGAGGTAACTCCATGAATTTTTT